>PYHW01009505.1:536905-569475 GCA_013186435.1 Turdus rufiventris
TGTGTGGATTTATGTATTACTTTTAACAAGACACCAATTCAGAAGCTGTAGATTCATCCCATTAGTAAGAATACATAAGTATTATACTCTTTAGCAATTAGTTAAAAAGCACATGCTGAACAAATTACTTAATTCTGAAGGAACTAAAACTTGACATAAACATCTGCTTTGTTTTATAAAACCAGACAAAATTAAGGAATAAAAAGCATTTTTACACGGTCTTATTTAGTCTCAGGAAATAAAGTAGAATATATACTTTCTGACATCAACAAGTAATTTGTCTTGCAGTAATAGTAAGAATATGGAGATTTGGATATTTGACCACTTTCATGACCGGATCATAAATTAATATATTAAAAATATATTCATAACTTAAAATGTTTGATATCTTCTCATTTTCTTCCCTCCAGTTTTCCATGTTTTTTTTTCAGAGGAAACTGAGCAGAATATTCTGGGCTTTTTATCCCAAAGAGAGATGCTCTTAATAGATCGATATTGAGAAATACCACCTCAAAGTTTACAATTTGAGATCAGTGCATTTACCTTGGGAATGAATTTTGGGCTTGGGTTTTTTACGTTACCTTTCTTCTTTAGGAATTATTTAAATTTTTTGGTCATTGAAGGTAAAAGTCCTGATGTTTTCCAAACTCCTGATGGCTTACAATGGCTTAGATTCCGTTTTTTGTTGTTGTTTTTTTTTTTTTTTAAATAGACTGTTACAAAAGCATGTGGGGCTTAGATAAATCCCCCTTTTTCCTAGACCTCCAGCAGCAGACAGTAGCTTTATTCAGCAGACAGTAGCTTTATTGAGGTGGTCAGCACCCCAAAATCCACTGTTGTTCACAAGTTCTTCAACAATGGCTGATTCGGTCTATCATGCAATGAATTATTTATTTAATAGACACAAAACTAACAGACATAAGACTTAAAACTAACTATACACTACACAGGAATAAGGACAAAAAGGAGCTACCAGTAGGTGTACATAATGTGAGGGGAAGGGTACCATTAATTTTGCATCTAGGGAAACAGTAATATATCTTAGGATTCAACGTATCTTACCATCTAGTTGTTGGTGGGGCACACGTCAAGATCCCTTCCCTCAATTCCCAGGAAAGTATCCCTGGAATCTGTGTCCAAACTCTGGGGAGAAAATCCTGAATGCTTGTCAGGGTATGTGTGTGTAGGAAACTTCTGCCTCTGTGTCTTTTATAGTCTTTGTAAAACAGTGTCTCTCAGGAATATTTATCTCTACCGTCACCTGCACTCCAGATTAGGATGTTGGTTTTTAGATGGGGCCTGAGCCCTTTTGACGCCACAGATGACCCTTTGTGTCAGGGACAGAAGACAGGTCACAGGTCTGAGGCCTGACGCATTTGATCTGCAGTTGTGCACTTCAAGATGATAATGTAGAAGAAAAACTTACTGTTAGGTGGTAGGACTGACCTTCAGAAACAAAAGTATGTATATCACATGGTGGGATTCATCCAGTGAAAGGGGAACAATATACAATAAAGCCATTGTTGGTATGGAAGCGTGATCATGGGCCGTTGTGACCTCATCTCATGCATTGGCCCCGTGTGACGTGATGCTGAAATTGGGCACCCCTGAGGAGGAGATGTAAGTTGTGGTCCTGGGGTGGAGGAGAGAGGATGACATGCTGAACACAGTTTTTAGCCGGGGATGCCCTGAAGGTGAGCTGCCCTGCTGCCCCTCCCTGTCAGGAGCTGTGCTCTATCTGCTCCTCCTGCTCGGTGGCTTCTCCAATATCCAGGGATCAGTATGTATTTAATTGCTGATGTGACAAATAAAATTGACCTGCTTTGCTATTCTGACTGCGTCTTGAGTTTTTGTGTATGGATATCCTCCCAAACCTGTAACATGCCTTGCTGGGTCTTTCATAACTACCAGCAATCTGCGGTAGAAGTGGGGGGACACATCTGGCCACACAGACAAGGAAATTGTTCACATGTATTGTTAAAAATTATTGATACAATGTTTTATATTACAAGTTCAAAAATAAAAGGGATGAAAAAAATACTAGTATTTTCACGAATGATGATTTTGTTCTTAATAGCTACTTAATGTTCCAGATCAATATATTTGATTTTCAAAAAAATATTTTATTATGCATTGCAGAAGCCTCAATCTTAACACTGCAATGCAGCTTATTAGCTTCTCTAATGAAGGGGAAAGAACACATCAGCGTATCAGGAAGTTGTATGAAACATCTTTATTTAGGATCTGAGCCCTACATTTTGATATTTTGAAAATATTTGAACATTCTGTATTTTATCAGCCAGTATTATAAGTCAATAAAATACCAAGATCCTGAAATAATTTGTGGGACAAATTATAAGGGAAATACAAATACAACAATAAAAACAAATTCTATATCTGAAGCATCTTAAAGTTTCAGCTAATTAAAAAGGAATCATTTAAGCCTTGTCCGTAAAAGCAGTGAAAGGGAACTTCCTTGGGAACCTGAGGATGAAAGTCAAAAAACAAGAAAATCAAATTAAAAAGACCAATTGCTAACAGACCAAAGCATGTTTGCTATATCTAATAGAAACCTGAAGTATAGAAAGTAGTAAGTCAGCATGAATATATGCTCTATAAAGATTGGTAGAAAACCTGTGGTGATAGAAGAATAGACAGTAAAACTCAGAGTGTATGAGGGATTCTTATGTCATGAGTTTGAAGCAAGCCATAGCTCTTTACTATTTCTGCTGGAAGAACACTTCTGAAAAGCTGTAAAATTACTATTATCATGTTTCAAATTTGATTCCTTTGGTGATGTTTGTGTAACTGATCGGCTAGGTTTTTACCACATAGTTTTAGTACAGCTTTATTGTTATAGCTTACACAGTACTCATTACAATCTAATTTAGTTTCTCTCATTACACACATGAGGTTGACTTTAAAAGGATAAAGTATTTTAAAATAAGACCTTAAGAGATTAGGCTCAGCAGAGCATTTAATATTATACATTAGCTCGGAAATACAAGAGAATTCCCTTTGTTCCTCTTTCACATTTTTTAAAGGTCATGTTTAAAATACCCTTTCCATTCCTTCTCCTTTCTACATTCACCTGTATTACCAAGAACTACAGTTAAAAATAATTGTTGCATGATTGCATCTTTTTTTTTCCCAGGACATAGAATGCCTTCAAATTAGCAAGTTATCTTGCAGTCCATCAACATTCATAGAAATGTAGAAGTAATATGTTATTACAAGTTATTAGATCAATATACCAAACAGAACTTATTTCAAACTTGTCTGGAAAGAAACCCTGACTAACAAACAAACAAAAAAATTCAACATTTTCACTCTCACTTCTCAGGCAACAGTAGAAGTTTTATATTTGCAAAACTTAAACTTGTCTGGAAATGTCTTGGAAAGTTAAATGCATACATCTGTATTTTGAAGTTAACATAGCTCCAGGCTAATGTTATGTAACACTGTTTACTGGCATAAGATAGGTCTCTTAACATGGTTGGCTGCTTTTTTTTTTTCATTCCATTGAGTTTCTGTAAACTTCCCATGAATCCTTAAAATCTGTTGCTTTAGAGACGACATTTTCCTATTTTTCTACATGACAATTCAAATTATAAAACAGAATATTATCTATGAAAAATTCGCCATATACTTCTAAATGTGAAAATGTTTAGCATAATTTCTAGAAAAATCATAAGAAGCCATGACAGCAAAACTGTTTCAAAATTTAGTGTGTTTAGAGACAAAATCCTTATTTCTCAGGGGGCAGGGTTAGGTTTATTTAGGAAAAAAACTACCTATAAAACCAAATTCTTGTTCAGAAAATTTTCTTGTGGTAGTTCTTTTTACATTCACACATGGAGCAATACTAATCTAAATATTGCCTTAGGAATGTAGAGAGACAATTTGGCACCATGGATGTTTTATACAAATATGTCTAAAACCTCTGGATACATAGGAAAAATAGAGAATCGCAACAAATTAAAACCAGTCATAGAATATATTTCAGTTTCTCCCATCTCCACTCCAAGAAATAAATATTGGAATATTTGAAGCACACAAAAAGAAAATTCCATTAGGAAATGAGAGAAAAAGATTGCAGCATGAGAATTTCTGAAGAATTTTTAATGGTATGTGTTTGGCTGTGGATTGATGCAAATTATCACTACATATAACTACGCTCAAATATCCATATGCATGATCCAGCACTTGTACTTACATATGTGTGTATGTAAACCGGACTTCTTCAAAAGATTGGAAGTCTTGATATAGGCATCAGGACAGGTGATGGTGAGGGGAACCCTGTCCCATAAGGAATGTGTTCTTTTGTCACATGGCTGTGGCACAATTGTTTATAAGGGAACTTGTCCTAAAAGGAAACTTTATAAAGGAACTTTTACTAATTACTCTCTCCTGCTTTTTGGACTGTGTGTCAGGTGAGATATTTGAAAATCTCACAGACTACTCATACTGTGTACATGTGGTATAGGAGCACAAAGCAGGAAAGAGACAGGAATGCTCACCTGAAAAATTCAATTCAGCCCATTAGTGGGGTTCTATAGACCGAGCCTCATATTTACTGTATGAGGTTTTAAGAGACTTTGTCCTTTTCTCTGCTATTATCTTCCATCTCAAACAATCCCTGCAAACACATCAGTGGAGATTGCTCTATTTACTTATACTCAGTCTCATTTCAAACACAGTAGGTTATCTCTACAAGGTCTAATGGTGCTTGTGACAATAGTTTGTTTAGAGCTTATGATAGAAAAATAAATAGATAAATAAATACATGTCTTATCTTTTGTTTCATCCTTACATACCTCTTTTAGACAAAAAAAGTTTATCAAGAAAACAATCAAAATTGAAGGGTTTTACTGGGCATGAAATCTTATTTTAAAATGCTATGTTTCTAAAGTCTCTATATAGCTTTATAGCTTTGTTCCTCTATTCTGAAAGTTCTTTGTTCACTTTATTAAAAGGTAAAAAAGCACTACTAGGGCTTTCTGACTTAAGAGTTTTGTCTTAACAACAGAAGGAATATTTAGATCTTGCTACCACTATTCTTTAGAAATATTGTGTCCCTCTCAGTAATGGTATATATATAAAATCTTTTTTTTTTTTTCTCTATGGCCTTGAAATAAATAATGCAATGCTTTTATTTTCAGTTCTTTATGAAAATATGACATAAAAAATCTATATGTAATTTGAATAAGAAAGAATCTAATTTTATGTACTCATTTGTATTCTCTATAGCAAATGGAGATCCCTTAATGAAAGTTAAAATCCTGATTTGCTTTTTCTATGTGTGTTTCTGATATTACATTTTCTTAAGCATTTGTGGTGATAAATAAAGCTATTTGGATTTGTTTTAGGAACAAATTCCCTTGCCTCTGAACTACATCTTCCTGGTACACATGAAGTTTCAATTATATTGACAATTAAGAATGCAGCTAAAAAGTTCTCCATGCAATAAAATTCACATTAAAATTTACTAACATGATAAGCAAAGTGTCAAGATGATGTTAATGTTAATATGGAATCCTGGCACTTTGAAAACCCTACTGAATTTACTGATGACAGCTTTTGATCAATAGGAACATACTGATAAGTAGATCTATAATTTTATCTACTAACTTTTGCAGTGTAATGAACTTAACTTGATAGAAATTGAGTTTTGACAAAATATTCCAGGTAATTGAATATCTAGTTTGCTTTAGGCTAGTGAAGTTATCAAAAATATATAAGTGAGATAATCAGAACTTAGCCTTATCAGGTTGACAGAGACAACGGGTGATACGTAGACCAGTTAGATGCACAGGTATTATGCAAAAGTGAACTTTTAACACACGTTGATTTCCATGTGTAGAGGAATTTTTAAAAGCTAAAAAAGCAAAGCAAAGCAACAACAATTAAAAAAAAAAAGAATTTCAAAGACAAATGTAGAACTAAAAAGGTGAAATAACTGGCATATATTCTCAAGATCTGAAAAAGATCCATAAAGTGATGTAATCAAGAAAGATCAAAAGGGAAACAAAGAAGTTATCCAGAGACCAGCAAGGTAAGAGGGAGAAGAGACAGAGACAAAAGAGGCAAAACTTCTTTTTATTCTTTGGAAGTGAGGGGAAGGGAGGGAGGTGTATTGGGATAGACTTCACATAACAAGTAATACCTGCTGTCTTCAGTGTCATGTAACATAGTGTTAAAGGCAACATAAAAATGTTAATCTGTCTTTTCCATCATTCTCTCTTTGGTGCTGTCTTGCAACTAGTATGATGATGCTGAAGTATATTCCCATAAACATGTTAGGTTAGCCACAGACTATACAAAGCTATGAGGCAGATACTGGAAAGAAATTAACTATACACACAAGCAGAAGAGACAGTGAATCTACCCCATTTCTCCAACTGATTTTGACTATATTTTGGGTTCTTCATTGCTGCATTTGTTCTGGATTTTTTTTCCTGCATCGTATCAAGTGCAATTAAAGGACTAGAATGCTACTATCTTAGATGACGTTCATTGCAAATTTCAGAAAGTAAAGTACTTTAAAATAGATCAAAGTGTCTTTCCTGAAGTATTCCATTAAAACATCCTCATTATTTAATAAATCTCCCAAGTACATAAATTATGGAATTGTTTGCATTTAAGCTCAGTATAATCACCATGACACAGAATTATTAATTCTGGTAAAATACTCCAAATAGCCCTAAATCAAATGTTTATACACTTATATGTATAAACTATGCCTCCATTTTATCATATTCCCAATTTCATATGCATAATTTGAAAGAATATTGACATCAAGGTCACACATTCACTTCTATAAATCAGTTACATTTGATGCTACCTGAAATGCAAGCATCAGGAAATTCAGTTTACACATTTAAATTAACAACAAATTGAAGTTATAAAAATTAATTATTCCATGGGGTGTATTATTGCTGTTATGATAGAAAAATACCTTCCTTTTTAAAACTTCCCTGTACTTCACTTTTAGTTTTTTATCTTATGAATTAACAACAAACAGATACCTTAGATACATTCTTGAACATTTAAAGAATGTGTTTCTCTACCCTTCTCTAGGTAATTTTACTTCCAAATATGTTTTTTGAAGTATTCACACTTTAAAATTATTTTTGGTGGGAGACATACTATCGGAATTTGTTTACTTCCATAACCAGAATTTAAAAAGAGAGGTAACTGAGCTTCTAAACACAGGGCATTTGAATTAATACTAGTAATTCTAAATTAATTAACTTTATTGAGTTTTTCATGTTAAATCTGGAATTTTAATTTATATAAATTCATAATAGATGAATCTTGCATCATATTTCTTTATTGCTGCTTCACTACACATTTTTTCCCTGATCTTATTTCTACTACTAACTGACAAGAGAATCAAAAGTTAACATCCAGACGTGTATTGTGTATTTGAGTATAAGATGTAGGAAAGGGAAATAAGTCTATATGTAAATGAAGTGTTACATCAAGCTAGATATGTCTCTGCCAAATTCCAGACTGGTTGCAGCCACCACAAGAGGCAACAAGAAGAAGAGTAGCTGAGATTTTGCGAAAAACCCCACAAACATTTCAGAATCTGTCAGGGAAGTACCAGCAGCTGCCAAGCTTCAGTCCTTCATCGAATCAATGCATCCTGTAGGCTCATCGTCCAACACTGAAATGCATTCTCTGTTCATCAGGTTAATAGAGTCAAGATGATGATGATGTGTGTTTTTCAGCTATGCTAGCAAGTGCTATGAGGGAGTAGGATATAACTGTCTGCAGTTAAATTGTTAGTATGGTCCCTGGGATGATTTCAGTCCTGTGCAATTTACTGTCTTCAGTAATTCCCAAGTACAATGGAGCATGTAGCAGAGACCAGAAGCAAAAAACCCTGACCACAGCTATTCTCTCCCAAAGGAGAAAACACTAACTGTGCAGTTATGGCTAAGACTTACCATTCAGCATCTGATCCAGTGGAATGTCCCTAGCACCATCTAGCTTATTAGTCTCAAAACAAACTAGAATTTCTAAAAGATATTGGCTGAGGAAAAAAATGAACAAAATCTACTCCTACAAACTATTAAAGAGTCATGAAAGAAACAAAAGTCCTTAAGATGTGCTACAAAACCCTTTTGAGGAGCTGAAATAGAGCCCGTATTTTAAAATTTGTGCTGTTTCTTCTGTGTTGCTGTATTTCAGCACTCCAGAGTTAAAAGACTGTTTAGGCATCAGCTTGATAGTTGTGATGTCCATATCTTTAATCTTGAGAAAGTCATATTCATTTAAAGGAATCGATATTTACTACTTTTTTTATCTTTTGCTGTGCTGACCTCTTTGAAGCAGCAAATAAAACCAGAAGTGGTTTTAGTTGGCTCCTTCTGATGATGTGATGTTGCTTCTTTATAGTTATGACACACCTCCAGAGTCAGTAACCAATCTGTCATTGGAGATAGGTCTCCTTTTTTGGGGGGAGGGGAGGGATTTGGTTTGGCTTGGTGTTTTCTTTGTTTAGTAGGGTGAGGGGGTTTTTTGTTTGCTTTGGGCTTGGTTTTGTTTGGTTTTGCCTGTTTGGGGTTTTTTTTGCACCTAGCATTTCTTTTCACAGTAAATGTTTGGTTTATTTATTCCTTCGTGGAGATAATTTGATAGGTAGATCAGCTCTTGAGAGTGAAAGAGAGAATACAATTTAAGGAGTGCTATGGACAGAAATGTAAGAGCAGTGGAAAAGAGGCTTACACAGTTGCCAAGAATGAGGGTATTTCCTTCTATTTGCAAACCTAGTAATGAGAGAGGTACAAATAGGACTTAAGAAAGATGTGGCTTCATGTTATTTCAGGATTTCCTATTCTCGTGCGTACATATTGTGGCAATTAGTGACTAAGAAAGATCTAGGCAAGCATTAATGTTTTGACAATATTTCTACAATGTGTAATAGTAAACACCTTAAAGTGAAAATCAGACTTAGTCCTACCATGCAAAATAATCTTGTCAGACAATGTATTTTATTTATCATCCTACTTCCTGTGCCATTCTCCCTTCCTTCTCCTTATATTTTATTTTATAGTATTTTATATTTATAGCATATTATATTTTATAGTATATTATACAGTCACACCGCACAAAATCAGAGTTCAAACAATATTTATGCTAAATATCCTATAGACTGTAAAGCCACTTTTTGATTTCTGTAAGTGGAAATGTTGATTATAATGATCAATGCTGCAAATCTTTAAAACACTGCTCTATGTTATACCTAATTTTTTCTGGCAGCTGAAATTTGTTCCTCTTCAGAATTTTTTAGAAGTTATTAGGCCTATATAGGCCTAATATAGTTATGTAGACCTACATATGAACCACTTTTGTCAGTGGCATAATGAATTCTGTTCCAAGGTACAAAAGATAAACACATTTATTTCTTCACCTAGAGACCTAAATTTCCTGCATATCAGGTAAAATAATTACCTGGAATAAAGTTTTCTTCATTTTGAAGTGTCGTCTTTCCAACTTCAGCATGATAATCTTCAAAATATCAAATACATACCAAAATAATACTGGAAAAAGTATTTGAAAATCAATTCCATGCTATTTTTAGCTTCACAGAAGTTTTATGTTTAATATATTTCACAGTGACATTCTCTTAGTAATACTTTTAAGTTCAAAAAAACTTTAACTGTCTTGACAGCATCCTAGAATACTTATAGATGTATGTGGGGACGGTCAGAAGACTCAAAACTGGGAATCAGCTATCATGAATTAATTTATAAATTAATAATTAATTAATTCTTTAATTAAAACACTGAAGTTAGACCTCACTAATCACCCAGGTCCAAATTATGAACTCATTATCATTCAGGGGACTTAAGTTTAAAATATATATATTCACTTAGCTGCAAGTAAGCAATTTTTCTTTCAGCTGCAGCAACATTTCTCTTTTCTTCCTAAGCCTGATATAAACCTTGTGATATTGAAACACTTCTATATTGTGTAATGGCATGATAATTTAGGGTTATTTTTATACATAGCAAAAGGCCCAAAAGTCCTGAACAGAGGATTAGTATACTTCTGCCTGCCTTTCCCATTCCTCCACAACTCAAAAAGTAATATGTAAAGAGAAATGGAATACAAAATTGCTGAAGATCACAGAAATATAGAAGCCACAGGTAATCAGACAATTGTTGCTGACATGAAGAAATTCACATTACAATATGAAAGGGTCTTTTTCAGAAAATATATATGTTTTTATTTAACAGAGCTTTAGAAGTCTAATACGGTATCCTTTCTTTCCCACTTGTGACCCATCTGCTACATGTTCAACTCAGAGTAGTTAAATGGTGGGGAGAGGATAGAGTTGCAAAGGCAAAGCATGATTTTGAAAAGAAATGTATGATCAGTTGTGATAAAAACAGCAGAGTTCAAGTATGGAGCAAAGGCCCTGAGACTTGACATGGAGAGGTCATTGTAGGCCTTGATGTTATCATATCCTTGGCGCACAATAAAAGTGAAATTAGAGAAGATCTATGTTGAATTGAGAGGAAAGGAACTTGAGGCAATTGCTATAATCTATGAGTTCAAGGAGTTCACTGATGAAGGGAAGAAGTGATACAGAAAAGAAAGGGGGAATGGAAGGGATGACTTTCAAAAGCTGCTGGATATTACAGCATGATTATATTGTTAGGAGAAGAAACAGCAGAAAGGACAGCAGGGTTTGAGAAGTCATGGTGTTGAAGTAGGAAGAAATGCAGTAACAGGCAGGAGCAAGGGCCAAAAGATGGAAGGAGGATGTAAGTGGAGAGGTCACGTTGGATCTCATAGATCTTTGCTAGAAACCACAGAGATAATATAGATAAAAGGAAAAAATCAATTCTTTTATAGGCCATTACAAAAAGCGTCCCACCTACTCGTTTTGGCTGCATGCTAGCAAAGATTAAACATCAAAAAGAATGGCATTTTATTCACATCCTGTTAACAGCCAGACTTTACGTAAATATTATGTTATGATAAAAATAAGCTAAATCTTGTAGGGAAAAAAATTAGCCTATAATCCAACAAAGCAAGTCCATCTTTTCTGTAGTATTTGAATGCATCCATTTATGTTGGGAAATGAAGGTGGAGAAAAAAGGACCAACAAAGAAGGGAAAAAACATCAGATTTCCATCCAAACTGAAGAAAATATGATAATACAAATGTTATAATGTTTCATCTAAGAGGAGTAGGTCAATTTTCAAGTGTTCCTACAGTTATATAAAAGCTCATTTCTCCAGATAAATTCTTGCAAATATTATATTTGACTGATTCTTGTCAAAAAGTGGTACCAGAAGGGGAAAATAATGGTTAAAGCCAACAGTTATACTAATTCAAGTATAGTGTAAATATTGATTTTGAAGAATGTTAGCTGGGGGAATAGTCCCAAAGAGTTCTATATATTCAAGTCCTGCTTCTTTTTCATTCAAAATAGCAAGCTCTTCTCAAGCTAAATAGTGTGATCAAACCCTTTGAGTCTCTGAAGTACATGAAAGCTCACACAGAATTTAAAGTATTGTATACCCTATTCTGACACAAATCTGTATTATGGGAATATTGTAAGAAATTAAATTTCTTTTTAGCACAGTGTGTACACTTATAATGATAATGAATTTTATGATACCCATCAGAAAGTATTTCTGAAGACTTAACTGTTTTCTATTCCCCACCAGAGTGCAGTTTATTGTATGCTCCAACATTTTTGTAAATTATTTGACACAAATAAATTCTCCAGCAGAGATTAAATAGCTTTATAGAAATCTGAAAGTTTTGCATTAAACAGAAATGTAGAAGAAATTAAATTCAAATAATACAGAATCACGTTAAGTCATACTTTACTAGATGATGGTGTAGATATTTGCATCTGCAAGAGATCGAATGCAGCATTAGAATACTTGTGTTATCTATTTGATTTCTTTAGCCTATGGAGATTTTGCTGCAGCAGTTCTGTTATATAATGATCTCAATTTACACAATAAATAGATAAATACTTTCAGTATTCTCTCACTGAAACAGTAATATGACTCCTCATAATAACTTCACATTTACCATTCCTATAGCACAGAATGATTAACTGCTGCATTTTGCAAAACTGAAGATGACAAATCACTATTCTGTAGAAAGCAATGTTTAAATAACACATTTTGTAAAGAATGATGCTAGTGCGTAACCAAATGCACGCATCAATATAAGTGCAACAAATAGGTTTTGTTTAGTGCTAATTGTGAAATGATATATGCATTTTCTCAATTTTTGAAAGAAATATAATCCAATTGTTGCTGTTAGGCTCTTCCTTCATATTTCTCTTTACAGTTAATCTTGTGGGAAAGAGAAGATAGACTTGAAAGAAGTGCTAGACTCCAAACTGAAGGGTACCAGAATTCTTTTGATGAACTGCATGCCTTGTCACTTAAAAAAAGAAAAAATTCTTCAAAAAGAGACAATGCAAATCAATCCACGTCAGATCCTCAGAGAAATCACAACATATGAAGAAACAATTCTCTTCTCCATACTTTCTCTGAGGGACAGCAAGCTTTGAAAACATGACTGTAAAAATCCTCTCTGAGCTTCCCCAGGTATACTGAGCTTTCCTATGTGCAGCAGAAACTGATGCGGTGCAATAAGAAATTATATGCTTGATTATCTATTACACACTTTGAATGAGAAATATCCCCATACAAACCTATAGCTTCAGAAATGCTGATGAATGAGGAATGTGAGGTAAACTTCTGATCTCACTAGTGCAGTTTTAAAACAATCCATTTGGGAGTCCTAAAATTGCAATAAACCAATATTTCCGGCAACCTGCTGATTCCTCTTGAAATGGATCACTAACAGAGGAACATTAATGAATGACACCACGTGCAGGTGTTTTCTGAAATAGAAGTTCTCTTTCAAAGGTAACTGTTTTTTCAGAAATGTCCTAAATTTTTCTGAAAGCCAAGACGGTTTGAATCAAATGTGGTTAAAGATGTAGGCTTCAGATTTCCATTTCTGGTATCACCATGGCAATTGAAAGAGTAGACCCCTACCACAAAAGCTTTGTGGACAAGAAAACTTATGTTAAAGTTTGCTGTCCCAAATTAAAAACTTCCAGATATTTGCAATTGTCATATAAGTTGTTTCCAATGAAAATGAAGGTCTTCATATAGTCTGTTTAAGCCTATCAACACTGAACTTACAGTAATTTCACGATTACAAGCCACACCTGATTATAAATCGCAGCTCCAGATGTTGGCAACATTTAGGTCTTTGTTCATATATAAGCCACACCGGATTATTAGGAGCACTTTCGTTCACAGCGAGGATCCACCTGCAACTTTCACAAAATTGCCAATTACTAACAGAATCGTGCAATCACGGGGTTTACTGGCTCTTTCATGCTTGGGGTGACAACCAGGGAGCGGCCCCAACCCCACTCGCCACTGCCACTGGGAAGCGGGGGTGCAGCATGCCTGGCCACTGCTGCCGCCGTGCTTCCCGGGGCCGGGCAGCATTGCTGCGTTCCCTGGGGCCGGGCAGGCTCCGGCTCGGCTTGGAGCTGCTGCGTGCTCGGACTTCCAGGTTAGGAAATTTCCAGAATTTGTTCATATATTGGCCACTCCTGAATGTAAGCCGCACTTCTGGATTTGGAGCAAAATTTTAGTCAAAATGGTACGGCTTATAATCGTGAAATTACTGTACTTTTTAATGAGTTTCACATTTTTTTTAAACGCTGAGAAAAAAACACTCACGTCAACAGTTCATATATTTAAACCGCTGTTCTAAAGTTAACAACTAAAACCTCAGCCCTGCCTCATAGGGCTCAGGTTGACTAATGCTTTTTAGTCCTGCTAATCATGTTCTGTACTGAGCCATCTGAGATTAGGCTGTACCATTTCTCAAACATAGGGCCTACATGAGGCTGAAGAGAATGAAGAGTTCGCTGTTGTAACTTGCCAAAAGGATATTGGCCTTTTTTTGACTAATATTCTTTCTGAGGTTAGTTATAATCACACATTCTGACTTGTTTCAGAAATAGCGTGTTTAGAGAAGAGAATCTTCCCCAGTACTCAGCAGGTCACACCTCAAGCACCGTGTCCAGTTCTGGGTCCCCTAATTCAGGAAGTATGTTGAGGTATTGGAACATGTTTAGACAATTGCTAAGAGTCCAGAACACATAGTTTATGAGGAGAAGCTAAAGGAGCTGGGGTTGTTTAGCCTGGGGAAAAGGAGGCTCAGTGGGAACCTTATTGCTTTCTACAACTGCTTGGAAGGAGGTTGTAACCAGATGGTGTTTGACATCTGCTTTTAGGCAACCAGCAAGAGGACAAGAGGATATAGTCTTTATCTGTGCCAGGAGAGGTTTAGGTTGGACATTAGGAAGAATTTTTTTCACAGAAAGGGTTATTTAGATATTGCAATGGGCTGCCCAGGGAGGTGGTGGAGTCACTGTCTCTGGAGGTGCGTAAGGAAAGATTGAATGTGGCAGTCAGTGCCATGGTCTGGTTGATAACGTGGTGTTTGGTCATAGGTTGGACTTGATGACCACAGAGATCTTTTCCAGCCTAATTGATTCTGTAATTGCTTTTCAAGATTAACCATTGGGCTCTTGTTATTGTATAAATCCTCAGAAGTGTCAGCAACAGGTTGCATCTTCTTTCTCATGCAGGGAGGATGTTTGAAATTCCACTGAATAAAGGAATTGTTTGTTTAATCTTTAAGGAAGCTTAAGAAAATTTGCAGTGACTCTTTCCACTTGGCTACAGATTCTGGGGATGAAAAAATTACAATGTAATTACATACATTACACAATTCTAATTGCCGTAATCTAAGTAGTAAAATCTCTAGCAATGCAATCTTGACAAATCATCTAGTGACTCAGATATCATGGGCAGTTGTGTTGTGCAAGTACTAGGCTAAAATCCTCTTATGGCATAAGAAAGGGTGTCTGCAGATCCCCTAGTATCCAGTTTGAGTACCATTCCATGATAAATGAATCATACTGTGAATTCTTGTCCACTATGTGTTTTACACTGTAAAAATGGTAGGTTCTCTCAATTGCATCATTTCATTACATTGAGAAAACAACAACCATTGAAATAAATAGCCTCAGAAATATCATTAAGAGTAGAAATATAATTAAGACTAGAGATAGAAAATCAAGTAGGAAATGCTAGAAACATGATAACCTGGTAGCAAACTAGTTTACTTTGTCAGCAAATAATAAAATTTAAATAATGTGCAGAAAGAGATATTAAAAGGGACAAAGGCAAACTAAAGGACTTAATTTAAATTATTTAATGATTAAAAAAACCAGTTAATGAAAATAGTTACATTTTGGGCTCCTCACTACAAGAAAGACATTGACATGCATGTCCAGAGAACCACAACAAAGCTGATAAAGGATCTGGAGTACAAGTCCAGGATCATAATTCTTTTTTCATTCTTCAATTTATAAGACTAGTTATGAAACACTTTCTTTTTCTTTCTCTGAGATTTTTCTGGCTTATAGTTAAACATTCCTGCTGATGTACACTCTGTTCCATAAAGTCATGGATCTTTCAGCATCTCTTCCTTCTGATGTTCAGCTGTGAGCTATACGTGTAATTGAAATTTAATAAATGGCTGACTGTTGCCTTTCACCTTCTGTCTTTTCATTATGTTGCTGAAGATGTGCTTATGTCCTAAATAATGATTCAGTGCACCAGTGCCTGAATTTATTTATATGGATTATATAAAACATTTTTTTTAATCAACATACCTCACTTCCTGAATAAACCAGTAATAAAATATACAGTAATTTCACTATTACAAGCCGCACCATTTTGACTAAAATTTTGATCCCACCCCGGAAATGCGGCTTACACTGAGGAGCGGTTAATAGGTGAATAATTTTCTGACATTTCCAACCCCAGAAGTGCCAGCCAGGGTGCCGAGCTGAGCACCTGCCAGTAAAACCCGGCTTTATGCGATTATTACAAATCGGTTACTCTGTTGTGCGGCGGGTGGAGTCGGGCTCCGTGCCAGCAGCACAGGGTGGGGGGGAAGGTGGGGGACTCTCTCCTTCAGGCAACGCGGCCCGGGGGAGAGACGGGGGGCTCCATGTTGCCATCCCTGTGGCCCGGGGGGAAGGCGGGGGCTCCCGTCCTTGCCTGCCACCACCGCCACGGGTGCCAGCAGGCTCCGTGCCCCCCTGCCACAGTGGGGCAGCGCCGGGCCGCGGCAAGCGAGCCCAGCGACAGTGGCAGCTGGCCCCAAGTGGCTCCACTGAGCAGCAGAGCCGAGCTGGGCCACCTGGCCCTGTCGGCAGCCTCGAGCGGGCCAAGCCCTCACGGCCCAAGCCGAGCCAGTAAACCCTGCCATCCCGCCATTCTGTTACTAATTGGCAACTTTTTTGCACACGGGTCCTCGCTGCGAACAACAGAGCGGCTTATAATTGGGTGTGGCTTGTGTATGAAAAAAGAGCAAAATGTTGCTGATACCTGGAGATGCGGCTTATAGTCAGTGCGGGTTGTAATCTTGAAATTACTGTAAGTCTGCATGCATGGAAGTTTTTCATATTTCCCTCTATTAAGATGAGGTTTAATAGCTTTGCAGACTTGTTCAGACTCCAAAAGAACACACTGGGTTTTTCTTTTTTTTTCCTTTTTTTTTTTCCCTATTCTCTTTATGTTTATATGTTTTTTTTCTAAGAAAAGTATATCCCACCATCCCTGATAGGATGTCACTAATGCATAAAAAAAAAACTCCATTCTTTGCTTTAAATCTTTCTTTCAAGTAATAGTTGAACACAGTCTTTTTTACCTAATGTCACTGAGTCCTTGTCTTGTATTAAGTACTTGTTTTGTGTAATAA
Source organism: Turdus rufiventris (assembly GCA_013186435.1). Lineage (NCBI taxonomy): Eukaryota > Metazoa > Chordata > Aves > Passeriformes > Turdidae > Turdus > Turdus rufiventris. The sequence continues at coordinate 553,763 of PYHW01009505.1, forward strand.
TTCTGAAATTAATTGTTGGGCACAATTACACAGATTTGACAAAGAAACTGGAAATATTTCTGAAAATTCACTATAGTTCCTACTGTAGAAGTGACACTTGTTATTTTCACTGGTTTTTTTGCCAACGGTAATTTGGGCAATGTGCTTGTGTTTGCAGAGTAGGAATAAGCAATTTGGCAACTATTAAAGTTGTTTCAATAATAACTGGAAAATAACTAAAATAAAATTTCCTATTTTTAAGTAAAGGAAAAAAAAAAGAAGAATATCCATGAAAAACACCCACTACCTTGGCTTCTTCAAGTTAGGCATTTTGAATGAAGATGAAATTTCATGTTTCTGCAATAGACACTTTCAAGTGTATTATTTTCATAGTTAATTCTACTGAGGTAAACATAACTGAAATGAATCTCAGGCACTATCAGATAGTCTTGGAAGTGTTTTAGGAGTCTTGGATTTAAAAAAACACAAAGCAGAGAGAACATGTGTTTGGTCTGAAGACTTATCTTGATCTGTAAATACAATAGGCTGTCTTCTTTCTCTATACTATGTAGAATGATTAAAAGTTTAATCATAGTGTGCCTCTATGGAGCCAAAACAGTTTTTTTTCTGAGAATTTTTACTCAACAGTGATAATATCAAAAATAAGCAGTACTTTTTAAACAGCTTTGAAATGTTCTACCTTTCTTTTGAATTTTTTTCTTCTTATTTAATTTTCATACACCAGTTTGTTCCCCTCTCTGTACTAATATTTATTAGCAATGAATAAATCTTTCAAATCTGTCTTTTTAAATCTGTAAAAACTAAGCCAAAGTGCTAACTAAAAGTATATTGATTTGACTATATGGTGAATTCTTGCTTAATATTCAGTATATGAAATGCAAAATGACAGATTTTAATGATTTGATTTACAATCAATCTATGAATTAACAGAAGCATACAAGTTTATTAAATAAGATTCTTGCTCTAGTTAGTGCTTTGTTCTATGCAGTTAACCTCATCTCATTTTCCATAATTTATGTATATACATAGAATTTTTCAATTTTCATCTTTAAGTGAAATCTAACCTAAAAACCCTGAATGGTCCTTATGGAATATCTTATAATCTGCATAAGGGAAAGTAAGGGGAGAGTCTGTCAGGTATAGTTTGGTGTACTGTATGAAATTAAACAAAGAAAAAGACAAATTGGGGAAAAAAAAAAAAGGAAAAGATTTAATAACTTTATTTGAATGTATTTGTTTGAATGCATATTTAAAAATGTATCTCTAGCCATTTACATTTTTTCATGGAGTGGAAATAAAAACTATCAAGTGTTTATTCTTTCCACTTAATTAAAATGTTTATCTGTCTAATTAATAAAGAGAGTGTAATAATTGTGTGCAATATATGTCAAAATCGTGGCTATTGTTATTTAGCAAGTAGAGATGACCTATGCACTATTTATTTGTTGTGTTTAATACTTCTTTGTTTTTCATTCCCAGAACACCTCTGAGATCAGTTAGTCATGTGGAACAGTGTGCCGTGCATTCAGGAATGCAAAAAAATTATAGACTTGATGTCACATCGTGTGTTTTCCTAGTGTTCTATTACATGGCACAAACCAACTTGCTATTCCATAGTTTATTAAGAGAAGAAAAAATAAGTAAACAAACAAAACACCCATGAAGATGAGTTTGAAGTTTATTTAAGGCATTCATAGTATGCTGAAAAAATACAGTAATGGTTACAGGGTAAAAAAAGAAGCATCTCCTTTACAAATAATGGTGTGTTATTAGAAAATATAAATAAATCAATTTCTTTTTGTGCCAGAAATAAATGTGTTAGTTTGAGTCAAAAAGTAAGGGATAGACTGAATTGCAGAACTGTGGATGACATGGATAACCTTTCCTTTTGCTGGTTTTGTAGTGAGCCAAATGCCTGTTCATCACTGCATAGATGAATGTCCTGTGTCAAAAAAAGACGCAAATTTTATTAATTAAAAGAAAGTCTGGTTCCTATTATGCTATTTTAAAATTATATTTGGCATAAACAGACAGTAGTGCGTACCTGTAGGAGTAGAATTGAATGTCATCAGCATTGGGTTTTAGCAAAAGCCTTTTGAGAGATCAGAAAAACATAATATTCTCCAGTTTTGTGAATAGCAAGGAAACTAAAGAATAACTGTAACAGTTGCAATGACTATTTTTCTATTACAAGTATTATAAATATTTTAAATGTATAATTATACAGCGTTTTTACTGTATAATTAGGTACTAAAATATGCTATAAATATATAGATATAGGAAAAAATATGTACATGCATATAATATAAAAAATGCTCGGTATGAACATATATTAAATCAATCCTCTAGAAAAATATCTACATTTAGTTTTGCCTTACATTTTCACTATAATGGTAGTTGCCCATTTAAACAATCTACCAAGCATTTTCCTGAATCCTAAATCATTAAATTACAGATTGCTGCATGAATATTAATAAATAATAGTAGTAAATTATTAGTAGTATTTTTTCTTTTCACTTGTCAAATGGAAATATTTCAGGTATGCAATGACTGTTGTAAGTTTGCCAATATTATTGCTGTTTTCTTAAAATTATGGGTTGTTTGTATACTGGAGAAAAACTGATTCAATTCATAATTTTTCCTTAGCAAAGGCTGAAAAGAGTCCAACTCTCCTACCCTTCAGAAAGAATATAATAGCCAGTGTTGGTTTGCTCTGGTCTAAGAAAAGTGTTTTAAACTTTGTTGTACCCATTACTCTTTTCAAAGAGGTTCAATCTGGATATGGGATTTACTGCATTAAACACATTTACATTATCTACTAACTTTTTTCTATTATTATCTTGCAGAGCGCCCAAAACAGCATTTTCTTCCAGTCTACTCTTGGTATTATCATCAGTCTAATAATTTTCTCACAATCCATTCTATTTTATTGGCAGATAGAAATTTAGTTTTTCTCTCTTTTCAGTTTTGAGGAATGCATTTTCACACAGCTTCTATGTATAAAACTCTAGTTCCAAAGTCAGGAAAGAGAAATAATATAATCCAGCAAAAAATTTTGTACTTATTAGCCATCATTTTTATATGCTCCCAATTTCAATGGCTGGAGATATGAATATAATAGTTTTCTACTAAAAACTAAACCAAACAAAAAACTACACAAAAAGCAACACAAGAAAGTCAAACATCCCTCTCCACATCAACCTGGGAGTGGGATTAATCTACACTAATTTCAGTAATAAATAAGTTCAGTAGGTATTCTTAGGTAAATACCAATTATCCTTCAACAGCTTTACACACCAGAGATACAAAATATATGCAGAATTAATAACTTGCTGCAAACTTTTCCCTTCTTCACTGGTTTTACAGCTATCCTGCACCATGGGGCTGAGCTGCCTGAATATCTGTGTCTAGTATCACTTGGCATGCATTAAGCTGTTACAGATTTCTGCAGATCATTAGATATGTTAGACAGCAGAGGCCTTTTGCTTTGGTGACCAAAGGAAATCAAGGAGCTTCTGGAAACAACATGATGTACCCCATCATAACAAGAATGACACTCTATAAACTGTGTGTGTCGCTGAGTCCTTTGGTTAGATTTAATTGGATGTACATAAGACCTAGATGCCATTACTGAAACTTAGTGGGATTAATTCCATAACTGTAGTGTGGCTATCCATGTCTACAGGCTGTTCAGAAGGGACAGGGGAAGAAGGAGTGGAGGAGGGGTTTCCCTCTACATCAGGAAGTGGATAGAGTATGAAGAGACCTGAAGGTAGTATTTGATTTTATTGCAGACTCCTAAATGCAGACATTGCACTGGAAGGCAGTGCCACCGAGGTCTTCAAAACAGCTAACATAAAGCTGCAAAAAGCATATCTACCCTTATTTTTAAAGCCATCATTTGCACATGGAATATGCAAAGTGTTTTGTCATAGGCTATTAAGTAGGACCGGTAGTGGAAGTGAAATGCTGTGTATTACAGTCATTAGCTTTGCATTACCTGTGAGATGGCTAGAATTATCAGAATTGTATTTTGTTAAGAACTACAATATCTCTGTTTAATGTACATTATAAAGTTTTATTTTAGAATTCCTGGCAATGGTAGAGAATTTCTCAGAACTTCTGTTTTTAAGAACATGAGAAGCATTTTTAACTAGAGTTCAGACTGAGTAATTAAAGGTTAGAATAAAAAGTTCACAATGAAACATGAAATATAGTAGAAGGAATTCAAAGAGAACCCAAAGCTCAAAGTCAAATCTCTTCTATTCACTTACAGTAAACAAGTAAAGGTAATTTTCTCTTGATTTCAACAAATAGTCAATATATGAGTTTAAAAAAAAAAAAAGAAAGGAAGAAAATGGAACAGAGGTATGAAAATAATCTGTTACAGCAAAATATATTTTCTCTTCCTCTACAAATACAAAAATCTTGTGGTTTTTTCATGACTGATTCAGTCTGTTAAAAATATGCATCTGAATTAATTTTCATATTTTTAACAGAAGCTAATAATTTTTTAAAAAGTAAGTCTAACAATAAATAACAGCATAATTTTCTTCGTATTACGCAGTATTCTCCTATATTGTTCATGCCTCTATATAAAAAAAGCAGGCTAGAAATGATGATTTAAAATTGCAGTTTGTTTCCAACTGTGCCTTCACATTGAGTTGAAGGTGAAGAGATTTTTCCCTCTTATTTTCTCTGTCATGACAAGATAGGGGTCTACTGTCAGATAAAATGACACCGAGAATAATGGTGACTGACAGAAAACACCGTGGCAGCCTGAGAAATTTGTAATTATGCTTTGCATTTAAATACCAGAAGAAAAAATAAAAATCCTAAACCACTATATTTCACTTTTATTTTTTTGTTCTTGATTTGTCTTTATTACATTTATAACTTGCTTCCACCCTGAAATTCAGCAATGCTTTTCAGCTAAGTGAAAACAATGTTTAAGGATTTCTAAAATTCTGCTTGATTCTCAAATAGGCCATGCAAATTTTAAAACTGAAATAACTACACTACCTGACTTCCTATCTGTATTTATACTTTAATGGTGTCAAAGACTGAACAGTGCAGATCTGTTAATGTTAGGACTCGTTAAGTCCAAATTCTATGAACTTCACGCACTTTAAATATTGTGATTATCTATGAGGAGGAGATTAGGACTGTCTTTCCAGAAAAAGTAAATTCAACTTCAGAAAACTTGTCAGATAGACAATCAGATCACCCTAAAAAGAAGATTATGGCTATCGTTAACTAGACTAGAAGCTCCCCAGTCACTGCTGGGTGTGAATGAGACAAACATAGACAATTTGGCCAGCTGATATAAAGCAGGGTGTCCTGGTCCCCACAGCAGAGGTACGAATTCTCCTTCAGTCTCTCATCATCGGATTTGCCAGCACTGCATGGATAATACAGCTTGTCTGAGGTATCTTGCATAATATCAGATATTCATATTTAGGCAAATAAACCAAGTATTTTTATTCTGGTTAGGTGGCTATAAATTCTAAGGGGCACTTGAAGATCTAGCTTAGGCATTATGAATTTAGACACCAGTGTCTGCATAAAGGCAGAGGCACTTTTTTGTACAGACTGATTGAGCTGTAAAGGAAAACAAAATGCTTAAATCAGGCAAACTGGATTGATTTTCTGATTACTTCTCTCTGTCACTAATAATTCACAAGGTGACTGCTTTTCCTCCTTCTTTAGTTTAATAAGACTTATTCAAAATTCAAACAGTCTTAGACTTTAGCTTTCGATCTGAACACATAACTCCTTTGATTAATTTCAGACCTTCATCAGCTAGGTTAAGCTGAACTTTGGACATAATTTCTCAAATAAAACATCCCACACACACAGAGAAAAAATAAATAAATAAATAAAAGAATTAAAAATTTTAAAGATTGTTGGAATATTGGCCACCCTGAGATAAGCACTTCAGTAAGCAAAGAATTAATTTTTTTTTTCTTTTTCTTTTGTTTTGTTTTTTTTTCTTACCAACCATTCAGCAATTGTGAAACTGCTCTTGTTTGTTTTTATGCTCTATCAGTTAATGTATTCTCATTAATTTATTTTTGCCAAATAAGAAGAGATGTCCTAAGAAACAGAGATGATGAAAATAAATAACTTTTTAAATGCAATGCTATATTGATATATTTAATTCTCTACATGCTATGCATCTAAGTAAAAAAATTAATGCAATAAATAATTTGTTAACAAAAGAAAGAAAGTATGAAACAAGTCAAAAAGCGCTAACAAAAGCAAACCACCAAACCCCAAATCTTTCTTGATATAATGTATGCAGCTTTACATACATTCTTATCTGCCCTTTAAAAAAAATAAACATCAAATCACATGCATGGAGAACAACAGAAATCCTATAGATTCTCCCCAAATAATGCACAGGTAACATTTGCCATGATCAGTAGGAACTATGGTCATCTATGGTGCTTCAGATAACAGATGACATAAAATTATTTCTGTTGTTTATATCTTTATTCTCCTCAGTGGAAGTGTCTTATAAATGAAAAATTTCTATCATGAACTATTTTATGGAGATCAGTATTTCTTAAATCCCCAAACAGTATAGCAAGTAGCATAACAAAAAAATTAAAGATATACGAAGCAGGATATGCAACATACAAGTGAGAATAAAATAAGTAGTGACTTTATGAAATTAAACGGCTTATTATTAACAATATTTCGTTAGTCCAAATAATAATGTGCTGACATATTAATAAGAGTAAGAAAACAAATCCTGAAAAATCTTATTAAATTAAATTAGACCATTTTTAAAATCAGGTCTATATTGGCAAGATCCACTTATCAGACAGAAAATAATGATGTAGTTCTTCAGTGATTATATATTTGGTTTTTTACAGATCGATCTTCTCATTTAAGGAAAATGATAGCAGTCTTTCACTGTCCTCCAGATACTGAACAAACCTGACATTTTAGAGATTGTCAACAATCTATAATAAAAAAATTTAAGAGCACTAGAACGTGTATTTTATTGACTGTATTAACTAATGGAGGTATACTTGAAAATTTGGAATATCTAGTGACTCATATCAACTAGTTATTTCCTGATTAGAAGTAACTACTTGAAAATGGGTAATCTTAATTTACCTGTTTAATAGAACAGTTCTCTAGTTCTCTTAAAGAATAAAAAAACCACTTACTTTTTCGAGATTAAGTTGATCTGGGACAAGGAAGTCTACTTTTTCCTATTTGAAACAGAATATGAAGAAATTCCACACTTCTGCTCTAGCTGATTTGAACTGTTAAAGAGGAGGAGTCAGAGACGATGCATAATACCAAGAAGAATTTAGTCTTTATTCTTGTGAAGAAATATGTTGATAGATGAGATATCCCGTCTCACTAGAACACTTTGACATCTACAAAATTCTCTGTGATAAGGCAAGCGTGCAAGTATTAACCCTTTGTTTCCACTACTTAGCTACTTCTTTTGAAACTGTCTGAAAAACAGTAACTGCTCACTTAAAAATGATTCTTGTAAAAAACCTCAACCCTCAACCCGTGTTTAAATTCCCCCATATTTAAAATGGAAAATTCCATTGTCAACTTGTGAATATTTTTGCCTATTGATTAATTTCAAGGTACACTGTCAGTGTGAGAACAACAGAAATTTTTAATTATGCAATTTATTTAAAACTGATATAAAATGTTTACATCTTCAGTTTATGTTTTTAGCTTTCATATTGCATCTCTCACTCTCCATTTTCATTTTGGCCTTACTTCTCATATGCAAGGCTGTTCTATATAAATTACCATGATTATTTTTATTGGGTAATTTCTCTATATTACTAATTCTGAGCTGAATGCAATCAGAACAAAAGATCCACAAGGAACATGTACAGTTTCTCTTTGGAATATGAATTTCTTATAGCTGGGAAATAGTATTTAATTCTCTTTGAACTTTTGCTTTTTCTTGTTTTTTGCCCTCCACCTCACTCAGTTTTGCCTCAGAGACTTTTGCACATCATAAATGATTTGCCTCAAAATGTCTTGATATGAAATTTTTTTCCATAAAGTTCTTGATCTAAGAACATATAAAGGACAGATTTGGGTTTAGGGTATCTTTAAAGGTCTTTGTTAAACAGCAGGTATCCTTTTGTGAAAAAAGTGCAGTTATAAAAGACATAGCTGGAGACCCTGAGGTCTTCCATATTGACTATGTGACTGTACTGATGCAAGTAAAATATTATGAGCACAGTTTCAGTAGTACTGTAACAGGCAAGAACTGTGCTTGTCATACGGCTATGCCATAATGCAGAATGGATACCACTGTGGAATTTTTGGAGGACTCAAAAGTGATAAATGAAATAATCAAAGCCACACATCTAAGGAGAACAGCAATTGTACCATACTGATCTTCAACTACCTTGGCTGTTTTTCATCTCGCTTTAAAAACAAATTTGTAAATATTTTGCCATCAGTTCATGCTGAAGAGGATACTACTAAGGTAGCTAAACCTTTTTAACACTTGAAATTTATTCTTAATTACTATGATTACTGTATGATTTTAAAACTGTTTAGATGAAGGTGAAATAGAACTTCTGTGCTGTGAATACTTACAGGTTGAAGGGGAAATTCAAACTGTAAATTCTCAGAAATGGTAGCTTATGTTCAAGGAATGATTAGGCATGAAGGGCCAGAACACCTAATGAGATAATGAGAAAAGATACACCACAATATTTTCTTGCAGCAATTATGGAATGTAAGTGTTCAGGGGTCACCGAGTTGTACTCTATGAGAAGCAAGATCTTTTCTTTAATAATGAATTGGTTACTATCAATTTTAAAAAATAATAAAAATAAATACAAATATATCTTGTCATATGCAGTGTATTTCCAACTTCTTTTCCTCACATAAATGTAAACCTAAACGAATAGGATTAGTCTTTGTTTCCCATATTTGAATGTTTATAATTTAGATCTGAATTTTCCTTATAATCAATAGTGTGCAACAGATACTCTTAGTAAATTATCTGTCTGGCATCATTAGGACAGTCATTTAGGAATAAGGTGAATCACAACCTACAAATGCTGAATTTTGTCACAGTCTGTAAAAGGAGTCACCTGCCTAGCTCAGGTATGGACATCACATCTCAAATTATTTTCCTGAACAGATTAATCAAGTGCCATAATACTTCAGATATCAGACAAATTATATTATTTCTTCCTTTGATCAAATCAGTGCAAATTCATGCTTAGAATATATCAAATATACCTAAATCTATATAAGGGCTCTTTTGCAGTGTTAGATGAATTTAACAGTATGGATCAGATTTCTGAACCCTGAAGTGCTAATTTTAATTTCAAATGCGGAGAGTTCTCTTTAATTGCCCATAAGCAACCTTCAAAAATGATCCTCTATATATATGCATATATATATAGTTAAGGACTAATATTTAAATGAAAATAAGTGTCTCTAAAAGACAATAAACATATAAAAGACAATATAACTTAAAGAAATAGAGCACAGTTCTTTGGAACCTTTCCATTATCTTTTTTTTCAGAAGAATCAGCATCATGAGTTTTTATATGCCATAACTCCAATGTTTTCGTCTTATATAGTGATATTCTATCATCTTCTTAAATCCTTAGTTGTTGTTATTGTTATCCTTTTATCATCCTTCAATATTACTATTATTAAAAATGTAATGTTTAAGTATAAGGGTTGATTTTTTTATTTAAAATTATTTGACATTAGTGTTGTTAGTATCAGTAGAAGTAGTAATAGCAAAAAATGGAGTATTTTATTAGAACACATACAATTACTAAAACTGTAATAACTATTTTAGTATGTCATCAAGGTACAAATAAAAGGAATGTCAGATTTCTAAATGTGAAATGCTTTTAAGGATAGGAAGTCATGTACATTAGAACCACAAGTACCCTGAAAGCTAAAAGTGATTATAGCTATAGCATACATCATAATTATGCTGTCGCTATTACATTGAATAAAATATCTCATTATGTGCCGTACATTTCCATACCAGAATAAATCATGGGCAAAAACATATATAAGTTCAGATTTCTTTCAGTAAGTAAAAGATAATTTTAATCAGCACTCATGTAAGAAACAGATATAATTCCAAAAAATTGACCTAGTTCACTGATTTACAGCAGCAGTATAGTCACCTGTTCATTTTTCAGTTATATATCATAGTTTTTTGTAGCAATGGTGAAATCCTTGGATAGATATGCAAGTCCACATTTTGTAAATGCAGTGTTTTATTATCAGTCATTTTCCAAACAAATCACAGAATTAACTAGGTTGGAAAATACCTTTGAAATCACCAATGATTCTATTTGTATTAATTGAATCACAGCCTTATCCTGATAGTAACAATTATCACTTGTAATGAAACATGCAATAGTGAAATTAATAGAATTAATTCTTAATGATTGAAGACAGAGATAAGAAATTTTGTATAAATTTTAAATAATAGTGTTTAATCTCGTGTTCTGTGGATTAAAATTCTGAAATTTGCACATGTCCATATCGCCTATCCCCCAGCTACATATGTGCTGTCTCATCTGGGAAAAAAAAATAAAATAGGGACCAGGCAAAAAAATAAGTAAATAGCCTTTTGTCATTCACAGTCTATTGATGATAATGCTAATAATGGTAGCAGCACATAGGATTCTTTTCATCCCCAAGCACCATTAAGTTATCTCAGCAATTCTTCAGCTGGCTTTCTGTTTTTCATGAAATTTTTTTTCTAACCTGTATATCCTGTCAGTCCAGGCAAATTTGATAAAGGGGTTTTTAACTTTGTTTTATACTCTATTAATTTTTTTCTTTGTTTGTTACATTTAACAGTTTTTTTGAAACATTTTTGAAGTGTTCTGGGCTTTGGTTGGTAAGTTTTGGGGCTTTTTAAAATTTTTTTGGTATTTTTTATCTACATTACTTGCAGCTTCCTGCCATTCACAGGACTGGGCATTTTCTTTAAGATTTGATAGCATTCCTAAAACACATCAAAGGCTAAGTTTAAATAGAGCATTTGATTATTATAGATTATCAGCCTGGTTTAGATTAGCAAATTTTGCACTTATTAGCCAGATATCTACACAGAGAAAAGCAACAAAAAATAACAGAAAATTCAAAGTAATTATAAAAAGACAGCAAAATATTAAAGAAAGGTATATCAGGAGAAAGAAGCTGTTTCGTGTATTTTACACGTTCTAATACTGGATATTTAATTTTTCATTCTGACAAATTTAAGATAAAAATGACACTAGAAACTGTATGGTCTTGGATGCTGAGGGTCTTTTGCCAGAGATATACAGGATATAATCACAGATATGGATATACATATATAATCACAGCATTTTTAAAATAATTATCTAACCCTTCTGCCCCATAAGAGAGATGATGGAGTCCAACAAAAAAGTTGGTGGTTGTTGCCATTCTCAATTTGGCTTCTGGGAAGTTCTTGAGACTTTGTGGCTTTTACACTGGCTAGCTGGTTGGGTAAGCTCAAGGTATGTTTCCAGAGGATCAAGTTAGGTTTGTATGCTGTCAGCTGGGCCCAACTCCTGTCAGCAGTGACACACATGAATCCTCTTTCTCTAAATGTGAACACTATATCAACCTAATTATATTGCTACATTACTGAAGTGAAACTTACAATATGTTTTGGTGAAACAGACCTTATTCAGATGTTCTTCACTTCTTCAACACTTCTCTAGTAACAAATCCTTTCATAAGCAGAAAACAGAAACAAAATTGAGTAGAATAGACAGTGTCATCTGTGAATGTTGCATGGCTGCAGAGCAAATCTGTTCACTCCTAAATTTAAAGTAAAATTATGATACTATGCTTGGGAAATCTTAATAGTTAAAATTTCAGATTAATCTTACTACTGTAACAGGTCATCTAAATTAAGATGATGATACAGTGTTTTCACCTTCTGGTAAGTACATATTTCCTCAAATCATAGAATGGTTTGGCTTGGAAGGACCTTAAAGATCACCTAGTTCCAAACCCCTCTGACATGGGTAGGGATATCTTCTACAAGATATCTATCTTTGACAAGATAGAACAAGAAAAATCCTCATCAAAATTGACTTTGAACTCCTCCAGACTGTTCACAACATTTCTGGGCAACGTGTTCCACTGTCTCTTCACCCTTACAATAAAGAATTTCTTCTTAATATCTAATCAAGATCTAACCTTTTTCAGTTTGAAGCCATTTCCCTTACAACAAGCCCTTGTAAAAAGTCCCTCTCCAGCTCTCTTATACACTGCTTTAGGTATTGAAAGGCTGCTAGAAATTCTCCCTGGAGCATGCTTTTCTGCAGGCTGAACAACTGCAATTCTCCCAGTCTGTCTTCATAGGAGTAGTGCTCCAGCCCTCTGATAATCTTTGTGGATGTCCTCTGAAGTCTCTCAAACAGGTCCAAATCCATCTTGTGTTAGGGCCCCAAAGCTGGATGCAGCACCTCAAGTCTCACAAAAGCAGAGTCGAGGGAGAATCGCCTGCTGGACTCAATTTTCTGGATGCAGTCCAAGATGATGTTGGCTTTCTGGACTGCAAGCATGCATAAGTGAATCTTTCTGAGCTTTTCATCAACCAATGCCCTAAGGTGTTTGTCCTCAGGGCTGCTCTCAGCTGAGGTGGCTGACTTCATTCCAATGCGTCTTTTATATCAGTACATGTATGCAGACATATATGTCCACATATATAAACTTTGTCTACCCCTAGTTATGTATGCAAATCGTGTTCATATACTTGACATTTTACCCATACACATGCAAGTATATGCACGCACATACATATATCCATTCAAACTGAAATCTGTAATTGTGAGTTCTCTGTTCCTCATGTAATTTTTGCTAGTGGGTTGGGTCATCACTAAATTTTCTCTTCAACAATTACTGAGAACTTTTAGTGTGATGGAAAATCAAAAGAGTATATTTTGGATAGCATGGGGTATACAGGTAATTAAGCTTTTCTCCCTTCACATTGCTGATGGGAAGGAAAGACAATTAAAGCAACAATAATCCCACTTAATTCTTTACATGTTCGCAAATAGAGCTGCCATGTGTTTTGCTACTAGCTTTTCAATTCCTGTTGCTCTGCATGCCTAAAAATGGTGAATTGGTATGATATCTAAGGTTACTTTGGATTCACGGGACAAATATTCTCTCACCAAGTCTCAGAGTGTCTTGATCTGCTAATTATTCTCAGAGCACATGAAAAATCTTGCTGTTGCTCAGTTCAGTAAAAAAAAAATAAACTGTACTTTCAATAAACTTTTAATAAAGCTTGCTCTTTTCTCAAGCAAACTTAATTCATACCTAATTGGCAGTGGCCACAATGGGAAGGGACAGGCTGTATATCTTTCCCCTAATGGAGCTTCAAACATTTAATTTGCAGTTTTATGAGAGTAACAGGCAAAATATAAAGTGGGGATACAGGAGATGTAATTGGAGGGGGGGAAATTGCGGTTAAAGGCTTTCTTTTGTGGAAGAAAAATACATAATTCTTAACTTCAGAAAGCTAGAAATCAGAAGCTAACTCTAGGCTGGTACTATGGAAACAGGAGAAATGTTATTGTTAAAACCCTCAACACTGTTTGCACACTTGTTTCCATATCTCCTTACTGCAAAATGTACACAGATTTCTTGAAGACAGAATTGTTCTTTTTCTTCCCTTTAGTAAGGTTCTTTATACCTGACTTTCTAATTTTTAAATTTTTTTGTACCTAATCTCAGTGTATAAAGATCTAGTTTATTCTAAGTTCTTTACAGGTTTAAAAAATTAGGAGTAATAATAATGTCCTTTTAAGAACACAGCCTAATTTATTCTTAAGTATAATAAAACTCCTTCCAAATTTGGAAAACACATCAATTTAAATAGTAACGTAATAGAATTAAAGAGTTTAGAAAACCAGCGACCAGATCACAGACTAGTGAAAACAGGTGTAGTGCGGCTACACAGAAGTTTTTGGAGTCATTTCAGACCTTCTGGTCATTCTTGTCTCAGCCTTTACCTGAAACATCCTAGATCTGGTTGTTCATAAAGCCAATATGTAAAAACACAAAAGAGAAAGTGCTCTCCCCTTCCCCCATTGTCTTTATAATTGTAGAGTACTAGTTTTTGGTCTTCTGAAATTAGATAATTAGGTTAAATTAGGTGTACTTTAATTGTCACTTGCAATACTATAAATCGCTATATAGTACAGTCATAACACAGTTTTAATTTGCTGATTTACTTATACTAATTTTCTACAATCTACAATGAGGTTTATGAGAGCAATATCAGTCATTAATTTATTTACTATATGTTTGCCTTCTAAGCATGTATACAAATTTACACGTTGTCCAAGTTTACTTCGATTGCATGAAACTACATGTATTATTCCTGTAATTTAACAGAACTGTTTCACTTCCAGGGAAAGAAGATAAAATTAGTTACGTAATTTTTACCTGGCTTTCTGTAAATTTGTGTTGTGGTTTCAAAAATCATTTATATAAAAGAAGACACACCCAAACCCTCAGACATATAGGTGTTCCAAAAAAGGGATATAGGTATGTGTGTACCACCTACAAGTACAAATGACACAAGAACAAATCCCTTGTGTATCTGAAAGATACAAATAAAAAGGCTACACTGCACCCTGGCAATAGCAGAAGAAAAATACCATTTCAGAGCAGTCGCTATTTCGTTGTAAGTATTTTTTTATTTAACATGAACAACTTTTTTCTGCATATTTTCTGGCAGATAACATTGAAAGTGATCAGAAGTAGAAAACAGCACTTGTCAGAGGTTGGTTCTTTAACCACTGTGTATGTTATGTCTGTTTGTTTCGTGGAGCAGTGAAGTAGTAGCAGATAATTACGTTGCCAGGAAAGGCATTGAATCCACCTTCAGCTCATGTAAATGTCAATGCTTGTTGAAAAGATGCTGGCTTATGCAGACTGAGGATCTGGTCTTCAAAGTTTTGTGATCTTTTTAATAGAAAATTGCAGTTATATACCCAAACAAAACCACATCTCAGAAATGCCATTTTCCCCACTTAGTTTCTGGAGGGAGTTATGGATAAGGGAAAATTTTTTAAAAATCTAAAAATGGGACACATAATTCATCTGAGAAATTTGGAAATTCTATCTTGAAACTGAAACCTAATCACATATGTCACATTCTACATGCTTTGAAAATATAATAAGTATTTTTAGAAAATTATACTTAGTCTTTTAGAAACAGCCAACTCTGTCATTCAGGAAACTCTCATAACAAGATAATGTACTTTTTGCTAAGTTAGATTTATAATTTTTATTTAAACTGCACAAAAAAGATTCAGTTAAACATCTTTGAAATTGCTGTTGTTGAAATACTGATGAGATTTCACCACCAGTAAAAAGGTGAATATCTAGTCTAGGAAAATACATTAGTGTGTGTACATTAGTATTGACCCCTTTAAAAGTCTGTTTTACACAAATTATTCACATTTGAATGACTTGATATGATATATAAATTATTGTCCAAATTGTACTTTTTCAAGAGAAAGTTGAATGTTAAGCATTTGATTCAATGTCAGATGAACACATTAAAAGAGGAAAAACAAAAAGGAGAGAGAGGAGAAAGGGAAAAGGAAGGAAGGAAGGAAGGAAGGAAGGAAGGAAGGAAGGAAGGAAGGAAGGAAGGAAGGAAGGAAGGAAGGAAGGAAGGAAGG
>PYHW01009505.1:585641-602311 GCA_013186435.1 Turdus rufiventris
TTGTGGCTTAGAGAGAAGAGTTATTCTTCTCTTTGCTGAGGACTTATGGCAGGGTCAAACTCCAAGTCCAAATTTTTCCACACTGGATACCCAGACCTAAATTAATAGATCAAAGTACAAATTCTTCAAATTTTTCATATACAGAAAGTGGAACCTCATGAAGTAAGCACCTCAACATGCTGAAAGGAGAGGATGCTGTTCAGAGGGACCTTGACAGTCTTGAGCAATGTACATCTACAGCTGGCCTGTATCAAAAGGACCGTGGACAACAAGTTGGGGGAGGTGATTCTCATCCTCTACTCTGCTCTTTTAAGACCCCACCTGCAATCAGGGCTGGGATCTCCAGCATAGCAAAGGAGGGTCGTGAAGATGATCAGAGGGCTTAAATGCCTAAACACCTCTCCTATGAAGACAGGTGACAGAGTTGGGGCTCTTCAACCTGCAGAAGAGAAGGCTGCGTGGAGATATTATAGCAGCCTTACAGTACTTATAGGGGGATATAAGAAAGATGGAGAGAGACTTTTTACAGGGGCTTGTTGTGGTAGAACAAGGGGGAATGGCTTCAAACTGAAAGAGAGTAGGTTTAGATTGGATATTAGAAAGAAAACATTTACAGTGGGGGCAATGTGGTTTCCCAGAGAAGCCATGCATACTCTGGGAGTGTTCAAGATAAGGTTGGATGGGACTTAGAGCAACCTGATCTAGTGAAAATTGTCTCTGTCCTTTGCAAGGGAGTTGGAACTAGATGATCTTTTATGTTCCTTCCAACTCAAAACATTCTATGACTTTATGATTCTATGATTTTAACAATCTTCAATTAAAATATTAAAAAAAGAAATTTTCTTTTGTTGTAAGCCATACACATAACACTTATCTTTGCCCAGAAAAAGGCTATTTAATTTCAAAATGTTATATTTTCCTGCTTGATGACACTTATTTAATAACTCAGAGTAGTGCTTATTTGGTTTTCAAGCAAATTCATACCAGCATAGCATAAACTTTCTATATCTGTGGATAAAACGACACTCTTAAAGATAAATATGCACTAAATTGAGGAATCATTATGCACTATTTTCTACACCAAAATAAGTTGCAGATGTCCCTTTAAAAAATTCAGCATGTATATATTTGTTTACCAGGACAGTTTCTGGTGGGCAGCTTGTTTTTCTCTTTTCCCACATTGTCTTTCCTCTGCACAACTGTTTTGTACTAAACTTCTGTACCACTTTCCAAGGTAGCTGCTCAACGTATACAAAATTGCCTGTGGTTTAACTTTTTTTTTTGTTAGGTTAAGTCAATTTTTCTGCTAGAAATAATTAATGAGGCAATTCTATTAAAATTATTACAAAGCACTAATGCATTTTCCAGTCCTCATTCTTTCAGAAGAAAAAACCAACAAAATAAAAAAATGCCAAGACATAGCTATTCCCTTCTCCATTCAGTTTGTCAGTATGTTGCTCAGCAAGAGCTCTTTAGACACTGGTGAGTGCATTGTGTAGGAGGTTTGTTTAGTAGCCTGAGTATAGGCATGTGATCTAAGTAATTACCATCTTATCACAGCTGGTGTTAGGTCTACCTCACAAGGCCAGGGTCATCAATGCCTTGTAACACACTGCTAGTCCCAGCTGAATACTCTGAGTGTGGTCAGGTACCTCAAATGGCAGTAGTTGCATCAGCTCCAAACCAATTAGGTGACTGATTTGAATCTTATGCTCACACGAGTGCCAATGTGCATGTATATAGTCTGGAGTTGAACTTCTGAACTGTAGGTATCTAAATTTTAAATTTAGTTGTATGATTCTAGACCTGAATTCCAGGTAAAATTTTCTTGTAAAACTAAAATACCTAAACCCTATGAATTTTTACCTATGAATTTGGCCTCAGTCATATGCAAAACCCAAATACAGGACGACAGGTCAGGATTAATCTAGATGTAGCTGAAAGCTGTTAGGAAGAAGTGTGATAATGACATCTGGGAAAAAGTTAATGTGTTTTGTAACACTAATGATCTCTGGCTCTAAAGGAATCTTAAAAACCAATTTTATACTTCAGTGGGAATAAGTCAAGTCCTAATTTGTTCCTAGTCCATTAGATTCTGCAGTTTGTTAGAAGTATGTTTGCTTGACATTGGAGCTAGTCATTCCAAGCTTCTTTCTTAGTCACTGGAGAAAAACACATATTTGTTCAAATAGAAGTATCTAAAATAGGTCAGCTGAATGAGACCCTCTAAATGCCTCTTCTGTCTATTGATTGTATGAGTGTTTTACATGACTATTTCAGATAAAGATCCTATGCTGTGGACAACTATTACGTGAGATTAAATCTCCATGACTTTTTTTAAATGAGATTAATCCTTCACTAAGGATCTGAGTTAATATCTTCCTTTTAGAAATTAAAAATAAATGGAAATCAAACGGTACTATTATTTATTTTCTTGAGGATTTTTCATTCAACATGGCAATAAGTGAAGAGGCTTTCTTCATAAAACTGAAGGGAAATGCTTTCACATATGAGTGAAATTCTTACTTACCAATGTCAGAAGTAGGTTAAAAAGTGTTAATTTTGGTGGGAATAGCAGAAGCTTCTTTCTAGCACTCCAGCATTTTATTAAAATTACTTTAATTTGTTTTGATATGATTCTGAAGATCTATTCTGAAGCTTATAGGAGTCAATATGTAACTCAATAAGCAGATCTGGTGTTAGGATCATGCACAGAGGGGCATCCTAGTGTGTGCATGGCAAGATTTTCCAAACTGGGGAATCCTCAGAGGAGCAGAGAGAGCTGCCTGAAGGTTGTAGATTGCATGACAGTGGCCAAAGATGCTTCTGCCCTCAGCTAGAGAAGCCTCTGGACACCAGCAGTGACCAGGAGTGCTGAGAACAGAATGGGCAATTCGGGCTTGACACATCAGCGAAGGCATGGCACGGCAGTTCATACAGAATTAGCTGCCACAGAGTGATGTGCAAAAAGAGGACTGTAGCTCTGCCAGCTCGACCAGGGAGCAAAGCCATAAAGCTGCCAGTGGGCCATGTCAGCCCTAGGCACTGCACCCATGGTGACAGACACAGCTGCCCAGACAGAGCCACAGTGGGAAAACACTGCCGCCTGGGTGTCAGGATGCAGGGTGTGCTCTGCTCGTACGCCAGCATCGCACAGCAGCACACTGGGAGGTATGCTGGGCACACCAATTCGTGACATTGTTTTAGTGAGAGAGTGACATAGTGTCCAGTTAGTGACATTGTTTTGGGAGGAGGAGAGTGGGTGGAGAAGCATCAAGAAGTCTGAGGGAGAGATCGAAACTTCAGTGGAATACTTCCAGAATTACACCCTACCTTTCCTGGGACAGGACTCACAGGCAGACAGGAAACATAAGGAGGATTCCCTATCATTTCTCCACCTGGCTGAATGTAGTGACTTAAAGGTGTAGAGGGCAATGGGAAGTTTCTGCGCACACAGCAGATGCATCTTCTCTCTCCTTCCCCACCTTCCCAGGTGCCCTGGCAAGTGGAACCAATGACAAGGACAATGGTTCATTAAGGTTGGAGGTATCTCCAAAGTTATGTCAGCACAAGACCTGTGTCAAAACTGCTTCCATAAAGCAAAAAGATGGTTCGTTGTCATAGGGGATTGTCTCCTGAGAGCAGTAGAAGGCCTAATATGTGGCCCAGACCCACAACTTAAGGAAGCTGAAGATATGGCAAGAAAGCTTCCTAGACTGGTACAGCCATCAGATTATTAGTTTTTCAGGTAGGCAGCCATGAATTTGCAACTAGAAGTCCAAGGGTAATGGGTTCAAAAGGGAAGTCATATTTCAGTGACCTGATCTCATTCTACAGGAAATGACCCACATAGAAGGGGATTGAAAGTGGGTGAGTGGATATGGTTTACATGGCCTTTAGTAAAATCTTTCACACTGATTCCTACAACATTCTCCTGGAGAAACTGGCTGCTCATGGCTCAGATAGGTGTAGGGCACTGGTGAAGCCACACCTTGAATCCAGTGCTCAATTTTGGCCCACTCACTACAGGAAAGATATTGAAGTGCTCAAATGCATCCAGAGAAAGGCACCAAAACTGTAGAGGTGTCCAAAGCACAGTTGTTATGAAGGATGGTTGATGGAAGTGGCACTACTTGGCTGGGAGACAAGAAGGCTAGGGGCAGAGAGACCGTACAGCTGTCTACTATTACCTGAAAGTAATAGTGGTAACAAGGTGAATACTGATTTCTTTTCCCCAGGTGATAGGGAAAGAGGAAATGGTCTCAAGTTTTCTTAGGGGTGATATTAGACTGGATATTAGGAAAAGTTTCCTCATGAGAACAGACTTCCTGGAGAAGTAGTTGAGTCAGCATCCCAGGGAATATTTAAAAGTCATGCAGATGTGGGGAATGAAACAATGGGCAGTGTTGCAGTGAAGGACCTGGGGGTCCTGGTCAATGGCAAATGGAATATGAGTCAGCCAAGAGGGCCAACCATGCCCTGGGGTCCATCAGGCACAGCATCACCAGCCAGGTAAGGGAGACGATTGCTCTGCTTTGCTCTGTGCTGGTGTGACCTGACCTTGGGTGCTGTGAGCAGGTTTGGGCACCACAATATAAAAAAGATAAAAAGCTATTAAAGAGTGTTCAAAGGAAGGTTTTGAAGACAGCAAATGGTCTGCAGGGGAAGAGGAGAGGCACTCTTTGCTCACTTTCTGGTGGTCAGTGACAGAACCCAAGGAAATGACCTGAAGTTGCGTCACAGGAGGTTTAGGTTGGATATTAGAAAGAGTTTCTTCACTCAGGAGATATTTGGGCACTGGAACAGGCTCTTCAAGGTGATGGACACAGCACCAGCCTGATAGAGTCTAAGAAACATTTGTACATTGCTCTCAAGCACATGGTGTGATTTGTTGGGCTGTTCTCTACAGGGCCAGGAGTCAGACTTCAGTGAGCCTTGTGGATCCTTTCCAAATCAGGATATTCTATGACTCTATAAAATAATTGGGTGCTGTGTGACATTTTTATATAACATTTACCCTTGTGCATGTATGTAGTTCAAGTAGATGACAAGAAAGTCTAGGTGACAAACACTGGGGAAACCTTGGGTCTAGGAACTTGATAATGGAGAGTAGGGCTATGGTCGTGAGACATTGTACATCTCAATGCCAACAGTTTAAGAGATCTGGGGATCTGGAAGCAACTACTGGGCTAGCTGATTTTCTACAATTTATAATGTATATAAATATCGGTATATGTATGAGTATAAATATTCTGTCAGACTTTCAACCTTATTCAGGAAAGAGGAGACAGATATTATCCCATCCATGCTTGTTTGAGTGCTGTGGTTTTTGTCTCTGTTGATCCATGTGATTAGCCATGTGTATGTATATTGTGTTTGTGTGTATTCATGCATGCTTGCCTATCAGGAATTTGTGCTCACCCTTGCTACTGGCTGGTCCTGAGGACAAAGAGCAACAGCACTCTCATACTCATCAGGCTATTGGATTCAGCAACCTCTCACACTTTTACTGTTGATGCTGTCAAAAAACCTTTTTTACATAACCTTTTTCCCCTGACTACCTCATTTTTGACTGCAGTGAAAAATGGGGAACATGATAAACCATATGTATGATTCCAATTTTTTTTATTGTGTGCATTATCAAGATTTCTAATCTAATCTGATCTAATCTAATCTAAAAATCTAAAAAAACAGGTCATGAATTGAATGCTACCTAATTATTTAATCCCTTAAGAACAATAGCTGACTAGAAAAAAATAATTTTCTGTATAGAAGTGGTCCATTTTCTTTCTATCCTAAAATAAAATAATGTGAAAAACCTCACTTTTTTTCCCCTTCATGTCCACAGAATGCTGTTTTTTTCAAGAAATTCCATAAACAGTGAGCTGTTCAGCAGAGAGTTTACTGCCTCTGGCATGCCCATGTTCTTCTTTGGGATCCAGACAAGTGAACTGGAAGAGGATGAATGAGTTGGGCACAGTGATGATGTACTCCTGGTGGGTCCATTCATAGACAAAGCACAGCAGTCAAAAACATTCTCTTTCAGGCACAACAAGAAAGATTAAATCTGTTAGGATTTGGAGGAACATTTTTTCTACATCTTCCCTTAGGATAAACACAGTGACATTTCCAAAACAGATAGAAATGGGGTAAGGCATTGCTCATAACAATGTTTTGCTACAAGATCTTATCAGATTATCATGGCCACAAAAAGAAAAGGCTGATTATTCACATCTCCTCAAAAAAGGAGGCAAATGCCTCCAGTGAAGGGCTATCTCTTAATCTTTCTTTTCTCCTAGATGAATATTTTAAATATTGTCAAAAAGTCTGAATAAGTTATCATCATTCTTCTGCTGGGCTTCACTTAAATGGCAATGTCCTTGCCATTCTAGTATTGTTCCTCTGGGAAAGAGAGAAAGGCTATGTACATCTATTTGATAAAGTAACATTTATTTATACTTGATAGCATGAAACGCATCTGATATAATGAAGAGTGTTGCTTAGAAGTAAATTACTCTTTAATGACACTAATTAAATCTTCAATGACACTGAGAATGACACCTGAAAGCAAAACATAGCTTGTAAGGCACTCAGGAAATAAATATAATATAAAATCTGTGTTTTTTTCAGAATGGAAGATTCTAAAACATTCACAGGAAGATGTTACTGGCAATACTTGTTTTTTTAACTTTACCAGTTTCAAGGATATTGGTATGCAATTTAATAGAAGGCTATATAGATTAATTGCAACAGTAACAGGATTAGTTTAAATATTTCAGGTAATGTACAGTGTTCCATAGCATGAAAAGTAAAAACTCTTCTGGACTAATCATGAGAGTTTCTTTTCTATACTCTTAAATCTATCTAACTTTTTGAAAGAGTTCGACAAACTTTTCTTCAGAATATTTGGACAGACTTTCAAAAAAGGTGGAGTTGCTTTGATGTCTGAATCATGCACAGAAAGTTGAATTAGCCAGCTCAGTGGTGCAGAATAGCTGTACTTTCTCTCCTCTGGTAGACATGTCTCCTTGGGGTTGAAGCAGGGGTGTCTAATTGAATCATTTCCTCATTCAACTCAAATACAGCAAATATGTTATTCAAATCCAGAATATTTGTTATGATTATTCATCATAATATAACTATTCAGGATTATAATTAAACTCAGGAATTAATGTTAGTTGAAAATAAAACATTAATATTATCAAATTTATCTTTCAAGTTCCCTTCGGAAGTGTTACTTAAAGAAATGTATAGAAGCGAAGTTTATTCTTACAGGTCTCTTGGAAATGTTTCCACAGTTTCAAAACCTTTTCCCCTTCTTTCTTCCCTCTCTGTATCACTTTTCCTCTGCTTTTTCTTTAAAAATCTTTATTGATGAAACTGAGAAGTCCTGAAAGGTTTATCCATCTTGCAGTTTCACCAGTTTTGTTCCTTCAAAGCACATTAGAAGGATAAGAGGAAAAAAGAAGGTGTAATACTGTGTCTTCATTTCAGAAAACTACTTATCCTTCCCCAAAAAACCCACCCTCCCAAATTATCCACCACCTCCGTCTGCTTCACCTCACTGTTCTCCAACAATGCTAATAATCTTGAATTTCTGGAAAGATTTGTTGCATTTTGAAAAAGATCTGTGACAAAGCATGTGGACTACACCCTTGCAAGATAGGAAAAGTAAAATTTCAGAGAAAGGTAAGATTTTTGAGATTAGTATAACTGGCAGGTCAAGGACTCAAGACAAAAACCAGTGGCAATAAAAGGGAAATAACTAAAAGATTCAGAGGGTGTTTTCTCAAGAGCATCCAGAATCAAACTGTTTCAGGGATCTTTTCCCACAAGGCAGCTGCCTAGCTAACAAAGATCTCACTGGATTGGTGAGAATAATAGTGCTGAACATTCCAGCTCATTAGACCCAACTTCACACATAGTACATAGTATCTTGATTTTATTTTCAATTTTTGTATATCTCTGTACAGTCTCTTAGTGAAATTGTGTCAAAAAGGACCAGAATGGGATGGTTAAAAGGTCAAAGAACCTTTTGGAGAGGAGAGGTCAAAGAACTTTTCCTTTGTATCAAGAGGAAAATGCTAAAGAGATAACAGAAGTATAAGAAATGAGGAGGGATATAAAATCAATGTGCTTCTGAAATGGCTGATCTAATGAAGTGCTTTTATTAAATCAGGATTTAACAAGATGAATTGGGAAGGTACACATAATGCCAAAGGAATAAAGATGTTGTGAATAATGTGTCAGCAATGGATGTATTTTAGATACGACTACTCTCGTGATCTAACGCGCAGCAGCCATGAGCCATGAGTGCACCTATGGGCAGACTACTTTGATCTATTTACTCGAAGGATAGAGAGTAGTGATGGCTAGAATACACAAAATAATTTGGGATTTCAAGAAGTATCTTGAGAATTTCAAAATTTGAAATTACCTTTGATTATTTGGTCCTTTGATTCTTGAAACTGTACATAAGGACTGTAAAGCATCCTTGCATTGGTTCTTACTGTGTAGAAAATATGTAAACCCACACTTTCTTTAATAGAAGAAACTTACATACCAGAGTTCAGATGTCTGTTAGGATGAGAGACTTAAAATCCAGTTATTGGAGGAGTTAAGAAATGGGCATCAATTGAGGAAAATCACATTTTTCTGATAATTATATATAAATATTTAGACAGACGTAAGTATGAATGTTCTCAGCTTAACAAATATGGCACATATTTGACTGTTCTGATTATTGTAGTATGTCTAACCTTCTAGTGCTCCAGTCTTCATCAATCCTTGTGCATACACCACAGAATTTGAAAATATGAATCCTGCAATAAATTATAATTTAATTGCATGGGAAACAATATAGAAATGAATTATGAATTATGCAGTATATGTGATATAATATGCATACTATAAAATACAATTATATTAATTATAGAGTGAGTGAAGCTGTTTTCAACACTGCCTCCACCTCAATTATCATTAATTCTAAGGAAAGAAATGCATATATCTTAAGGCAGGCAAGTGTAGAAAGAGAGGAGAAAAAGAGATGGCAGTAAAGAAAAAGAGTAGAAGAAGGAGAAAATTAAATAAAGACATTGGAAAATAAGTGTCTGTAGCAGAAACAGGTTTGGAAGTGGCCAGATTTAGAGTTTCTCATTAATGCCCTTCTACCATTTTTTTTTCAGGACTAAGAGATTACAAAGAAAAAAAAAAGAAATAAAATTCTATAGAATTTCTCATTTCTGAGCAGTCATATATCCTCACAGAATTAAAAAGAACAGTACTTATAGCAAAATAAAATTTTAAACATTCTTAAAAAGAAAATTAGATAGACAAAAAAGATAATTTAAGTGGTAATCATCAGTTTCTTCCATGGAAGACTACCTAGGCTTAAATATATCTTAAACTAATGTTTGAAATTCTTGAAGTACAAGTAGATTAACTAAATGAAATAAGATCAAAACCCAATGACCTGTCAGGGCTATCACATATGCTAAGGGCAGACTATCTGCATAGTTTTTGGCAAGCCAGTGTTTGATATTTGCCTTCAGGTTTTATTCTGATATGTATTAAATATTAATTTATGACAGAATAATGGTCACCTAACAGAATTAAAGTTATTTATTCAATTATGTAATAGAGGAAATCTTATTGACATATGAACTGTTCCATCTTCTTTTTAAACTCTGCCATGAGTTTTGTATCAGTATTTTCCAGAAATAAATTATTTAAATCCACATTTCTAATAGACAACTATTATAAATTTCCCTGCTGACAAAACTTTTAAAACTCTTGAAGTGTCTTGCATGGGCAAAATTTTAATAAATTACTGGTATTCATATTATTTTGAAAAAAAAGAAAAGCTCGACTAGAGAGATTATGTTTCAATCAAGAGTTAGAAGTAGTCTGAAAGAACATTTTTCTAAAATGTAACACCATACTGTACACAGTGTTACATGAGATCTAACCAAACTTTCCTGTAATTACTTTACTCTGATTTGTTAGCAGAGACTTTAACCTGGCTTAGAGTTCAATGCGATGACAAACCATGGATTCATTTTCTTCCTTAAGGTATCTTTTTAATAACTGGATACCTCAAAACATTAAACAAAATGTTAAATATCAATTCTGTACACATTGCTAGTATTACACCTGACATCAAAGGTTATATTATTGACATTGATTTAAGTGAATTTTATGCTTGAAAGAAGAACGTTGTGGTAAATTTTGTATTATAGACTCTTTGAAGGACATGTTATCCCAGTATTTAATTTAGAAGTTGCTATTACAGTATTTATTTTATATAAAAGTAGAATAAATGAAGTGCAGAAGCTCTCTTAACTCAAAGGAAGTATGCATGATTTAAAAATAACTAAGTTGAGTAAAACCTGATTATATTTCATGAACTCAGATGTAAAAGTACAGGAAAAGACAGGTCTGATTTATATATTTATTTAAATAAGTAAACCAAAAGTGTTTAAAAAGTTTCAAGTCAGAAGAATATTCCCCATCCATCCTTAAAACTTTTTAGCTTGAAAGTTTTTTAAAGTATTAATGACTACAGTTTGATATTGTGGAATGCATACATTCTTCCACTCTGCAGTTTAAGAAAGTATTAAAACACTGAAAATGTCATTTCAATCTCCCAATGGACTGTTTGGTAAATATTTAAATCAATTAGGCAATTCTTTATATGTCCGATGGATGCAATTGTTGTGAGGTGATGGATCTCTTCACATATGGGATTATGTGAAGACCTGGTGAAACCGCAATCCCTTTTTTGAATAGTAGAAGTCCACCTCCACAGTGCAATTACAATAACAAGAAAAAAAAAAGGAGCATTAGTTTTGGTATGCCCTGAGACATTGTTACATTCTGGTTTCATGGCTCAGCCATTAAAATCTTTGATAAAAGATCAGCTGAAAAAAGTGCCTGTAACTTCTAGTCTCTCAGAGCTAATGTAGAATAGCATTGTGAATGCTATTAATGGATTTTGATAGCTTGTACTTCATAAAATCTGGACTTACCATTTCAACCAGGAGTACCAGAAGTGCTAGTTCAGTCTATTATGATAATATTAATAGGTTCTTGAGACTGGAATTGATAAACACAAGAGTTCTTTGACAATAGTTTTGAAATCCAAAATGGATTTCCCATGTATACCAGTCAGTGGCCTGTCTAAAGCATTAATTCAAGAACATTATTATAAATTTTTTTCATACTTTTCAATGACTAAGTAGTTGAAAATTTGCTACTTTTCCACATAAGCATCTCACAATTAAGCATTCATTAAGTAAAAATCATTATTATTGTGACTCTGGTTTTTAGCACTCATCAATAATTCCAATTTATCTCCATTTCATTAACATTTAAATACCACTGTACTGTTCATAGTGATTATTTAAATTAATTCCTAGTGTTGAAGACATACTTTTTCCACTAACAGTTATATGTTTGATTTCTCTCAGAAATTCAGCACTCAAAAGCCATGTCCTTGCTGGTCTGCTATATATGAGTTTGTCTTATGTTTTGTGACAGTAAAGTAGTGAATTCCACATACTATTTTCTTCTCACACATTTAAGAATTTGAAATGTTAGGGACATTGTTACCTCTTTTTTGGGGAGGCAATTTTTTGCCAGCCAATCAACACAAGCTGACTATTTTTTTTTTCCATGTCAACATAGCTTCTGTGTTCATTCCCCAATATGGGGCATGGAAGAGAACAACACGGGTGAATGTGAAACACCTTATATATTAAGGCAAAGTAATTTTAAGAGGTAAAGCTAAAGGTGCATATGACAGCAAACCAAGGTAAGGAATTCATTCACTACTTCCCATCAGATGTCATGTGTTTAGACATCTCCAGGGAAAGCAGAACTACATCTCATGTAAAAGGTACTTCTGAAGCCAGATATTGTAAGTCTCAAATGCCCTCTACTTCCTTCTTCTTCTTCCCTGCTAGTTTTTACTGCTGAGTATCACATCATTTATTTAAGAGATGGAGTTGATGATCCTTTTGGGTACTTTACAACTCAGAATATTCAATGTGTGCATGTATGTGTGATTAAACACAAATGGTAACTGAGATATGGTACAGATTTTGTTTTAACTGAACTGGGTTCATTGGGGTAAGCTATCTCAAGGTATGTAATCTCCCAACTTCCTGGTCAGTTCCAACTTCTTGCTGCCTCACAATGGGTGCAGCATAAGAAATGCAGAAGGTCTCAATATTTACCATAAATGAGTGATTTAGGTCTCAAAATGTCATCATGAAAGGTACTAGCAAAAACAAGTTTCATACAAACTTGCGAAAGCATGAGCTGTACCGTGTGTTCAGCTACAAGGTCCCCTCACTTAATACATTAATGAAGCATATAAATTATATATATAATATATATACAAATTTATATATATAGAATAAATCTTTTTAGGGGGGGTTGATGCAAAATGAAAATGAAGTTCCAGAAGTTCCTGGTGGGAACAGTTTTCCTGATACTGAGACTATAAGGTTTCCTAAAGAGGAAAAAGTGGTGATGAACCACCACAATGCTGTGCAAGAACCGTTAAGAAATAACTAAAAAATTAGTGTATCTTTGACACTGTTTATATTACTGTTTATATCCCAAATATCATGCCATACATGCTATTACAAAGAAGAGTAACTACCAGAGTCAAAACCCCTGATTCAGCTCCTTGACAAAGCATATTTCATATCCCTGTTAACTGCCTTGCATTTAGGAAATATTTTTAAGTAATAAGAACAGGAAAAAGAACAAGTAACCAAGGATCATCTTTTAATTTTTTGTTTTCAATGCTATGTAAAATGGACACCACATTAATGATGCTAGATAAACAGGATTATTAAAAGCACACCACTGTATATTTGCATATATTTTCCATAATAGGTAAGTTATCATCTGCATTTGTAATGCATCTGCAATAATTGAGAGCTCTTGCTCTGTGGAGCAAGTGAGGCACAACTGAGGAATTTGCCTTTGTCTATTTTCAGATCCCCATACATGGCAACTTCGCAAGTTATCTGAGATAGCCATCCTATAACCCCAAATCCAAATACAAAGGTAAGTAAAGAATATTTTAACAAGAAGATTCAGTGGTGAGAAATTTCACTTTTTCTGTTTTTTTTTCCTTTTCTTAATGTGAATCCCAGTTTTATCTAGATCTATGGTTATTTCTCCCATGTTTGCACAACTACAATATATCAATTAGTCACCTTGCTACACAAGGGGCAGTTTAATATCTTCTCATGTTCTACTAAAATGATAGGTTAAAAACTACTTGCATAGTCAACATCAATTCTGCACCAGGCAGTACAGAACAATGCAGAAGTGGAACATTTTCTGAATATTAAGCTCAATTCTTCACTGTATCAACCTCAATTTTCTATGCTTCAGTGACAAAATAAGGTCTTCCAGCTGGTAGCATAAAGAGCTGGACTAGACTAATTTCACATCAAAATTGACTGTAAAACAAGATTTGAATTCTAAAGGTGCAAAGAATTGATTCTTTCTTTCTTTCTTTTTCTTTCTTTCTTTCTTTCTTTCTTTCTTTCTTTCTTTCTTTCTTTCTTTCTTTCTTTCTTTCTTTCATCTTTCTTCCTTTATTTCTGGATAATTCATGCATTGGAGGGTTCATACATCAGATAACACAGATGAAAGGATAAAGTGTTAAATTCATTAGAACAGAGGTAAAGCCTGACCTACCTCTAACAAAATCCTAGTTTTTTTTTTTTTAATTGTGTTGTCCTCTTGAGACATTTTATTAAACTAAAGATGCTTCTGCTAAATTTGGACAGATAGTGAACACAGATATATATTATGGTAGAATCATAGATGGACACAGTCTTATGAAACAGCTATTGATAAATGTAAAAAATCAAGGCAACAGACAGATTTTTTTTGCCCTCTCACACCTTATGCTATTTCAACCTCTCTTAAATTTATTCTGTAAAATAAAACAAAATAGGTCACGTTCTGAATGCTTTTCTTTTAAAACAAATGCACCATTATAAACTGTACTGTATCTAGAAGAGGAATTGCAAAATGCAATCTTCATTGCACATTATAGAAAAAACTTAGAGTGATAACTGATTCCCACAAGTTATGAAGTTAACCTTTCTTTATAAATGTTTGACTCTACTGATGTTATTTTTCATTAATAATTTTTGCTGAAAACTCAGATCTAAAGGGATTACAGTAATTTCATTATTATAAGCCGTACCACTTTGACTAAAATTTTGGTCCAAACCCAGAAGTGTGGATTATAATCAGGTGCGGCCAATATATGGATGAAGTTCAGAAATTCACCAACCTGGAATTGTGAGCCTGCAGCAGCCCTGAGCCAAGCCGGAGCCTGCCCAGCCCCAGTGGCAGGGCAGTGGCGAGCCAAACCTTGACGGCCCCAAGCCGAGCCAGTAAACCCTGCAATCCCCCGATTCTGTTGCTAATTGTCAACTTTGTAAAAGTTGCACATGGATCCTTGCTGCGAACAAAAGTGCAGTTTATAATCCAGTGTGTCTTATGTATGGACAAAGAAAGAAAAGTTGCCGACACCTGGAATTGCGGCTTATAATGAGGTGCGACTTATAATCGTGAAATTACTGTACTAAAAGCAAGTAAGTTTTGATTAGTAAAATAAGCTTCTGCTCTATCTCCTTCCCTTGAAATTGCAAGAATCTATTACACTGGCAAATAAAGAGCTCTGTCCTCAGATAGTAGTTGAAGTAAAGCAACAAGTATGTGGACACTATAAATTGAGAAGTTATGTATGTCAGAAAATAATCAAAATTCTTAGACATCAGTTTCAGCATGTAGAGTTGCACTTCAGAGTTAAGAAATATGAGAAGATAACAGCAAAATATTGAAAAGGATTATAGAGAACATCATTGATTTTTAGATGAAATAGTCTAGAATCACAGTTACAAAATCCTGATGCACACCTCCTTTATTCAAAAGAATAAAACAACAAGAGACCAATATTATAAGTCTATTATAACAATTGTATACATTATAGATTTATCTATATTTTTTTAAAAGGCTTTTCCCTTTTTCTTATTGTTTTTTCTTTTTTCTTTTCTTTTTTCTTTTCTTTTTTCTTTTCTTTTTTCTTTTCTTTTTTCTTTGTTGTTGTTGTTGTTGTTGTTATTGTTGTGTGTATTACTGATCTATTTTTAGTAAAAATCCTTAAAGTGGTCAATGGACAACAGTTGAAGATGCAACACCTCTGCAACTTGTTGCAAATTCCTGCAAATAAGTGTCAGCTTTCATTTGACTTTATAGGCTTGCACCAAGTAGCTTTAAGGAAAGCTTAAAAACAACATTGTGAGTCATTTAGAAGCTGTTTCTTTTTTCTTCTTCTCCTTTTTTTGTGGAACCACACATAATCTTGTTCACATGATTTGGTTATCCAAGCTATCTTAGTTGAGCAGATGCATTATTAAGAAGATCTACACCTTTTTAATCCTGACTTCTCACTTCTGATAACCCATTTATAAAATCTGTCAAAATGAGGAGAAGGTTAGCCAAAAAGTTGTCAACTGCTTTGGTTGACTCAGGTCTATACTTCAGCATGAGGTGACATACAGACTTCCTCATCACTCAGAAAAATTCAGCATAAACTGTTACAGTCTTATTTCACTGATAATTTCAGGTATAGTTAATCTTTTCCTGCACAGGATTTTTGGGAATACTTGAGATATTAGTTCACTGAAGGGAAACTGCTCTAAATCTGAAAAGCTTGGTTCAAAAACAGGATGAAGTGAAGGATTACTTCACTGTTTTGCCAAATATACATATTCTGATAGTATCTGCAATGTACTTCCCATATATATGTAGAAGATAATGGGGTTTTGCTCCTAAGTTGTACTTGCACTGTGAAAGATAGCAGCTTCCCTTAAAAAGAGAGAAAGAAGTGCTACCGAGGTTCCATCTCACACTGAAGAAAAGAACATCTAACTGGTTAATTCTTCATTACCAATGATGCAGTGGGTGTGTTACATACCAAAAGTAATCATCAAGTATCAAAAAACTCTTAGGTTATTGTTTACTTACATATTGCTACACAATATGTGTTTGGTAGAAAAGTGTCCTTGCCTCTGTCATCTATATTCCTGAGGCTATAAGGAAGTAACTCTTAAGTGACGCTGCCTTCTAGCATGTGTGCAGTTACTGCTTCAGGGAAAAGAGCATATCACTTGTTCAACACTATTCTTACACACACACTGCTAACAAAATCTATAACAATTTGTTCTTCTCTTTTAGCTTTTACCTACATATATTCACATGTTACAATAGAGAGTGGATAAAAGGTATCTATTCTATCACCATCTGTTGAGGGTGGGGGCAGTGATCCTTATCTCTATGGCAGATATTCTGCTAATGAGCCATCCATTGAATCCAGGCGGGGCATTGTTCTTTATCTTTTCACAACCCATCCTTCCTCCAGAGAATCATTTTCTGCTAATGGCCATTGAGTCCCACTGTGTCACTGATAAAATTACTGCATCCCCTTGGAAGTTGCTCCAGACAGGGGGAAGAGCCCAACATTTCTTACCAAGATAAAAACAGAGGTTTTGGGACAATAAAGGTAGCCCCTTTCTCCACTGGACTTCAGAGGGAAACTGCACCTTGTACAGGAGCACTGCTTCAACTGA
>PYHW01009505.1:602452-635067 GCA_013186435.1 Turdus rufiventris
AAGCTGCACTTCGGGTTCGGACCAAAATTTTAGTCAAAATGGTGCGGCTTATAATCGTGAAATGTATTTTAATCTTATTTTGGAAAAACATTATATAGCTTCAGAAATACTTTTGTTCCATTATTCTCAGATAAAAAATAGAGCCCTGTGCATAGCTTCATTTTCCCCCTGAAAATACACAAAGTTTGCAATAGGTCAGTGCCTGCTTCTTTATACAGTTAATGATAGCAGAGCAGCAGTAATTTGGTCAAATATTCTGATTTCATGCTACATCTGTTTTCGGTTGAGCCACCAATTAATCTACTCTTCTTGCAAGTCTAACTACTTCCACTGTTTCTCAGTTAAAGACTTAAGCAATCATAATGCAGCTTTCTTAAGAGAACAATATGAAAGGCCAGATTACCAGCTATTACATATTGGTAAAGACCTGACAAACTGTAGTGACAAAGGCCCTTGTTCAATAGCTATACTTAATATTCTGTTTCAACGAGTTATACCTTAATTTTCACAAATTTTTCACAAAATTTGTCAAAGGAAAAAATCATTATAAAGTCACATTTCCTTTATTAGGTTTCTTAGAAAGTGTGACTTTAAGTTTGGTGAGTTGACCACAACTGACATTTCAATACTATTCTGCCAGCCCCTCTCCTTTGGATGAGAACATCAAAGGAAGGCAAAAGGACTTGTGGAGCAAGATGAAAGCAATTTAACAGGCAAAACAAGAACTGTGAGCTTCCATAGATTAATGAAAGGTTTTATTCTCTGCTTCCTATAATTTCTATACTAGAATCACACCTTACATTCACTGTGGCAGGCCCAATAGATAGAATGCATGCCACAGAGTATTCCCATCCTGTCACCACCTGGATAAATATAGTGAGTGAAGGCATAGGAGGCAATGGCAAAAAACTCCTTCCTGGTGCAGCAGACACATCTCCTCTGTGATTGCCCATCCTTCCCAGCTGTGTAACAGATATGAGGCTCTGCAAGTGGAACCAGACAATGATGAGTACAGTGGTTCATCAAGCTTGGAAGTATCTCCAAGATTAAGTCAGCCTATGCCCTGTATCAAAAATCCTTTCATAAAGCAAAAAGTTTTGTAAGTCTCATAGGAGATTGTCTCCTGAGGGAAAAAGAAAGCCCAATATGCATCCTGGACCTGCTTCTCAGTGCAGTCTGCCCAGGTCTTCTTTTATTGAAGAAGTGAAAAATTCCTACCTTTGTGCAGCCCTCAGATCATTGTCCATTATTTTGGGTAGACAGCAATGAAGTTATAAGAAACCTGAGGAAGATCAAGAGAAGATTTGAGATGACTGGCTAAGGGATCAGAAGCACAATAGTGTTCTTCTCCATCCTTCCAGTTTCAGGAAATGATGAGAGAATTATCAAGAAGAGTTGGCAGATAATCAGCAGATTGGCTCAGAGTTTGGTGTCAATGCCAGAATTTGGGGGGGTTGTTGATCATGGGTGAGTTTAGACAACACCAGGCACATGGTGACAGATGGGGTGTACCTGTCTCAAAGTGGGAAAATAGTTTTTGCACTGGAGTTAGCAGAGCTCATCAAAAAAGTTTTGAACTCAATTTGAAGGGGAAATGGGATGAAACAACTCTGGCTAGAGATAAACCTGGAGGCAGCACAATAATGTTTGAGGGATGGTGCGCTAGTGAGGACCTTTGCTCTGGTGTTTCAGTGGAGATAGGGGATGGAGGTCCATACTGTAGCAGAGAAAAGTGTTATTGATATGTTGGACACTACAGAAGAGCCAGAATGTGGACATATAGTTATTGGGGTTTCTCCCCACTAAAATCAAAGTGAAGTACATCTGCACCAATTTTTAAGAACTTATGATTAAATTTACTATACCTGTAAGGGCTTATTCTCTTTTTCCTTGACCTACTATAAGGACACAGAATTCTACTAGCTTGGACTTAGATTTAAATCTTTAAAACTTTAAATTTGTGCAGTTGAATCATAATATAAGGGGTTTTTTTGTAAGCCACTTTTCTTTCTTTTTCCTATGTTTTATTACATCAGAAATACAAAATTCTGGTAATCCAGATTTCATACTGGTATATAAATAACTGTTTCTAGAGGCATTATTTATTTAAACTTCTCCAGCACCCATTTAAGATCTAACATTTTTATTTAAATCTATGGCAATTTTTATTTCCCAGTGGAGTAATTATGAGAATTAATAGATACTCCAGAAGAGCACCTGGAATGCATTTATCAAGCTCTGTATAGCTCTTGTGATGTAGGGAAGAATCAAGAGAGTCTTTCACTACTACATGAAATGGTTCCAAGGATGCTGCTACACAATTGTTAGAAATCTCTTTAGATGTTTTATTTCCTTCACCTGCAAGTATATCTCTATAGTATGGCTGCATTTGTGGCAGCAGCCTATAATTTACCAACACCTCTCTCAGATTCCTCACTATCATAGAGGAATTTTTTTCTGTAGTTACCAAGTAGACAATTACTTCTAGTGCCTGGATATATTTCTTTTTCTCCAACAGTAATAAAAAAAATCAAGCAGTTACCGGAACACGGCCTTGTTGCTGAGGTCTGAAAGGCAATAGGAAGCTTCTTTTCCCTGGTGCTGATAAAGACAGGTGATAGTAATGAAGGATAAGTTTTTTGCTTTGGTCTAGCATCCCAGAGAATACATAATACAATCTCTTCTCTGTTTTTAGTCACCTGTTTCTTAAGCATGCTATGTGGAAGTCAGCAAAGAGAGATTAGTTGTACTGCTAAGGCCATTAAAACGAGTTGTTAGGGTAATTATAAAGAGGGAGTGTTATGCGCAAGTGAGAGAAAGAAGTTTGTGTTGGTGTAGTGGTTCAGTGGGAGGGGGAATATGACATCTGATTATACAAAGGCTTCTTATCATAATATGCAAATATGAACTTCAAATGTGTGAATTGTTCTCCTGAAATAACAAGAAAAGTCTTTTTCCTTACTAGCTTTGCCGAATTGAGGTCTTAATTACCACGCAATTGCTACAACAGTGTATATATAAAGTATGCATAGCAAAGCATTTTTTCTATGGCTTTTAACCTAGAAATAGTACAATGACTTAAATATTTTAAATGCACTTAGAATGCAGAGGTCTAAATATGATAATGCAGTAACTTCTTGTAGTTACCAAAACCTCTGGAGAATCTTGGAAAATATAGCCTTTAATATTGAATTGTAAATGTATGTGTATCGAGAAGCCAGAGCTTAAAATTTTATATCCATTTAGTACATGGTTATTCAACATTACCTAATTTGGTGCTATGTAATTTTATTCATGTTAGGTTGTAGTTGTGCTACTACTGTCCAATTTAAAGACTGCTAGTCACTATCATTACAGTGAATCACAGTTGCCTTGGAGATAACCCAATAAAACAACCTTCCTGATGAAGCTTCCCCAGTCAAGCAATGTACACTGTAATAATGCCCTACATTTAAAATGAACTTCTCATCCCAAAGCACTTCACAATCTACATATAGTCAACATCACAAATCTGCAGAACCTTCTAAAGAGTGAAGTGCATAAGGTAACCAGCATACAGGAAACTAAAATGAAACTAAAATGGAGGAGGAAATTTAAGTGACACTTTTTCTGTTAAACTGCTCCTGCGTTTCTTATATCTACACATACAACAAAAGAACCCCTTTATTTAACGTGTTTTCAATAGTGTACACGGAGGCAAAACAGTATGAGACAAAATCTGAAGGGAAATAACTCAATAAAGAGGCCAATCTTGCTTATTTTGAACCTGGGCCTTATAGCAGATATTACCTCATGTTCAGAGTAACAAGGTATGTCATTACACTGAGATGCAAGCATGATCTGGCAAAGCTACCTGTAGTTGCAACACATTTCTCAGGAATATGGATTCAAATAGGTGTCATCTAACATCCTGAAT
The DNA here is from genome assembly GCA_013186435.1 of Turdus rufiventris. Taxonomy (NCBI): domain Eukaryota; kingdom Metazoa; phylum Chordata; class Aves; order Passeriformes; family Turdidae; genus Turdus; species Turdus rufiventris. The sequence continues at coordinate 606,369 of PYHW01009505.1, forward strand.
TCCTTCTAAATGGCATGATCTTGTACGTTTCACAGATCAAGTTTGCATGTCTGGGGCAGAGAGGGGAGACAAGACAAGGAGAGAGCACTATCAGCCTTGCTGTCCACCCGGCCACCCCATTCCTCCCACCTGTCATACTAAACAGACATCATATAAAATTCACCTTCACAAAAGACACAAAATTTCACTTCCTTCTATCTAAAGTCACTCAAAATATCTTTGATGGCGGTCATCACAACTACTAAAAAGTAAAATTTGAGTATCTGCAACTTCATCCTGTGTAAGAAGCACAAATGCAGCTCTGGGTGTTAAGGCTTTCTCTCTTTTTGTTATTTTGGTGATGGGGCGGTGATGCATTTTCTCCATATCCCATGTTATATGCATGACCTGATCTTGATTAGTGATACAAATGATGTAATTATTAGGATGTAATTAGCACTAACAATTTTTAAAAGTTTAGATTTTCTAAAAGAACAATTTTTACCCTGAAGAAGGATAGCAAGAACAAATGGTTATTCTTAAATTGTCAAAGCTCTTATTTGTATTTACTGGCATTGGTTTTAGAGAATCCTTCCCTTCCTCGAACAATACATATGTTTAGTTTTGAGCAAACTGAAACAAATGCTTTCAAAAGTACACAGTCTTTTTCAGACTGCAACAGCCTTGGAAAAGTTAACATTTGTTTCACAGCTATTCAAAAACATAGTCTGATTACCTGCAAATAAGATACAAGACACAAAGGAGTTGAAACCAGATCTCATGAGACCTGATATCCAAACAGGAGAGATTTTTTGACACATACGGCATATTTATATTCCTATTAATCTGTCACAGGAAAGCCCTATCCCCCTTTCAGATATCAATAAGTGACATAGCTTGACCATTCCACCTAATTTGTCAGAACCTTACAAATGAGATACAAAATTACTAAATCAGCACACAGATTAAAATCACTGAGTCATTGATTCAAAGCAAACTAATAATAATTTTTCCTGGCTCTGAATAAACATGAGATGATAATATTTTATGTATGAAGCACAAATTTTCCTTAGATGAGGTATATTCTGTCTAAATATTTACTTCTCTTATTTCCTTTCTTAATTCTTCCCAAACAGTACACGAAAGTTATACATTCAGTCAAATGCTGTGACTGGAATGTTGTAAAGAAAGAGGTGTGAGACTTTATGCAATAAAATCATGAGCGATATAGTAATGCACAAGGGACCAGGTGTTGACGATGATATTGAAAATGCAAAAAGTAGACAGAAATCAATTTCACTTGGATTTGTCCATAAATGGGAAGTCTAAATAATGTAATCTGGAAGTTACCAATTTTTAAATTTAAGAGTAAAAATACAATTAAAACTGCACCTAGAATATAGCAATAAAAGAGAAATTCTTACGTTGAGAGTAGTGAAGATGCAACATAATTTTACTCTGAGGTGATTCTGAAGGAACACTTCCCTCCAAACCATCCTGAGTACTTCCAAAATAAACAGAATAAAGATAGTTTTAATAGATTCTTGTTGCAAATTTTTGTTACATATAATGTTACATACGTTTCTTTAATAAATTATGAGTTTAAATGAGGGTAGTGGTAAACTTATCACAGCAGATAGCTTCTAAGTTTTAATAAAAGTGTTCTTATAAAGGTACAGGCTAAAAATTTATTGTAATTACTTGTTAAGAACTCTGGAAGAAGAAATGGTTACTTCCTGAATCTCTAATGGTTTTCTATGATGTGTAGTTAATAAGCTCTATAAATTCTGATTTAAAATTTTTATCAATCTCTTTTAAAAATATAGATACTTGTGGAGAGCTAGGATGGAAGGATAGTGCAGGAGGGAATCTTTCCCAATGACTTGCAGCTGTACTGATTACCAAGGAGTGGAAACACCTGTGTCTGCCAAATCAGTTTGGGGGATATAAAGGAGTGGGATAGCTGGCTGCTTGGTATGTTGGAGTATGAGACAGAGTCTGCTTGAGTAAGAATAGAAAACTTCTGGCTGGAACTTAGCAGATGTATCTCTTACATACCTAGGCACATCTGTATTTTGTCATATCTGGTAGATGATCAGAAGGGAGCAGAGTTGATGTTTATCTTATATCACCTGGATCATATGTCTTAAAATGGCACAAAAATATTTCCTCTCTCTGTTTCATTTTATCTGCTTTGAGAGATGACTGCATTTATCAGTTAACTTGAGAGCAATATGATTCAGGTTTCAAGAACTTGGTGTACACACCTACCTTCTGCAAACTGTTGGTTTGGGTGTAACTTGAGCATTCTATAATGGAAGAAATAACTCTATATTTGAGTTACACCTGTGTTTTATAACTGTATAAGCAAATATATATTTAGATGCTTCAGCATAACTAATTGAAAATAAGGTTAATCTCTTTAAAAATAAATATTTTCTACTTTGGCATCTGATACCACAATACTTCCATAACACTTTAATTCCCTGGAAGGTTCAGCATGTAAAATTTGAGAACATGGACTGTTAATGATATTTCAGAAATTAAGAGACCTCTCCCCTTTTTCTTAAAAACAGTACGAATGTACTTAATCATTGGAACTTTAGTTACTTTTAATTTATTTTTATAAACCACACAATATTAATCACCTGTGAATATGTCAAAGGGGATGTTTGTTTCTCATTTGACAAGAGTGGTAGGAAATACATTTAATGTAAGTGATTTTCAGGTTATTGTAGGAAGGTGAACTATACCCTGCTCTTGATTTTCACTTTGGGGACCCATCTGTCAGCTTCTGTATTTCTAAGAAAAAAATCATGTGCCAGTACTAAATTTGTCTTTTTATTCCTTTTCCTTCCAGCTCAATTTTCTTAGTTAAAATCCCATCCATAATTAATCACTGGTATGAAGTCATTTATAGCCACAAATGCCTTCAGAAAATGGAGAATCTGAAATTTGTGAGGGCCTTTCAATGCAATATAATATATAATTTGTCTAATGAAATCTCCTTTCAAATTTTCATGTTTTGCTGGAGCAGATCTAGCCCCTGTCCTAAACTGTCTGCTCAGTTTCAGGCCAGAACATGACGAGATGAAGATCAATAAGAACAAGTTTTGAGAGAATACAAGGATAAGGGTCAAAAGATGGAGATCAAATCTAGTTAGTAAGTACAAATTTAGCAATAACAGTAACTAACAGCTACCTGTTGAAAGAAAAGCAAAAGGTGATACAGAAAAATTCGATTTAAAATTATTTAAAAAAAGAAAAAGGGCTTGAAAATAGTCCTTAAGAGGCAGGAGCCTATTTTGTTTTAATATCTCTAATTTCAGTTTCTTTTAGTCAGCTCAGTGACTAACTGGGAGATAACTGTGCAATGCTTCATAGAAGGAATTCCTCCTTTTTTTTTTTATCCTTTACTTTCTGTTTCCTGATCTTGTCAGCATTGCTTTCAGCTGCAGTCTTGCATTTTCTTGCAGAGGCTTCTCATTGTTACTGCCATATTGTGCACTCTGTGGTGCTTTCTCTTACTCACAGGCATGGTTACTCCCCAGGAGAGAAGCAGCCTCCTTTCTTCCAGAAAATCCACTTTATCCACTTATATTCAAAGAAGACTACAGTAATGCAGATAACACACATGCAAATCAATCAAATCATCTAAGGGAGCTTTCATGAAATACGAAAAAATATTTTTCTTCAGATTTAAAAATGTAGCGGCAACAAAACAGTTCTGTTTCATGTTATGGGTGTTTTTTATTATTTATACTTAAAAAATAAACACTTGTCTGAAACAGCTGTTCCGTTTGATCGAGACATTTTAGAGATTAATTTTCCTTCATGCATATACAAGATGCTTTTATCAACTGTGTAGTTTTCTCCACCTTCATATATGGGAAGCGTTTACATAAATCCTTTAAAATAGTGGCAAGATATCAACCTTACAAGGTCGTTCCCAAGTTGCATAATTAGAATACAAATTGGCTTGCAAGTGCTGTTCAGCATTTTGACACAGAGTTAAAGAAATAGTGCCAAAGGGTGCTCCCTATTTTAGCAGTGTTTCAAGACCCAGTAATTTTAGTAACAATTATAAATAAAGCAGTCTTATTGTTCCCTAAGGGAAGAGGGGATGGATGAAAGCCAATTTCATCATGGTTACCCTCAAAGCAAATAGACTCTAGATCAAATAACACTATTGACAAGGAAGACCAAACAAACTTCCTAAATATAGAAATTAAACATGTTCATGACAACCTATGAAAAAATGTATATGGTCTTGTAGCAAATTCCAGTACAGTTGTGAATGGCAGAAAGAAACACGTTGAAAAAGACTAGAGTGGTTTGCATGCATATAATTTATTTGCATATGTGTTCGTTGTTTGTATGATTACATTGGCAGAGCTGCAGTTCTGAAGTTTTGACAAAAAGAACGTGACTTGGTTGTCATTTTAGATTCTCCACAAAATATCACATGGAATCATTTGCCAGAGAACCTGTCAAGGCACAGGATTTAATTATTATAGCAATGAGTTTGTGCATCTCAAACAAGTGAAGTGAGGAATTTTCTATGAGAGGGAAGGTATTTTAGAATGATGGAATTCATCAATAACATGATACTAGATACAATTTAAATAACTTCACACTGCAACATCTGTTTTCTTATAAGAAAAATAGACATTGAAACTTCTTCAAGTCTTTTATCATTTGGAAAAGATTCCACCAAATACAAGCAATTTCAGATTTTATTTAGTTATTTTTTTACATTCTAATGTAATAAAAATTATATAATAAATATAAAATTTTACATCTATATCTTAATTGATAGCTCCCATTTTTATTTTGTAATGGAAATATTTTGTATGCTTGATAAATTTTCTAGAATTAATTACAGCACTATGTTATCCCTTATTATTCTCAGTATATGCAGTTTTACCACATATCTCAGCTCTGATGCAGAAAGTCCTGTAATCCTGCTAAGTAATACACATGGGAAAATTTTAAAGTAGTTCTGAGTGGACTTTGTCCTGTTAGCAGAACTGATTGCTGTGCTTGCAGACATTCTTTCTCACTGGTACATTCCTTCAACCTCCCTTCCTTCAAAAAATTCAGTCTCTAATATTGACATCCCAGAACTGAAGCAGGAGCTGCACCTCTTTGATAGATAGTGCTGCTGTGTGAACATGGCTAAGAGAAAAATTTGCATCAGGGCCCAAGTCTCCTCCCTTTGGCTTTGGGTAAAAATACACAACCATCTGACCTGATACTGGCATGAAGGTTTATTCCATAAAGGTATGAAAATATCTTTCCAGAATTTCTCTGCCTTTCCCTGTCTGTGGTACTGCTAATATGGATCTAAAGCTTCAGCCATGGGCTGACATCATCCCCAGCACCAGGTGTTGAATTGGCCTGCCCCTGTCCCCATTTCTATGGCCCTGCCAGGCCATCCTGTGTGCAGAAGCAATGGGGCCCCTCTCCAGCTCTGATCCTGACCCCAATCCACAGGCCCCCATCCCTGCCTTGGCCTCATCTGGTCCACATCTCAGGGAGGTAACTTATGCCCAGAGCTGGGTGGAAACTATGCCAGTGCTCCTCAGATGCCCTCCACCTGGCTGCCAAGTCCTGTCCTGAGAGACCCTGACTGCCTTCTTACTCCTTGTCCAGCAAGCCAAATACACAGTCTGTCTTGCACTAAATCTCAAATCTCTGCAACAAAAAGGTATTCTTCTGAAAAGTACAGTGCAGCTGAAATAATGAAAAGAAAAAGACCAGTAAATGGATTGTCAAGGTAGTTTTACAAAGAATCGCATGAATGCAGTTATGGGTCAGGGTTACCAATGCTGCCAGATAACAGTATTTTGCTTAATGAGGAAGGACTGAAAAAACAAGTTGAATTTTTTAGCTGAGACCCTTTGATTAATCTGACAGAGATTAAAAATATGGATGTAACTACTGCCAGTCAATTTAAGTTTCATGATAAAAAAAATCCACAAAAATGTCTAATTTTCCTTATTGATGTAATTAGAGATTTGGTTAGGAAATAAGTTGCACAGATACATTGTAGATCTACAGAGTTTTTGGTAAGCAAGTGGCTGTCATATACTGATTTGATTGATTAATAACAATGTCCAGTGAAAAAACTGAATATATTAAAATTATTTAAAATGGGGATATTACTATTTATCTAAATAGCCATTTATCTAAAAAGGGTCATCACCTGGTGGGGATTTTTTGCAGTTGTGTTCTGGCCAGCTACACTGCTGTTAATTAAAAAATTGGACAGAATTATAAATCACTACTGATAACACTTGTGCATGTAGAAAGGGCTAATATAGTGAAGAGTAATAAAAAGAACAAATCAAAGAGATAATCAGATCACTTGGTAAGCTCAGTCCATTCAAAGAGAAGGCAATTTAATATACCTAAAATAAAAGACATAACAAGAGCAACTTTTACTTATTTCAGGTGATTGAAAAATGGGTTTTCTTTTTATTTAATCTCAGGAATTTGACTTTCAGTCCAAAGTCCTAGTCAGGCACCTTCAGGGAGGCTTCTGTGGTTGTAGCTTCTTTATACAGTTTTTTTATAATGAGCGAAACTTTTTATCAGTGTCTGAAGCACGGACTATTTCAGTCTCTGAAAATATTTAATGGTAAATACCTAAAGGTAAATTAATTAGACAAAAAGAGTCAGGCCCTCACTCCCATCCATGATTTCTAAACCTTTCCTCAGACTTCCAAAATGGTGGGAATTTTTTAAAAAACCCAAATCATCAGTTTTGTCTATACAGCTGAGAAGTCTTAAGACTGTGTTGGCTAGCACTATTCTTGAATCCAAAATAGTAAATAAATAAGCAGAATAAGTGCAGAGATTTTATCTTTGTACTATTATGTAGATATTGTTAGATTTCAAATTCTGAATATAATTTTATTTAATTAAATTTAAACTGAGAGGAACTGAGAAAAAATTATTTGTGCAATAGATGAAAATTCTTAAAGTGAGGATTTTCCTTTCTTAGAATCTTAGAAGGCCATATGAAATAAACAAAAACAAAAACAAAACAAAAAAAAACCCCAAAACAAACCAAAAAACCTCTGGCAGAAGTTCTCTTTTCTTCTCTGAAAGGGGAGAAAATATTGAGACTTAATTTTTTTCCCCCTAGTTAAACAGAGATTTATGAAGATATTAGTAGTTATAAATTTAGTTATAAATTGATGCTACAAAATTCAAGCTTTTATATCCTCCTGAAGTAATTTTGAACACTTTTTGCAAATGGTTATTTTCTAAAGAGGACATTGAGAACACCTTTTGCCATCCATGGAAGTATAAACTGACTAGGCATGGTCCTGAGCGTCCTGCTTTACCTGGCCTTGCTCTAAGCAGGGGAGTTGTTCCTCTTTGAAAATGTCTTCCAGTCCATGTAGCAATTCTGTGGTTCTGTAATTTTTATAATGTGCTATTCTTTATGTTGCAAAGAAACTTGGACTTTTAAAGTAAACACCTGAACTTGAATCATCATGAAAAAAATACCCAAACAACGAAAAACCCAACCAAGCAAAAAACAAACAAAAAAACCCCCAAAAAACCAAAAAAAACCCCAAAAAACCCAAACAAAAAAAACCCGAAAAAAACCCAACCAAAAAAAACCCCAAAAAACCAACAAACAAAAAAACCAAAACAAAACAAAACCAAAAAAAACAAAACAAAACAAAAAACTAAGAAACAAAGCCATTTCAATTAAAAGAAACTCAACATTAAGAGAGTGATGAGGGAAGCTTAATTCAAGAAACAGTATAATATTAGGAAGGCACTAATTTTCCAACATGTGTCTCCATAAAAGTCTTTCCATGTCATATCATAGTATGTAGAGTCAAATGTTAACAATGCTAAGCAGTTCATGCCAAGTTAGCCAGATAACTAAAAACCATCAGTACAAAGTTACTGAGAAACAACTCACAGATCTGTAGTGTTAAATCAAGGAAGTGAGCTACTGCTTCTAAGCCAATTTTATCTTATTTTAAAATAAATGCCATCTGAACTGAACACTCCGATTTTACAAGACTAGGTTAGTGTCAAATATTCAAGTTTTATATCCCTATTAAAAATTAATAATTAAATTGTCATGTCCAAAAATGCTTGAAATCAATGGAAAATTACTTTTTAAAATTTAATTTAACCTATATGTTTGCTTTGATTAATAATTGTTTAGAATATAATTAAAAATACAAATACAAGGATGTCAGTTCTGACATAAGCAGTAACATCATCTTAAATTTCTTATTAAATCTTCACAAATACAAATAATATAGTACTTACAAAAGGCAACATAATTACTGTTGTATGATTCAGGTATAATTCAGAAATAATCTATCATTAATTATATATACTCATAAATCATCAAGTTTTTTCCTAAAAATTGTAATCATTATGACTACCACAAGGCACAGTGAACAACAATACTGCTTGAGGTTTACTCACATAGCTGTGCTCTTCCCAGACTTCCTCTACATATTTTTTAGTTTTCATAAACTGAATCTTCATACACATCTTATTAAAGAATGTGACAAGGACACATGGACACAGTTTCTGAGGAAAAAAAAGAAACTTGTAAGTGGCTTTCTACATGCTTATTCTGCTAATCCTTCATAATTAAAAAAAAAAGTGGGGGGATGGAATATTTCTGCATCCTTAACTTGCTGGTAGAAGTTGCTCCTCAAAAATGCTTCCTTTGAATTTGTCTTCATGTTGACCCAAGTTTATGGAGGGGTCCTCTTTTTTAGCCACTTCATGTCTTAATTCCAAGACTTAATTTCAAGACTGCTTTATCTTTTGATTATTGAAACAACAACATAATATGAAAAATGGCTAACTAAAATGAGTCATGCCAAAACAGAAACAATAGCATATTAGTCACTGCCAAGGGCAGTTTTATTTAATTTCCCTCAGACATCCCTTAGCAAATGCATCTGTAATTTAAAATACCTACAGAAGTAAAACTGCTCAGTATAATGATGCTGATGGTAGATTTGGAATTAGTTCTAATGTGGCTTAATGCCAAGAATGAAACAAGTCTGTTGCATGGTATTTTAATTATGTGCTTAAATTGTAAGGAGAAATGTATACATGTGTCAGTTCAATCTCTTTTATCTAGTGTCCATTTCTGTTGTCACCATTCACATCCTGATGCACAGGATTACTAACTACTCCAATTTTTGAGCTAAAATTTTTCCAAGTGGTCTATCCTTATATCATCCCTTGTCTTAAATAATCAATGTACACCTACTACCCAGTTGATTTAGCTGTTGCTGTAAAATCTACATGGTCAAAGAGAAGATCATGTCATTTTTCTTCTCCTACCTCCAATAATTCACAACTTTTAAAATGTTTATTCTACTTACAGGCTGCTCATATGTCTCCCCTGAAGAGATTTAAATTCTCACTCACCTTAATGTCAATTCTTCTCACCTATTTAGAGTCTTGCTGGCTGGCTGGTACTATAAAGGAAGCCAACACAGCAATAGCTGTTTTTCTTGCACTGTGATAACTACATGGTCAAGAAATACAGTATGTCTGTTACTGTACAGCGTTACAGAGTGGTGATAGAGACAGTAATATGGCACTCCTTCTTGAGGTGAAGAAGAACAATCTATTCAAGGAAATCATGGGTTTAAATAATACACAGCATACAAAACAAATCAGAGGGGATTCATTGGTCAGAGGAGGAACACCTCTTTAAAAACATGTTCTGTGAAAAATATCATGTCCCCAGCAGGTGTTTATCTATGTTATTGAATTCTCTGAAACCTTTCTCCTGGGAAAGAGTCAGAGCCAAAACTTCTCTGAAGAAACTTTCTCCTGAGCTGATAGCAGCCTGGGAAAAACCCTCTGACAGTGCCCACATGTGTCCAGTCATGAACTATTAATCTGAAGATTTCTAGTTAACTACTATTTCAAAATCATAAATTCAGTTATGCACGTATGATACATTCAATATAGTTGAGGTTTGAACAGAAATATTGAAAGTTATCTAGACAGACTCCTTGCTCAGGAAGAGCAATGTCACAGTTACAGAAGGTTGCTTATGGTCTCGCCCATTTGAGTGCTAAATATCTACAAAGATGGAGATCCTTCAGACCCTCTAGCTGCTTTTCTCACTGTTTGATAACTCACATGGTAAAAAAAAAGTCTGATACAGACTTTCCCTCTTCCAATTTGATTTTGTTGGTTTTCATTCTTCCTCAGTATGATTTGAGTATAATTTCTCTATACTCTCTCTTTAATAAGCTGTAGACAGCAATACCAGACTGCCACTGAGCCTTCTCTTTTTCAGGATAAATATATCCCTTTTCCTCAGCCTCCCCTCATGTTATTGTTGCTCCAAAACCTGATTATCTTGGTGTTCCTGCACTGGATGTTCTCCAGCTTTTCGATGCTTTCTCTGTCCTGGGGAACCAAGATACGGGCAGAGCAGTCCAAGTCTGGTATCACCAGCACTGACTAGAGAGGAAGAATCCTCCTTCAACTGTTGGCAAAGCCTTTATGATGCATCCTAGGATGCTTTTATCTTTATGTGCTGCAAGGACTCATTGCTGGCTCCCATTTAGTTTTGTTTCCACCAGGATTCCATGTGTTTTGTTTAGGTTTTTTTGACAAAGGCAGCATCTTGTGAGTCTTCATCTACTTCTCATTCAAAGATATTATGACAAATGCATATTATAGTTTTGGCTTTTGCAAATATTAAAGTGGATGCTATGTGCTATGCGTTATAATATAATGTTAACATTTGTGGAAGTAGCTACAACTGTGAAATAATGAAGAATGCTGACAATACTTTAAAGGACTCAGACACTTTTGTGAAGTAGCTGATGTTGAGTTAGAGTGCTTGTGGTTAACTCACAATGACTGAAATAGCTAAACTGTCTGCATGTTCCGATAACATTTGAGGAACAGGTGTGATGAGGACCCTCTGCTACTGACACTTCGACTATCAACAAGTGTCACCTGCTGAAACCATGGAACAGGGGCCATTGTGAGGAGGTGATAAACAACCCTCAAGGCCACATCCAAGATTTCTGCACACACTCTAAAAGGGTGGACCAGAGGAGAGACCATGCTAAAAAGTTCCTGGAACATGTAAACAAATTCAAAGAAATGTGTGAATATGTATAATAATTTATTAATTTTATGCATTTGACCAATACAATAGAAAGGGTATATAAGTAGACTTGCTATAGTTAGCTGGGGTACCTCTGGCTATGTGCTGTTACTTTTGCTTTATTGATTTTGTTCCTTATTGTCTTTTATTAAATTTTTTAAATTCAGTTTAGGAGTAGGGCGTCATTTCTCACAAATATCCTCTCAGTGTCCCTTTTATCATGCAGCATGAGACATGGACTTCTGCCTTTGCATAGCCTCCATGAAGATCCCATTAAATCTGTTTATTTTTATAATTTTGCATCAACATTTTTTTATCCTTGAGCATTTAAAATTATTATTTCCAACATTGAATCTGACACTATGTAATCTAGGTAGGTGGTTGGGGGTTTTTCAATTTTAACCTCTAGTCCAACTGTCTTTCAATATGTAACTGTGCTACAATCTTACATTTACTTGGTACTGTCTGCTGAATTTCTGAAGTCTGGATTTTACTTTTTTCTAACACTTGATTCCCTGTATATTTAAGGGCCTACTTAACTTCAAGTTTGTGAGTAGTTTCTCTGAAGTCAGTTCCATTGATTAATGCTAAACATGGTCTTAATTACATTGTTGGACTGTGGCCAGAATGACTGATGTCTCATTTGTTGCAAACTATTAATGACTCCTAGTAATCAATGTGACTGTAGTGAGAAAACTTATTGCCCAGTGAAGGGATGTCTGTCTCCTAAATTCAGATACTTAAATCTGAGGTTAAAACTTGGAACTAGAAAATCCAAACTATTAATCTATGCAGTCTGTGATACAATAGGGAGACAGAACTTCACAAAATCTGTCTTCGCATTTCAAGGAAGGTGAAATATTCTTGGGAACTATATATTTTTCTCACTGTTGCCATGAGAAGGAGGGAAGACAGCTGGCTCACAATGCATTATAAACTTCGTACAACAGAGGTAATGAGAGGTGAATATCACCTTGATAACCAAGATTGTGTTGCAAGAGTACAGTGTTTGAATTACAGCTATTGCTATGTGGGATAGAATTTTTTATCTACTCTTGTGTCATAAAACCCACAGAAATATAGAAGAGAGTCCTTACCTGTGAGCTTGTATAAAGAGAAAAACTCTACTGCTAAAGAACCTGGACATTCAAGGACAGTGCTTCTTTGAGCAACTCATGAGTAGATTAGCAAGAGGAAAAGCACATCTTGATTTAACTCTTAACAACACAAGGATGAATCCAATGTTCAGTGAGCTAATAGCCGTAAAATATTCACATTCAGTTCCTTTGTGGAAAGGATAAGTTTTATCCATCAAATTACATTGTAGTAATAACTAATTTTAAATTCAGCATGTTAGAGACTGAGCAAGAGTGTGTCTCTAAACAACAAAATAGGCAGTAAAACATAAAAACAAACTGAACAACAACACATAGTCTTGCAGAAGGAAAAAAAGATCATTCAAAATATTAAACTATATATAAAATAAAGTGGGCAGAGAATAAACTTTCAAACTTTAATATTAAGGCACGTGAGACAAGCCATACAGTAAAAATTATTTGGAATAAAATTTTCTTCAACCACACCAGAAGTAGGATGTACACATAGAGCTGAATCATGTCCCTTAAATAATATCAAATTATATCAAGTCATCATTATCCCTTAAAGCTGAAGATTCATCTTTATGAGGGTAAGTCTTCATAATTTTCTCAGTTATATCAATAATGGCATCTTTAAAACAAACTTAATAAAATGAACATTGCCTAGACCAGAGATTGTTTGCACAATACTTCTAAAAGAAGACAGATTTAAAATGACTCAACATTTAAATATGTTGTTTCTCACCGTAAGTATTCTTCCATGGAAGAATGGAAGGTCCTAATCTTAATATCAGTTTTTAAAAAAGGCCTTGGCTAATCTAAGGAAGCATAGGACCGAGGAAATGCAGCAGGTAATAGAATCAGAGATAAAATACAAGACACAGGAATCAGAGAACACCCCCAAAACTGAAATCAACTTTCAGATACAATGTTTGAAATCACAGCAGGAATACATATACAGTTTTTTGCTTATATGCATATTCTATTTGGAGAATAAAATTTTTGCAAATAATTGGTGCCTCAGACACCTTTTAGGAAGTAATCAAGTGAAGGAAGAAATATGATACATTCAGTGTTCCTGTATTACTTATTCAGAAACAGTCCAGTTTTCTAGGACCTTATGCACAGTGTATCAGAGTCACATAAAAGCTGAAGTCAGAAGGCACCTTTGGAGATCAACTTGTACAATAGCCCTGATCAAATAGGGTCAACCACTTTACAGCCCCAAGGTGCATGACCAGATGGCATGGTCACAATTGCACTTACGACTGGGGAAAGATCACAGTACCAAGAATTTTTTGTGTTCTCCTCCCTTACTGCTACCTACAGAGGACAAACTTTAGGGGTTCAGGCTGTCTAAGAGCTGTGGTGTAATTCAAAATGGCCTGGAACACCACAAGATATGCTGAAGACAATATGTAAGAGCAGATACAGCCATACCATATGTAAATCTTTGAAAAAACAAACAAAAAAACCCAACAAAACCAATAAAAACTAGTTGTCTTGCTACCAAATTAAGTAATTTAACATTCACATAGAAAGGCAAATGTCTTTCAATAAATAAATATATTTGAAAGATAAAAATAAAAGATTAATGAATTGACGCTTTTATAGTGGAGATAAGGTACAATGAAGTTGTCCAAAAAGTAGTATGAAATTGTTAATGTTTATAAAGTTCATGGAGAAGGGAGGGAAAAAAGCAAGGCAACAAGATTTACTGGCACAATTAGAGTAATGAAAACTAAAATGCTAGTAAGGATTTTTGGAAGACTCTCAGAAGTTTGAATGTTGAGTGCAATTCATTATTTTACACACGAAGCAGGTATGAAGAGGAGAAGCAACTGCAGTCACATATATAGTGAGCTGTGTTGTTAATAAATTTTCGCAGATTGAGAAAAGGGTCTCAGAGTCATCCTGTACAATCTTCTGAACAGAGTAGGGCAGAGGCCATAAACCCAAGGAAGTCTGTACTGGCTTTGGTAGGAACAAATTTCATTTTCTTCATAGCCGCCCATATAGTGCTGCATTTCATATCTGTGATTAAAAAAACATTGTTTTTACTGTGGCTGAACAGTTCTTGCATAGAATTGAGGGGGTTTTTTTAGTTGCTTGATCTTCTTCCACTCTGTCACCCCAGTGAATAAGCTGGGGGAATGACCAAGAACTTGGAAAAGGACAAACCCCAAACAGTTGACCCCAGCTGACCAGAAGCATATGAACTGGCTGGACGTCTCCATGCCAACAGAACACAAGGAATGAATTCTTCATTTTGCTTTGCTTGAAACTTTGCTTTACATGTTAAGCTGTCTTTACCTTGATCTGAAAGTTTTTCTCACCTTTGTCTTCTTTATTGTCACCTCTAGTCCACTGAGAGAGAGTAAGCAAGTGACTGAGTGGTGGCTTAGTTGTCAGGTGGGATCAACACATCATAGTATTATAAATTATAATAAAGAGGAAAAAAGACAAAGTTCCGTGTTGGACTTGTGTCTTGAAAATCAAATAAATTCTGGTCTCCCCACTAAATTCACAAAAGATATTCTAAACTGAAAAAAGTTAGAAGAGGGAAAGAAGAATAAATTAATGTATCAGATGTCTGCTTCTGAGAATATAAATAAGCAGCTAGAAGAAGTGACGGGTGTGGGGAAATATGTTAGAAAGATGAGTGATGGATGTGGGAAAATGCATTAGAAAGATGATAGAATTATGAGTGAGGTATTTATAAATAAAGAAATATTAGTAATTCATTATATAATTGCTTAGAAATATTACATTAAGCTTAATTTGACAGACTGAAAGCAAATCAAGGTAGTAGTTTTTTTCACTCCCATTGTAATTATATTAGTTAACACATTGCAAAAAGATTCAAATGACAAAAACATTAATTCATGTAAAATACATGAGATGGTGTGGAATTTTAATTATTATAAAAGGAGAAATGGCTATCCAATTTTATATTCTAGATTTTCAGATAGAAATCACCATCTTCAGAAGCTGAGATGGTGCATCAGATACAGACTGCTCATTATAATATTTATCTGACTATTTGTTATTAGATACTACTAGGGATAGGGCATGGGATTAGATGTAGTATACACATCTTTCACCTGTGCCATCATATCAAACGTCATAAATTTAGATGCCTCATAAGTCTGAAGTATTTGCATACAGTAAATGTATGGGAAGAGTCCACCATCTCTGGAGAGTTACTTTTATAAGTTTCTCTGAAAGAGAAATTTTAGGGAAATGTCTACTCCTATATTGATACTTCTCAATGATTTGCATCAGAAACACTTCATGTTTCTGATAAAGTGTCCATGAAGAATTCCAAAGTATTCCATATATTGAGAAGACTGTGATTTACAATTATGAAGGTAGACAGGATTCTTTAGAGTTATTTTAGAATCTGTTTTCATTATACAATTGTGCCATGAACAGATAAACACATCCTCCATGCTTGTACAAAAAAAATAATGTTTCTAGAATTCTGACTGGAGATCTGTATCATATAACTCCAATTCTGTCTTCAAAAATGTGACAGAAGTTTATCTTATTAATTTCCAAACAATCTTGTTGTAACAGTCCTTTTTTGAGAATCACATAGGCTCAGATTGAAAAAAAAGACCAACCAAGCAACAAACCACCCAAAACCAAAATCCCCCACAACTCTTCCCAGACAATTTTCTTACAAAACTCACTCATTTCACTAACAGGTCATATCAAGGTGCTGTACTTGTCCTGCTAGTATCTCACTACATGCTATATTGGGCTGCTGCTGTTTCAGATATTGAAGAGCCTTGGTTTAATACTCTCTGCCAAGAAATGCCATGAATGTCAGAGTGCTTTAAATCAAAACTGAAAACTGACTTGTTTTTGTCTTTACTTCCCATCATTAACTTGGCTCTGCAAGCTGTGTTATTAATTATTGTACATCTCTTTTAAAGCACCTTGAGATGTCTTGCTGAGATAAGTTACTATGTCCTATAAATGGAAGTTATTCACATCCAGTCCAAAATCAGTCTAAAGTACACTGGAACAAAGTCTTTTGAAAGTATCATCACCCATAATAAAATAATACTATAGGTCTGATTTTGAATCTGCAGTTACAGTTTACAGCTCAGAGAACTATTTACACCTGTGTATTACGTCTTCAAACGAATTGTATATTCATAGTGACACATGTGAATCTTGCTCATCTTTATTTGGATACAACCAAATACATAAAAAGAAGGGAAGAGGGGATGCAGATATAGCATCCTTCAGCATTCCTACAACATAGGACTTGCACCATATGTTACTGCTAATGAAGAGGAACTAATGAGGAAGACAGGTAGCTCATCCTAACAGGATAAATTAAAAAGACTGGATAGTTTCTTGAAGTAAGAAACTTCTTTTACACTGTTGAGTTATTATAACTTTGGTTGAACATTAGAGGGCTTCAAAGAACATGAGAGATATTAACATCTCATTGGAAAATGGGATTAGTTGTAGTTTTGCATTTCCAGGATTACCTTTAGCTTTAGAGCTAACCTCATCTCTAATGGTACTGATTCAAAAATGTGCTTGGCCTAATTTCACCTCAGACTACGTGTTAATAAGAATAGATTTCTATGACAGTAGAGGTTTAAAGGTTATAAAAGATGTATCAAAATCATGAATTCATGGGGAAAAATGCAAAGAATAGAGGATCCTTGGAACTAGGGTTAATATCACTGCTGACTCCAAGGCTTGTTCAGTAGTATAAAGGACTGCCATTTCCTCTCAGTTATTTCTCCTTCTGACTTGGTATGTAAATAATCATCTAAATCATGCATAATTTTTTTTTCTTTAGGTTCCTGATATTCAATATGTGAAAACAATTCTCAAAAAGGAAAAATGGTCTTTTAAAAGCTCAGAAGAAACAACTGACACAGCTGGATGTTAAAATTATGTCTCCAGTGAGTGAATTCAGTTGTGCTTCTACTCACTTCAGTTTTATAAAAACACTTTGAGAGATCCTCTAATAAAGGCAGCACAGATAACTATCTTTAGAAGTGCTCTAAGGTTAAAATGTAAGCAAGACTGAGACTTCTTAGCCATTGCCAGAAGCTTGAAATCAAATAGATTTTTAAATGAAGTTGGAAAAATAAAATAATTTTCTTGTTCCTATATGTTTCAGAATTCTTGTCCTATGTTTGCATGAATGAAAAGCTATTCCAGATACCTTTGGCTCCCTCTCTGCTCATTTCTGCTTGTATCATGGCATGTTAAATGCCATTTCACTATGGAAATGGAAGAAACTGAGTCCTTGATATACACAGGAAACTGTCAGGGTCCACTGAGACATTCACAGGACAAGCATTGCAACAAAATGGACAAATTTCACAATTTAAGTCTAGATATTGCTAGGCAGCAATGGACAAGCATAGGATCAACTGATTACAAACTCCCAGTCAGTATTGAAAGATTTATATTTGTGTGAGATACAGCCTCAGATCAAGCTTGGTGGTTAATGAATGTTTCGCCATTAAGGGAATGACCATACATGAAAAAAATAACTCATTATAGTGAAGGTGTCAGCCATGACAACATTCATCATTCTAAGCTCATTCACAGTCAAAGTAGTAGCAATTATGAGGGTCCTGGCAAATGGAAAGGAATGTTTTGCTTTTTTCTTGCCATCTGTTTTTCATTCCTCAGCAGTGCACTTTCTGAAGTGAAGAATATCACTTCTAACATCAAGAACACAGATTCGGAATTACTGCCTAATGATACAACAGAACTGACTGGGAATTGATGGAGCCAGCAGTTTTTACCTGTCTCTTGATATGTCCAGGTTCAAGAATAACCTGCACTTTGTCTTGACACTGCATCCTGTACAATGCTTGCAAAAATTCTATGTCAAACACAGGCTGAAGACTTCAACAATGAAAGAGATAGAAAATGTGACTATGTAATTCAGTATAATTTCAGTATGCATTGCATTTTCTTTTTCATAATAGAGAGAACACCCTGAAGATTTGACTACCTTTCCCTCCACCCTTTCTCATCACTGTACTTTATGCTGTTAAAGTTAAGGAATTGTATTAACCCATGAGCCTGACGTCATATCTTGTAAAAACTTAACGCAGTTCTTCCAAAGACCATATTCACAAATATTATACTCATGTTCAAGATACTTAGAAGATACTTAGAACTGTGATGACATTTCCCCAAATGGGGCTTTTATGAAATAACTAATTCATGTTTATTTCATTTTTTTTCTTAAAACTTCTTGCTTTCTTCTGTGAAGAAATTGTAAGTGATAGTTCAAAAGAATATTGGTATTAAACCTTATGTGCAAGCTGATTGGTGAGCTGTGTGCACTCATCAAGCCCTTGCATTATATTTTGCTTTGTAGTTATCTCATTGGAGTTTGATTTTAAAAGCAAATAATGAGCCTCAATTTCTTTCAGAGAGCTATTGGTAAGCAGACAATTTTTAAATTTCTATTTTAAACTGAACATGAAGAACTTAAATAGTTATCTGACTGCTAGCATAACTGAATGTGTTTCTAACAAGACAGTTCAAAATAAACTGTGCTATTGACTAGAGTGAAAATACATATCTTAACATTTAAATTTCTGGCCCTATTATGCTCTCATTCACACATAATATCTATTTTATCATAAGTGTTTCATTAGAGTGCAGGTAGATCTGATACTAAATTAATCATTTTTCTTGCAATTCAATCTCCATTCCTTAACATTTTAAAGTGAACCTGGACCTCATACTGTTGGTGAATAAGAAAATCTTTTAAAGAGGATCTTATTTTCCTTTTTTATCTGCAAATCCTAAGTGGTTGTAAACTGTCAAAATTGTACAAGTTTTTAAAAGTTACTTTCAGTCTTTCCCTGTAATTTCCTGTGTATCAATGCAGCAATATTGGCCTGAGCACCTTTGCACGTACCAGTTTGAACTAATTAAAAAGTAATTTTTTTCTATAAAAAGAAAATATGTGATGACTTAATATTTGCTTCCTTAGGGATGCCATAAAGGCACAGTCACATGTTCCACCATGTCCAGCCAAAAACACTCCTGCACTCCTATAGTCAACCTGTCATGTGTTGTGTAACTAATCATGTTTAAATTATCATTCACTGCTCTTCCAAAATTTAGCTGTCACTACATGTCCATGTGTGAAAAAGAACAAATAATTCAGGCTATATTTCATAGTGAATTGTAACTAATACAGGTCAGTAATGATCCATTAGCTTCAAAACTGATGGACTTGATTTTTTCATCTTGTGTCAATTACTTCTTATAAACAGTAAACCTGTGATGAAGGAAAACAGAAGTATTTCTAATAGAAATTAAAAATATTTGAAAATGTGTTTGTTTTACAAGAATTTTTTAAAGGTATCAGAGCGTACCATTTTAACACTTCTCTTAAATCTCTTGTCTGAATTCTTGCACTTGTTAAACTAATCTGAAATTTGTGCAACAAAAACAAACTACTAAAATATGAAATATTTTTCTTGAACTATTTTCCTTGATAAATCTGCTTAGAAGTGTTAAATTAAGTTTAAAAACATCCTTTAAAAATTCTGTAAACTCAAAATCCTTTATGAAAATCCTTTATTGAATTTATTCTCCTTCCATGTTGAGTTTTTACATTTTTCCCTTTTCAAATGTGTTTTTATCTTATTTAGTCTCATTTATTTCAACAACATTTTTAAATAAGATTGAAAATACTAAGATGCAGTCTCTCAGATTAACAGTAATTTAAATAATGGGTTTTATATATTATTTTAGATAATATGTGATTATTGCAAGATTTTTCTAACCTTATCTATGTCAAACAATTGCACTTGCACCTTTATGCCTTACTGAACCCCAATAACAAATTATGACAAAATCCCCTCTGCCAACATCTCTGACAATAATTAGCTGTCCAATTATTTTGCTTTGTTCAGCTTCAGAAGCAGAAATTAATTCTTGTCATGCTTTAGAATAATAAAGAGGCTGTGAGAATGTAGCATTTTCTTCCAGGAGACTCCTAAATAAAGAGAGCATAGTCTAGTTTCTCACTGATAAGCCGAACACATTCAGGACCTGCTCAGAAAACTATTTTCTTCACACTAGTAATATCATTTTATGGGATTTTTGGTGTGTTTTCTTGAAGCTTATAGATGAAACTTCTAGTAAGATGCATTATATAGTCGTATCACATCATTGTAGTCGTATCTAATTCAATTATTTGTATACCATGACCCCAGCATTTTTTTTCCATGCACTATCCAGACAGAATACTCTTCCTTGAATGGGTAAGCATGACCTGTGCTCCTGTCTTCTAGACAGACTTGTGTTTGTCAGACAAAAATCATGGTTTGTTTTAGTGAACTCAGCCTAATCAGTGACCCAGTTCACTCTCTGTGACCGCCCTGTATGGTTCATTGTTTTACACTCTGTCAGTCTTTGTGCTATCTGCACATTTTGTCAGCAATGATTTTATATTTGCTCCCATGCCACCGACAGAATTATTGCCAGATCCATTATTGTTCACTTTAGATATTTTAAAAAAATGTCCTCATTCAATGTTTAATTGTCACAGATGACTTCAGGGGATATATCAGGCAGGCATTACTATGCTTTAAATAGGTCTTTCATTATCATGGTCCTTTTCTGTACTAAGTTAATGGCTAAAAATGAGCCTGCTCTTTTTAACAAGAGATAAAATCAAGTAAGAAATACTTGCCAATGGTGTCCTTTACAAAGAGTAAACTATAACATCAAGTACCTAATGAAATTTTTGAAAGATATGTAAGACATACACAAGGATGGAAACTGTTATCCCATACACAATGAAGGAAATAATTTGTATTTTATTGCAAGATTTCTTCAGTGTATCCAGAAGTTGCATAAAATAAGGGTTTTGTATTTTCTCATCTATGTTTACACAACTAGGATTAGAATATTCCTATTTATCACACCATTTTAAGTTCTACAGACCATAAAATATTAAAGGTGACTTAAAACTTACTAAAAACCATTAAAGGAAGAAACCCACAAGACTAGTATCTTTAAAACTTTATTTTAAGAAAGACAAGTAAGTGGTGCTTTGTTTTTCTAATTTCTTTTATATCACTGCTGTTTTCTCTGTAAAATTATAGAAGGAGATTTTTCAAAATATCCAATAGGAGAATTTATTGTTTGGCTGCTTTTTCTTTTTTTTTCCCTATTAATTGAGGAAAATAATTTATATATATTTCAATAAATTAATATTGTTCCACAGTAATAAGCAGATTCTGAAAAGCTTAATCTCTTCAAAAACTGCATATGTTTCCATTATGTGATAAAATCTTAAATATTTTTGGAAACTGCTTCAAGGTTGGGGTTAAATGCCTTAATTTGAAATGGGAAAATTGTGTGTTGGGAGTTAGGTTTTTTTCCTTTTGATCCTTTTTACTTATAGAATTTTTGCCATAAATTGCTAGGAAACACTAACAACTGAGTATTTAAGAAAAACAAAAGTGGCCAAGCTCAGGGGAGGACGTCATCTGGTTGCATTCCTCTTATCTAGGAGTTTCTTTCCGAGGGGCATAGATACTGCAAGAATTGGGCAGGTAAAGGACAGGGGCTGGGGCAGCTGTAGCTCTCTCTGGGCTTTGGAAGAGGATGGTTGGAGCTGCTGCTCGGGGAAGGAAATTAGCTGCTGCCACCAGAGCCCAGCCCAGAGCTGCTGCTTCTGCCATGGGGTGAGCCTCTGCGGCACATTGGGAAACTGTGACGTATCAGTGGAACTTCCTCTTCCACTTGGCTGAAGCAGCAAGTAGTGTCATGTGGCCTCTGCCTGGTAACCTCTTACTCCCATCAGCATACTAGCATGTGTGGAGAATAAATGCTTATTTAAAATTACTTGGCATATTAGTGATATTCAGAGAGAACTGGTAGATCCGTGCTCATCTGAAGAGGCAGATGATGACCAGGGAGCATATCCTGATGTTTCTAAAAGGCTATTAAACATCTGCATTTAGACATCTGAAGCCCATTCAGTGTCAACAAAAGGTCAACATATGACATCATTCTTGAATATATTTCATATTTGGAGGTCAGATCAGTCTTGTCAGACTTACAATCCAGCTATGTCTCAAGAAGGAAGCAGTTGCCTGCCAGGTTTAGGTCATGCATTGCAGCTCTGGTGGATGTCTGAAAGGGCTACCTGTAGCTTGAAGAGCGTTAGACTCTACATTGAAGTAAGTTACTGCATCCTACTCTCAGATGATTAATTCTGCAAATTCCACTGTCAGTGTTGACCAAAGGCTCAGTAGGTTTGCTTAAATATATTCACCTAGTTTTATATGAGATATGACGTGGAATCTGAAACATGCACAAAGAACTGGCAGATTTACTATGGAACTTTTGGAAGATCCGTACTTTTGCAGAAGCCAGACAAGAAACTGAGCGGATCTCCGGATCTCCATTAACTATAAAGAACATCACACAGACTCTATACACAGTTCTCCACATTCCAATAAGCTTGGCATTTATATTTCCTGTGAGCTTGTATAAATTTCTCATGCACAGGCATGTGAGTTTACAGGACTCCCTTTGATAGAGTCTGGTTTTTTTCCAGTTTCAGAGTTTAGAGGGTCTTCCATAGGTATTGTATATGCTTGCTAAATCTATGTCTGGGCCTTCCTAAGTCATGCTAAATGTGGGCAAATGAATTAAACTTCTTTTCCAACATACTAATCAAGAATAAGGCACATCTTCCCAATTAAATTGAATACTCTTAAAATTATTGAAAAACACTATCTTATCTTTAAATTCTCCTATCCTATTTTTGTATGCATGTGTATATTTGCACGCTTTTAGTTTTAATATTCAAATATAAATAAAATAATCGGTTCTCACTGATCTTCTACATACGCAGAAGGAAAGTATTCAATTTTATTTCCTGAAGATGTCCATGTTAATTACTTCCTCTATATTTATTTGGACTGCAGTTCTCTAGGAAAACATGTAAGAGATTTATTTGTTCACTCTGAAGTATTTGTCCTTCTTATTAGTAGTATTATCATCTTCATTGTCATTAGGTACTTTTCATGCTTCATTTATCAGTTTTAATTGAAAAAATGCTTACTGACAAGGACCTGTTCCCAAACTCAAAATGTTTATTTCTTCTTGTTAATACTCATGTTTTCATTAAATGCAGTGTGTGCTAAAAACTCCCATAAAGTGATCTGAGCAATGTTAATAAGTTCCACGTATTTTGAACAAAAATAATTGTATCATAGCTGTGCTTTTTACAAATGCAAATGCTTATTTTGTTGTAATTTTAATAAATCTCTAAATTATGACAGCTAGAACTGTTGTCTAGGTTGATAACCTAGGGGAAAACCTCATTTTCTGAAATAAGTTGAAACAAATAATTCACTTTTTTCAGCCATTAAAGCAAATTTTCATAAGAATTTCCTATTCTAAATGGTATTTTAAAAAATAGCAGAACAACACTACATGGTTACAATAGCTCTTGCAAACAGTGTTTGCTCTATTATCTAGCGAAAGATTTATAAATCTTCATGGAAACATTTTTGGAATCTGACAGGCAGTTTTACACTACATTTTAAAAAAGTAAAATCTCGGGAAATCTCGCTATGTCTCATAACTCATTGTTTTTCCCTAGAAAGGATCAAAGTTTCCTAACACCCGTGCTCTTCCCTACTCTCATATCTGTCTGTGTCTTTGCCTCTACCTGAAGAATCTTTTTATGTTCAAATTTATGGTACCGACCTAAAATTACTATTGAAGACAAAGTAATTTCTGTGGTCAATTGAAAACTAAATTTATTAGAAATGTGGATAGTATGTGAATGAGAAATGTCTTACTGCTAGTTTTGATTCCACAGAGTAATCAAGAAAAACAAGATAGATTTTTGTGAATGTGCTGCCATTAGTAGATTCTAGCTTGTTACTCCCTGTTATCAACATATTGTTGCTTGCCTGTCTTCACTGTGTTCCTTCAGAAGAAAATGCCTGAAACAGACATTTTCCCTTTGATAAGGATTAGGTAAAACTATTCAAGAGTGCACTGGGTTAAAAACTCGGGAAGCTTAAAAGCTAAAAGTTAAAAGCTCGGGAAACTATTCTATCTGCTGGATATGATCGGATATATTTGAAAGTACTTCTGAAGGGTCTGCAATTCTAGTCTCTGTAAAAAAGCAAATTACATTTCAAAGGTGACTTCTAATAATCTTTTTTTAAACTAAAGTAAGTAAAGACCACAGTTAACGATATGGCATACTAATACTTCAAGTTCAAAAACAGGGTTGCAGGCAGTGACCCTGAAAATCTGCATAAAACAGTCAAACATTTCCAAGCGATTAAAACTGTTACGGGCTGAAAATTTGGCCATTGTAATTGTATGATGTTTATGTAGTCCCAAAGTATTAGATGACTGCCATCTTTATTTCAACAACAATCTTTGCTTTGCCTTTTAAAAATTTTGCAAATTCTATTTTTCATTCTGTTCACCTTTTATGCAACAAAATAATTGATTTTTAATGCATTTCACTTCAGTTGCCTTTTGTTAGTTATACACCTGAAAACTTCGTGAGTTCCTGATGCACTCTGATTCCACATTTAACACTTCATTTTGAATGAATATACTTGTATGTAATAATTCAAATTTACTTATTCTAATGTATGATCAGGGTTCTTATGGGTTTGCACCCACTGCTCATGGCAAGAAAATGTTGTTTGTTATTACAATGTTATTTAAATAATATATACATGTAAACAGAAGCATATATGTTATAAAACCTATTTGTACTACATTTATGTATTGTATTATATGTACTTCTTATATGAATTTTTCAGTCACTAGGCTGTTGTGCAAACAAATGATCAGTACCATTCATCTAGTTTAAATTTAAGCAAAAACACCCCAAATTTTCTTAAGTTAATATGGAAATTAAAATGAGCACCAAAAGGATAACTTAAGCAGGACAAAGTGTTAATGTCAAATTATTCACCTAACTAACAAAATCTCAAATTTCTTGGAATGGTTAGCCTTTGCCATGAACTGTGTGTAAAGATAACTGGGAAAAGTAAAATGAGGGTCTTGAATCATGGGCTGTGGACTAAAGCTGATTGTGATGTATGCTGGAGTAAAGGGCAGAAAATTACCCTTGTGTTTTTCAATATGAAACACAATAAAGAGGACTCCAACCATGCTATGTTCCCCTTTGGGTTCATCCAAAAATCTTCCTCTCTATACCAATGCCAAACTTTTCTGGGTTTGTTTTCTTGAATGTCCTTCTAATCTATTAACAATATTCAATTCTTTATCAAATTTTAGGGTGCCAGAAGATCATGAATTTATTTCTTATTATGATAAAATAAATGTACAAGAATTTGAAATGTCTTGATATTTCTGAATGTATTGTAGCACTGTGGCTCATGAGATAGGGTTGTGTTGCTAATTGCAAGGATCACTGGTTACTAGACATCATCTAAGCCTAGAAACATGTCTTAATTTCTTCTTTCTTTGCCACCAAAACAGATTGTTAATATCAGTGATGTGGTACAGGGGCTACTGATTAAACATCAGCCCTATCCTCCATGTTTAATCCTGGGACATACTGAACTTGTTTGTATTTGTTCTACTGAAATTTGTGATCAAATGTTTATTCATGCCATACAAGCTATACAATTTAGAGCTGAAGTCCAACAATCTAGAATAAGAAAAGAATTATCATAGTATGAAATTGCTGGCTAACAGAAAAGGAGCACAATCAGCAGAAAAGAAAAATGACACAATGTATGACACTGACGTTTTCTCAGCAGGAGCTCAGCAGGCAGGACATTCATAGATCAACCACTTACCAGTCCCCTCAAAACTTTGAAATAAATGGGAACTTTCTCTGAATAATGATTGGTGAGTCATTTATACTCCCCTTAGTGTTATGGCGCTCATCTAGTGATGCACTTTAGTCATAGGAACAGAGTCAAAGGAAAAAAGGGGGAAAAAACCCACACACAGTGCATTCATGCATAAATAAGGTTTTAAATATGTCATATTTCTACAGCGGAAACGGAAAGAAAAAGTATTCATTAGAATTGTAGTCAGTGCTTTTCACCATCTCACATAACCTTGAAAAATGAATATAATCCTATGAAAAGGGAAAATAATTCTAATAAAAATGTCAGTGTGATCTCCTACAGCAGGTAGGAGTATTAGGTATTACTTTTTTAATAACTGCGTTCATTCTTCTTTATGAGCCAAATATTCTAGACTAATCACTTTCAACTACACTTCAGTATCAAGCTATATGGGGTATAATTTCAAAGGGTATTCTAATGAAGTCAATGAAGCATTTTTGTGTATTGAAATTAATTAAAATATTCCAAAAATAAAGGTTGAGCTGTTATAGAAAACATTTTCATAGGAATCCTTTTTAAGAATGTTAACTTTTAGGTACCTAAATCATAGAAATTGAGAGATTTAGTCAGAATTTTTATCGT
Organism: Turdus rufiventris; assembly: GCA_013186435.1. Lineage (NCBI taxonomy): Eukaryota > Metazoa > Chordata > Aves > Passeriformes > Turdidae > Turdus > Turdus rufiventris. The sequence goes on from PYHW01009505.1 coordinate 633,074, forward strand.
TGGCTTTTGATGCATCATTTCAATTCCTCAAAATGTCCATTTTTTTATTCCTACAAACTTCTTAAACAAGCTAAACCTACCCCATTGGCACATATAGAAGGAAGGAAGGGCAAAAATGCAGAAGAATGGAAGCTTGAAAAGGGAAAGACCTGCAAGAGAAAGAATTGCCCCAAACCCTGAGGTGCCCTTGTAGAACTGCTTCTCTGCTCTTCAGACTGATGAGAAAAGACCTATCACACCAAGAGAGACACTGGAGCTGAAGAAGGTGGCCCAATCTGCTTCTCATATAACAACAAGGAAAACTAAGAAATTTCAAAGACTAATAATAGTGGGGTTTTTGCTTCTGAGAGGTGTGGAGGCAATTGCTGAGCTGATGTACATTCTGGGGAGGTGCTCAGCTTACCAGGTGTTTGTATTGGGGATGTCAATAGAAGACTAACAAGGTTTGTACCGTTCACTGTGATCTGCAGCTGTGTTTCACATAGACACCAGTGATAGAGGCAGGAGCTGACTGAGGAGTATCAAGAAGGATTGCAAAGTTCTGGGAAGGGTGGGAAGGGGCTCCAGAGCACAGGTAGTTTTTTGTCAGCCCTTCCAATCAAAGAAAAGGCTTTCAAAGGGCCAGTGAAATCTGAAATCATCAAATGGTTACAGGGCTGATACTACAGTCAGGGATTCAGTTACTTAGATCATGCGGTTGACTTCGAGAGAGCTGTTCTGCTGGGGACCAAGGGAGTACATCAGTCAAAAAAAATAATATGTTCAGTCATAGGCTTGATAGGTTGGTGAAGAGGGATTTAAACAAAAGTTGCTGGGAGGTGCGAATCTATTCCGCTCCTACCAGTTTGATAGCAGGGCCAGCAAAAGATGCCCAGAGTCTGGAGAGGGATCTCATGATCCCCCTATGGAGTGCTGTAGCCAGCTCTGGAGCTCCAAACATACGGAGGACATGGACTTCTCCAAGCCAGTCCAGAGGAGGGTCAGAAAGATGGTCAAAGGGCTGGAGGGCCTTTTCTATGAAAACAGACACAGGGCACAAGGGTTATTCATCCTGGAAAGGACTCTGTGGAGACCTTTTAGAAGGATTCCAAAACCTAAAGAGGCTCTACAGAAAATATGGAGATGGGCATTTTACAACAACATGTAGAGATAGCACAGTGGGCAATGTCTTTAAACTGAAAGACAGCAGGTTTAGATTAGATATTAGAAATAAATATTTTACTCTGAGAGTGGTGAGACACTGGTACGGGTTTTCCAGTGAATCGGTGGAGGCCTCAGAACTTTAAGTATTCTAGGTCAGGTTGAACAGGGCTTTGAGCAACTTGGTCTAGCTGCCTATGGAAGGGGGATTGGAACCACATGATCTTTAAGGTCCCTTTCCAAATAATTTTATGATTCTATGATTTAATGAAACGGTGATCTCACACAATGTGTGAGCACCATACAAGTATGTCTAAATGTAGGCAAAACATATTCACAAAGCCTAGACTTTCTTTTTTGTCCAAAATAACTTGCCTTGATAATCAAAGTAAATATTCTTCTTTTAATTAATCTATCTCTCAGACATACAAGGTCAGATCTTCATCTTTTATAGTACTATTTATAGATTTGGCTTCATGTTTTATTAAGTTCTGCTTTCTGAAGCTCTGTACACTGCCTACTGAGTTTTCTTTGTAGTCTCTGCTATGCACATACATTCTTAGGAATTCAATACACAGATAGCTTTGCAGCCCTGGTCAGGACATACACAGTAATTTCACAACCATAATGCGCACCGGACTATAAGGTGCCCCCCGGGAGCCAGCACATTTCACAACTTTGTAGATCATATAAGGTGCACTAGACTATAGGGCGCACTTTTTTTTTGCAGTGAGGATCTGCCCCCAGCTCCCCCCACGTGGTTGCTGGCCGAGGCCCCGCCTCAACCCAGCAGCCATGGGCCCCCGGGCTCGCCTGTACCCGGAGGGGCCGGGGCATGCCTGCTGCCGCTCCGT
>PYHW01009505.1:635117-663335 GCA_013186435.1 Turdus rufiventris
GGCGGTGATGCATTTTCTCCATATCCCATGTTATATGCATGACCTGATCTTGATTAGTGATACAAATGATGTAATTATTAGGATGTAAAATCCTTCCCTTTCTGAAACAATACATATGTTTAGTTTTGAGCAAACTGAAACAAATGCTTTCAAAAGTACACTGTCTTTTTCAGACTGCAACAGCCTTGGAAAAGTTAACATTTGTTTCACAGCTATTTAAAAACATAGTCTGATTACCTGCAAAAAAGATACAAGATACAAAGGAGTTGAAACCAGATCTCATGAGACCTGATAGCCAAACAGGAGAGATTTTTTGACACATACCGCATATTTATATTCCTATTAATCTGACACAGGAAAGCCCTATCCCCCTCTCAGATATCAATAAATGACATAGGTTGACCATTCCACCTAATTTGTCAGAACCTTACAAATGAGATACAAAATTACTAATTCAGCACACAGATTAAAATCACTGAGTCATTGGTTCAAAGCAAACTAATAATAATTTTTCCTGGCTCTGAATAAACATGAAATGATAATATTTTATGTATGAAGCACAAATTTTCCTTAGATGAGTTATATTCTGTCTAAATATTTACTTCTCTTATTTCCTTTTTTAATTTTTCCCAAACAGTACACGAAAGTTATACATTCAGTCAAATGCTGTGACTGGAATGCTGTAAAGAAAGAGGTGTGAGACTTTATGCAATAAAATGAGTGATATAGTAACGCACAAGGGACCAGGTGTTGACAATGATATTGAAAATGCAAAAAGCAGACAGAAATCAATTTCACTTGGATTTGTCCATAAATGGGAAGTCTAAATAATATAATCTGGAAGTTACCAATTTTTAAATTTAAGAGCAAAAATACAATTAAAACTGCACCTAGAATATAGCAATAAAAGAGAAATTCCTACGTTGAGAGTAGTGAAGATACAACATAATTTTACTCTGAGGTGATTCTGAAGGAACACTTCCCTCCCAACCACCCTGAGTACTTCCAAAATAAACAGAATAAAGATAATTTTATTAGATTCTTGTTGCAAATTTTTGTTACATATAATGCTACATACGTACCTTTAATAAATTATGGGTTTAAATGAGGGTAGTGGTAAACTTATCACAGCAGATAGCTTCTAAGTTTTAATAAAAGTATTCTTATAAAGGTACAGGCTAAAAATTTATTGCAATTACTTGTTAAGAATTCTGGAAGAAGAAATGGTTGCTTTCTGAATCTCTAATGGTTTTCTGATGTGCAGTTAATAAGCTCTATAAATTATGATTTAAAATTCTCATTAATCTCATAAAAATATAGATACTTGTGGGGAGCTAGGATGAAAGGATAGTGCAGGAGGGAATCTTTCCCAATGACTTGCAGCTGTACTGATTACCAAGGAGTGGAAACACCTGTGTCTTCCCCCCAATCAGTTTGGGGGATATAAAGGAGTGGCATAGACGGCTACTTGTTATGTTGGAGTATGAGACAGAGTCTGCTTGAGTAAGAGCAGGAAGCTTCTAGCTGGAACTTAGCAAATGTATCTCTTACATACCTGGGCACATCTGTATTTTCTCATATCTGGCAGATGATCTGAAGGGAGCAGAGTTGATGTTTATCTTATGTCACCTGGATCATATGTCTTAAAATGGCACAAAAATATTTCCTCTCTGTTTCATTTTATCTGCTTTGAGAGATGACTGTTCAAACCTTGCATTTATCAGTTAACTTGAGAGCAATATGATACAGGTTTCAAGAACTTGGTGTACACACCTACCTCCTGCAAACTGGGTGTAACTTGAGCATCCTATAATGGAAGAAATAACTCTATATTTGAGTTACACCTGTGTTTTATAACTGTATAAGCAAATATATATTTAGATGCTTCAGCATAACTAATTGAAAATAAGGTTAATCTCTTTAAAAATAAATATTTTCTACTTTGGCATCTGATACCACAATACTTCCATAACACTTTAATTCCCTGGAAGGTTCAGCATGTAAAATTTGAGAACATGGACTGTTAATGATATTTCAGAAATTAAGAGACCTCTCCCCTTTTTCTTAAAAACAGTACGAATGTACTTAATCATTGGAACTTTAGTTACTTTTAATTTATTTTTATAAACCACACAATATTAATCACCTGTGAATATGTCAAAGGGGATGTTTGTTTCTCATTTGACAAGAGTGGTAGGAAATACATTTAATGTAAGTGATTTTCAGGTTATTGTAGGAAGGTGAACTATACCCTGCTCTTGATTTTCACTTTGGGGACCCATCTGTCAGCTTCTGTATTTCTAAGAAAAAAATCATGTGCCAGTACTAAATTTGTCTTTTTATTCCTTTTCCTTCCAGCTCAATTTTCTTAGTTAAAATCCCATCCATAATTAATCACTGGTATGAAGTCATTTATAGCCACAAATGCCTTCAGAAAATGGAGAATCTGAAATTTGTGAGGGCCTTTCAATGCAATATAATATATAATTTGTCTAATGAAATCTCCTTTCAAATTTTCATGTTTTGCTGGAGCAGATCTAGCCCCTGTCCTAAACTGTCTGCTCAGTTTCAGGCCAGAACATGACGAGATGAAGATCAATAAGAACAAGTTTTGAGAGAATACAAGGATAAGGGTCAAAAGATGGAGATCAAATCTAGTTAGTAAGTACAAATTTAGCAATAACAGTAACTAACAGCTACCTGTTGAAAGAAAAGCAAAAGGTGATACAGAAAAATTCGATTTAAAATTATTTAAAAAAAGAAAAAGGGCTTGAAAATAGTCCTTAAGAGGCAGGAGCCTATTTTGTTTTAATATCTCTAATTTCAGTTTCTTTTAGTCAGCTCAGTGACTAACTGGGAGATAACTGTGCAATGCTTCATAGAAGGAATTCCTCCTTTTTTTTTTTATCCTTTACTTTCTGTTTCCTGATCTTGTCAGCATTGCTTTCAGCTGCAGTCTTGCATTTTCTTGCAGAGGCTTCTCATTGTTACTGCCATATTGTGCACTCTGTGGTGCTTTCTCTTACTCACAGGCATGGTTACTCCCCAGGAGAGAAGCAGCCTCCTTTCTTCCAGAAAATCCACTTTATCCACTTATATTCAAAGAAGACTACAGTAATGCAGATAACACACATGCAAATCAATCAAATCATCTAAGGGAGCTTTCATGAAATACGAAAAAATATTTTTCTTCAGATTTAAAAATGTAGCGGCAACAAAACAGTTCTGTTTCATGTTATGGGTGTTTTTTATTATTTATACTTAAAAAATAAACACTTGTCTGAAACAGCTGTTCCGTTTGATCGAGACATTTTAGAGATTAATTTTCCTTCATGCATATACAAGATGCTTTTATCAACTGTGTAGTTTTCTCCACCTTCATATATGGGAAGCGTTTACATAAATCCTTTAAAATAGTGGCAAGATATCAACCTTACAAGGTCGTTCCCAAGTTGCATAATTAGAATACAAATTGGCTTGCAAGTGCTGTTCAGCATTTTGACACAGAGTTAAAGAAATAGTGCCAAAGGGTGCTCCCTATTTTAGCAGTGTTTCAAGACCCAGTAATTTTAGTAACAATTATAAATAAAGCAGTCTTATTGTTCCCTAAGGGAAGAGGGGATGGATGAAAGCCAATTTCATCATGGTTACCCTCAAAGCAAATAGACTCTAGATCAAATAACACTATTGACAAGGAAGACCAAACAAACTTCCTAAATATAGAAATTAAACATGTTCATGACAACCTATGAAAAAATGTATATGGTCTTGTAGCAAATTCCAGTACAGTTGTGAATGGCAGAAAGAAACACGTTGAAAAAGACTAGAGTGGTTTGCATGCATATAATTTATTTGCATATGTGTTCGTTGTTTGTATGATTACATTGGCAGAGCTGCAGTTCTGAAGTTTTGACAAAAAGAACGTGACTTGGTTGTCATTTTAGATTCTCCACAAAATATCACATGGAATCATTTGCCAGAGAACCTGTCAAGGCACAGGATTTAATTATTATAGCAATGAGTTTGTGCATCTCAAACAAGTGAAGTGAGGAATTTTCTATGAGAGGGAAGGTATTTTAGAATGATGGAATTCATCAATAACATGATACTAGATACAATTTAAATAACTTCACACTGCAACATCTGTTTTCTTATAAGAAAAATAGACATTGAAACTTCTTCAAGTCTTTTATCATTTGGAAAAGATTCCACCAAATACAAGCAATTTCAGATTTTATTTAGTTATTTTTTTACATTCTAATGTAATAAAAATTATATAATAAATATAAAATTTTACATCTATATCTTAATTGATAGCTCCCATTTTTATTTTGTAATGGAAATATTTTGTATGCTTGATAAATTTTCTAGAATTAATTACAGCACTATGTTATCCCTTATTATTCTCAGTATATGCAGTTTTACCACATATCTCAGCTCTGATGCAGAAAGTCCTGTAATCCTGCTAAGTAATACACATGGGAAAATTTTAAAGTAGTTCTGAGTGGACTTTGTCCTGTTAGCAGAACTGATTGCTGTGCTTGCAGACATTCTTTCTCACTGGTACATTCCTTCAACCTCCCTTCCTTCAAAAAATTCAGTCTCTAATATTGACATCCCAGAACTGAAGCAGGAGCTGCACCTCTTTGATAGATAGTGCTGCTGTGTGAACATGGCTAAGAGAAAAATTTGCATCAGGGCCCAAGTCTCCTCCCTTTGGCTTTGGGTAAAAATACACAACCATCTGACCTGATACTGGCATGAAGGTTTATTCCATAAAGGTATGAAAATATCTTTCCAGAATTTCTCTGCCTTTCCCTGTCTGTGGTACTGCTAATATGGATCTAAAGCTTCAGCCATGGGCTGACATCATCCCCAGCACCAGGTGTTGAATTGGCCTGCCCCTGTCCCCATTTCTATGGCCCTGCCAGGCCATCCTGTGTGCAGAAGCAATGGGGCCCCTCTCCAGCTCTGATCCTGACCCCAATCCACAGGCCCCCATCCCTGCCTTGGCCTCATCTGGTCCACATCTCAGGGAGGTAACTTATGCCCAGAGCTGGGTGGAAACTATGCCAGTGCTCCTCAGATGCCCTCCACCTGGCTGCCAAGTCCTGTCCTGAGAGACCCTGACTGCCTTCTTACTCCTTGTCCAGCAAGCCAAATACACAGTCTGTCTTGCACTAAATCTCAAATCTCTGCAACAAAAAGGTATTCTTCTGAAAAGTACAGTGCAGCTGAAATAATGAAAAGAAAAAGACCAGTAAATGGATTGTCAAGGTAGTTTTACAAAGAATCGCATGAATGCAGTTATGGGTCAGGGTTACCAATGCTGCCAGATAACAGTATTTTGCTTAATGAGGAAGGACTGAAAAAACAAGTTGAATTTTTTAGCTGAGACCCTTTGATTAATCTGACAGAGATTAAAAATATGGATGTAACTACTGCCAGTCAATTTAAGTTTCATGATAAAAAAAATCCACAAAAATGTCTAATTTTCCTTATTGATGTAATTAGAGATTTGGTTAGGAAATAAGTTGCACAGATACATTGTAGATCTACAGAGTTTTTGGTAAGCAAGTGGCTGTCATATACTGATTTGATTGATTAATAACAATGTCCAGTGAAAAAACTGAATATATTAAAATTATTTAAAATGGGGATATTACTATTTATCTAAATAGCCATTTATCTAAAAAGGGTCATCACCTGGTGGGGATTTTTTGCAGTTGTGTTCTGGCCAGCTACACTGCTGTTAATTAAAAAATTGGACAGAATTATAAATCACTACTGATAACACTTGTGCATGTAGAAAGGGCTAATATAGTGAAGAGTAATAAAAAGAACAAATCAAAGAGATAATCAGATCACTTGGTAAGCTCAGTCCATTCAAAGAGAAGGCAATTTAATATACCTAAAATAAAAGACATAACAAGAGCAACTTTTACTTATTTCAGGTGATTGAAAAATGGGTTTTCTTTTTATTTAATCTCAGGAATTTGACTTTCAGTCCAAAGTCCTAGTCAGGCACCTTCAGGGAGGCTTCTGTGGTTGTAGCTTCTTTATACAGTTTTTTTATAATGAGCGAAACTTTTTATCAGTGTCTGAAGCACGGACTATTTCAGTCTCTGAAAATATTTAATGGTAAATACCTAAAGGTAAATTAATTAGACAAAAAGAGTCAGGCCCTCACTCCCATCCATGATTTCTAAACCTTTCCTCAGACTTCCAAAATGGTGGGAATTTTTTAAAAAACCCAAATCATCAGTTTTGTCTATACAGCTGAGAAGTCTTAAGACTGTGTTGGCTAGCACTATTCTTGAATCCAAAATAGTAAATAAATAAGCAGAATAAGTGCAGAGATTTTATCTTTGTACTATTATGTAGATATTGTTAGATTTCAAATTCTGAATATAATTTTATTTAATTAAATTTAAACTGAGAGGAACTGAGAAAAAATTATTTGTGCAATAGATGAAAATTCTTAAAGTGAGGATTTTCCTTTCTTAGAATCTTAGAAGGCCATATGAAATAAACAAAAACAAAAACAAAACAAAAAAAAACCCCAAAACAAACCAAAAAACCTCTGGCAGAAGTTCTCTTTTCTTCTCTGAAAGGGGAGAAAATATTGAGACTTAATTTTTTTCCCCCTAGTTAAACAGAGATTTATGAAGATATTAGTAGTTATAAATTTAGTTATAAATTGATGCTACAAAATTCAAGCTTTTATATCCTCCTGAAGTAATTTTGAACACTTTTTGCAAATGGTTATTTTCTAAAGAGGACATTGAGAACACCTTTTGCCATCCATGGAAGTATAAACTGACTAGGCATGGTCCTGAGCGTCCTGCTTTACCTGGCCTTGCTCTAAGCAGGGGAGTTGTTCCTCTTTGAAAATGTCTTCCAGTCCATGTAGCAATTCTGTGGTTCTGTAATTTTTATAATGTGCTATTCTTTATGTTGCAAAGAAACTTGGACTTTTAAAGTAAACACCTGAACTTGAATCATCATGAAAAAAATACCCAAACAACGAAAAACCCAACCAAGCAAAAAACAAACAAAAAAACCCCCAAAAAACCAAAAAAAACCCCAAAAAACCCAAACAAAAAAAACCCGAAAAAAACCCAACCAAAAAAAACCCCAAAAAACCAACAAACAAAAAAACCAAAACAAAACAAAACCAAAAAAAACAAAACAAAACAAAAAACTAAGAAACAAAGCCATTTCAATTAAAAGAAACTCAACATTAAGAGAGTGATGAGGGAAGCTTAATTCAAGAAACAGTATAATATTAGGAAGGCACTAATTTTCCAACATGTGTCTCCATAAAAGTCTTTCCATGTCATATCATAGTATGTAGAGTCAAATGTTAACAATGCTAAGCAGTTCATGCCAAGTTAGCCAGATAACTAAAAACCATCAGTACAAAGTTACTGAGAAACAACTCACAGATCTGTAGTGTTAAATCAAGGAAGTGAGCTACTGCTTCTAAGCCAATTTTATCTTATTTTAAAATAAATGCCATCTGAACTGAACACTCCGATTTTACAAGACTAGGTTAGTGTCAAATATTCAAGTTTTATATCCCTATTAAAAATTAATAATTAAATTGTCATGTCCAAAAATGCTTGAAATCAATGGAAAATTACTTTTTAAAATTTAATTTAACCTATATGTTTGCTTTGATTAATAATTGTTTAGAATATAATTAAAAATACAAATACAAGGATGTCAGTTCTGACATAAGCAGTAACATCATCTTAAATTTCTTATTAAATCTTCACAAATACAAATAATATAGTACTTACAAAAGGCAACATAATTACTGTTGTATGATTCAGGTATAATTCAGAAATAATCTATCATTAATTATATATACTCATAAATCATCAAGTTTTTTCCTAAAAATTGTAATCATTATGACTACCACAAGGCACAGTGAACAACAATACTGCTTGAGGTTTACTCACATAGCTGTGCTCTTCCCAGACTTCCTCTACATATTTTTTAGTTTTCATAAACTGAATCTTCATACACATCTTATTAAAGAATGTGACAAGGACACATGGACACAGTTTCTGAGGAAAAAAAAGAAACTTGTAAGTGGCTTTCTACATGCTTATTCTGCTAATCCTTCATAATTAAAAAAAAAAGTGGGGGGATGGAATATTTCTGCATCCTTAACTTGCTGGTAGAAGTTGCTCCTCAAAAATGCTTCCTTTGAATTTGTCTTCATGTTGACCCAAGTTTATGGAGGGGTCCTCTTTTTTAGCCACTTCATGTCTTAATTCCAAGACTTAATTTCAAGACTGCTTTATCTTTTGATTATTGAAACAACAACATAATATGAAAAATGGCTAACTAAAATGAGTCATGCCAAAACAGAAACAATAGCATATTAGTCACTGCCAAGGGCAGTTTTATTTAATTTCCCTCAGACATCCCTTAGCAAATGCATCTGTAATTTAAAATACCTACAGAAGTAAAACTGCTCAGTATAATGATGCTGATGGTAGATTTGGAATTAGTTCTAATGTGGCTTAATGCCAAGAATGAAACAAGTCTGTTGCATGGTATTTTAATTATGTGCTTAAATTGTAAGGAGAAATGTATACATGTGTCAGTTCAATCTCTTTTATCTAGTGTCCATTTCTGTTGTCACCATTCACATCCTGATGCACAGGATTACTAACTACTCCAATTTTTGAGCTAAAATTTTTCCAAGTGGTCTATCCTTATATCATCCCTTGTCTTAAATAATCAATGTACACCTACTACCCAGTTGATTTAGCTGTTGCTGTAAAATCTACATGGTCAAAGAGAAGATCATGTCATTTTTCTTCTCCTACCTCCAATAATTCACAACTTTTAAAATGTTTATTCTACTTACAGGCTGCTCATATGTCTCCCCTGAAGAGATTTAAATTCTCACTCACCTTAATGTCAATTCTTCTCACCTATTTAGAGTCTTGCTGGCTGGCTGGTACTATAAAGGAAGCCAACACAGCAATAGCTGTTTTTCTTGCACTGTGATAACTACATGGTCAAGAAATACAGTATGTCTGTTACTGTACAGCGTTACAGAGTGGTGATAGAGACAGTAATATGGCACTCCTTCTTGAGGTGAAGAAGAACAATCTATTCAAGGAAATCATGGGTTTAAATAATACACAGCATACAAAACAAATCAGAGGGGATTCATTGGTCAGAGGAGGAACACCTCTTTAAAAACATGTTCTGTGAAAAATATCATGTCCCCAGCAGGTGTTTATCTATGTTATTGAATTCTCTGAAACCTTTCTCCTGGGAAAGAGTCAGAGCCAAAACTTCTCTGAAGAAACTTTCTCCTGAGCTGATAGCAGCCTGGGAAAAACCCTCTGACAGTGCCCACATGTGTCCAGTCATGAACTATTAATCTGAAGATTTCTAGTTAACTACTATTTCAAAATCATAAATTCAGTTATGCACGTATGATACATTCAATATAGTTGAGGTTTGAACAGAAATATTGAAAGTTATCTAGACAGACTCCTTGCTCAGGAAGAGCAATGTCACAGTTACAGAAGGTTGCTTATGGTCTCGCCCATTTGAGTGCTAAATATCTACAAAGATGGAGATCCTTCAGACCCTCTAGCTGCTTTTCTCACTGTTTGATAACTCACATGGTAAAAAAAAAGTCTGATACAGACTTTCCCTCTTCCAATTTGATTTTGTTGGTTTTCATTCTTCCTCAGTATGATTTGAGTATAATTTCTCTATACTCTCTCTTTAATAAGCTGTAGACAGCAATACCAGACTGCCACTGAGCCTTCTCTTTTTCAGGATAAATATATCCCTTTTCCTCAGCCTCCCCTCATGTTATTGTTGCTCCAAAACCTGATTATCTTGGTGTTCCTGCACTGGATGTTCTCCAGCTTTTCGATGCTTTCTCTGTCCTGGGGAACCAAGATACGGGCAGAGCAGTCCAAGTCTGGTATCACCAGCACTGACTAGAGAGGAAGAATCCTCCTTCAACTGTTGGCAAAGCCTTTATGATGCATCCTAGGATGCTTTTATCTTTATGTGCTGCAAGGACTCATTGCTGGCTCCCATTTAGTTTTGTTTCCACCAGGATTCCATGTGTTTTGTTTAGGTTTTTTTGACAAAGGCAGCATCTTGTGAGTCTTCATCTACTTCTCATTCAAAGATATTATGACAAATGCATATTATAGTTTTGGCTTTTGCAAATATTAAAGTGGATGCTATGTGCTATGCGTTATAATATAATGTTAACATTTGTGGAAGTAGCTACAACTGTGAAATAATGAAGAATGCTGACAATACTTTAAAGGACTCAGACACTTTTGTGAAGTAGCTGATGTTGAGTTAGAGTGCTTGTGGTTAACTCACAATGACTGAAATAGCTAAACTGTCTGCATGTTCCGATAACATTTGAGGAACAGGTGTGATGAGGACCCTCTGCTACTGACACTTCGACTATCAACAAGTGTCACCTGCTGAAACCATGGAACAGGGGCCATTGTGAGGAGGTGATAAACAACCCTCAAGGCCACATCCAAGATTTCTGCACACACTCTAAAAGGGTGGACCAGAGGAGAGACCATGCTAAAAAGTTCCTGGAACATGTAAACAAATTCAAAGAAATGTGTGAATATGTATAATAATTTATTAATTTTATGCATTTGACCAATACAATAGAAAGGGTATATAAGTAGACTTGCTATAGTTAGCTGGGGTACCTCTGGCTATGTGCTGTTACTTTTGCTTTATTGATTTTGTTCCTTATTGTCTTTTATTAAATTTTTTAAATTCAGTTTAGGAGTAGGGCGTCATTTCTCACAAATATCCTCTCAGTGTCCCTTTTATCATGCAGCATGAGACATGGACTTCTGCCTTTGCATAGCCTCCATGAAGATCCCATTAAATCTGTTTATTTTTATAATTTTGCATCAACATTTTTTTATCCTTGAGCATTTAAAATTATTATTTCCAACATTGAATCTGACACTATGTAATCTAGGTAGGTGGTTGGGGGTTTTTCAATTTTAACCTCTAGTCCAACTGTCTTTCAATATGTAACTGTGCTACAATCTTACATTTACTTGGTACTGTCTGCTGAATTTCTGAAGTCTGGATTTTACTTTTTTCTAACACTTGATTCCCTGTATATTTAAGGGCCTACTTAACTTCAAGTTTGTGAGTAGTTTCTCTGAAGTCAGTTCCATTGATTAATGCTAAACATGGTCTTAATTACATTGTTGGACTGTGGCCAGAATGACTGATGTCTCATTTGTTGCAAACTATTAATGACTCCTAGTAATCAATGTGACTGTAGTGAGAAAACTTATTGCCCAGTGAAGGGATGTCTGTCTCCTAAATTCAGATACTTAAATCTGAGGTTAAAACTTGGAACTAGAAAATCCAAACTATTAATCTATGCAGTCTGTGATACAATAGGGAGACAGAACTTCACAAAATCTGTCTTCGCATTTCAAGGAAGGTGAAATATTCTTGGGAACTATATATTTTTCTCACTGTTGCCATGAGAAGGAGGGAAGACAGCTGGCTCACAATGCATTATAAACTTCGTACAACAGAGGTAATGAGAGGTGAATATCACCTTGATAACCAAGATTGTGTTGCAAGAGTACAGTGTTTGAATTACAGCTATTGCTATGTGGGATAGAATTTTTTATCTACTCTTGTGTCATAAAACCCACAGAAATATAGAAGAGAGTCCTTACCTGTGAGCTTGTATAAAGAGAAAAACTCTACTGCTAAAGAACCTGGACATTCAAGGACAGTGCTTCTTTGAGCAACTCATGAGTAGATTAGCAAGAGGAAAAGCACATCTTGATTTAACTCTTAACAACACAAGGATGAATCCAATGTTCAGTGAGCTAATAGCCGTAAAATATTCACATTCAGTTCCTTTGTGGAAAGGATAAGTTTTATCCATCAAATTACATTGTAGTAATAACTAATTTTAAATTCAGCATGTTAGAGACTGAGCAAGAGTGTGTCTCTAAACAACAAAATAGGCAGTAAAACATAAAAACAAACTGAACAACAACACATAGTCTTGCAGAAGGAAAAAAAGATCATTCAAAATATTAAACTATATATAAAATAAAGTGGGCAGAGAATAAACTTTCAAACTTTAATATTAAGGCACGTGAGACAAGCCATACAGTAAAAATTATTTGGAATAAAATTTTCTTCAACCACACCAGAAGTAGGATGTACACATAGAGCTGAATCATGTCCCTTAAATAATATCAAATTATATCAAGTCATCATTATCCCTTAAAGCTGAAGATTCATCTTTATGAGGGTAAGTCTTCATAATTTTCTCAGTTATATCAATAATGGCATCTTTAAAACAAACTTAATAAAATGAACATTGCCTAGACCAGAGATTGTTTGCACAATACTTCTAAAAGAAGACAGATTTAAAATGACTCAACATTTAAATATGTTGTTTCTCACCGTAAGTATTCTTCCATGGAAGAATGGAAGGTCCTAATCTTAATATCAGTTTTTAAAAAAGGCCTTGGCTAATCTAAGGAAGCATAGGACCGAGGAAATGCAGCAGGTAATAGAATCAGAGATAAAATACAAGACACAGGAATCAGAGAACACCCCCAAAACTGAAATCAACTTTCAGATACAATGTTTGAAATCACAGCAGGAATACATATACAGTTTTTTGCTTATATGCATATTCTATTTGGAGAATAAAATTTTTGCAAATAATTGGTGCCTCAGACACCTTTTAGGAAGTAATCAAGTGAAGGAAGAAATATGATACATTCAGTGTTCCTGTATTACTTATTCAGAAACAGTCCAGTTTTCTAGGACCTTATGCACAGTGTATCAGAGTCACATAAAAGCTGAAGTCAGAAGGCACCTTTGGAGATCAACTTGTACAATAGCCCTGATCAAATAGGGTCAACCACTTTACAGCCCCAAGGTGCATGACCAGATGGCATGGTCACAATTGCACTTACGACTGGGGAAAGATCACAGTACCAAGAATTTTTTGTGTTCTCCTCCCTTACTGCTACCTACAGAGGACAAACTTTAGGGGTTCAGGCTGTCTAAGAGCTGTGGTGTAATTCAAAATGGCCTGGAACACCACAAGATATGCTGAAGACAATATGTAAGAGCAGATACAGCCATACCATATGTAAATCTTTGAAAAAACAAACAAAAAAACCCAACAAAACCAATAAAAACTAGTTGTCTTGCTACCAAATTAAGTAATTTAACATTCACATAGAAAGGCAAATGTCTTTCAATAAATAAATATATTTGAAAGATAAAAATAAAAGATTAATGAATTGACGCTTTTATAGTGGAGATAAGGTACAATGAAGTTGTCCAAAAAGTAGTATGAAATTGTTAATGTTTATAAAGTTCATGGAGAAGGGAGGGAAAAAAGCAAGGCAACAAGATTTACTGGCACAATTAGAGTAATGAAAACTAAAATGCTAGTAAGGATTTTTGGAAGACTCTCAGAAGTTTGAATGTTGAGTGCAATTCATTATTTTACACACGAAGCAGGTATGAAGAGGAGAAGCAACTGCAGTCACATATATAGTGAGCTGTGTTGTTAATAAATTTTCGCAGATTGAGAAAAGGGTCTCAGAGTCATCCTGTACAATCTTCTGAACAGAGTAGGGCAGAGGCCATAAACCCAAGGAAGTCTGTACTGGCTTTGGTAGGAACAAATTTCATTTTCTTCATAGCCGCCCATATAGTGCTGCATTTCATATCTGTGATTAAAAAAACATTGTTTTTACTGTGGCTGAACAGTTCTTGCATAGAATTGAGGGGGTTTTTTTAGTTGCTTGATCTTCTTCCACTCTGTCACCCCAGTGAATAAGCTGGGGGAATGACCAAGAACTTGGAAAAGGACAAACCCCAAACAGTTGACCCCAGCTGACCAGAAGCATATGAACTGGCTGGACGTCTCCATGCCAACAGAACACAAGGAATGAATTCTTCATTTTGCTTTGCTTGAAACTTTGCTTTACATGTTAAGCTGTCTTTACCTTGATCTGAAAGTTTTTCTCACCTTTGTCTTCTTTATTGTCACCTCTAGTCCACTGAGAGAGAGTAAGCAAGTGACTGAGTGGTGGCTTAGTTGTCAGGTGGGATCAACACATCATAGTATTATAAATTATAATAAAGAGGAAAAAAGACAAAGTTCCGTGTTGGACTTGTGTCTTGAAAATCAAATAAATTCTGGTCTCCCCACTAAATTCACAAAAGATATTCTAAACTGAAAAAAGTTAGAAGAGGGAAAGAAGAATAAATTAATGTATCAGATGTCTGCTTCTGAGAATATAAATAAGCAGCTAGAAGAAGTGACGGGTGTGGGGAAATATGTTAGAAAGATGAGTGATGGATGTGGGAAAATGCATTAGAAAGATGATAGAATTATGAGTGAGGTATTTATAAATAAAGAAATATTAGTAATTCATTATATAATTGCTTAGAAATATTACATTAAGCTTAATTTGACAGACTGAAAGCAAATCAAGGTAGTAGTTTTTTTCACTCCCATTGTAATTATATTAGTTAACACATTGCAAAAAGATTCAAATGACAAAAACATTAATTCATGTAAAATACATGAGATGGTGTGGAATTTTAATTATTATAAAAGGAGAAATGGCTATCCAATTTTATATTCTAGATTTTCAGATAGAAATCACCATCTTCAGAAGCTGAGATGGTGCATCAGATACAGACTGCTCATTATAATATTTATCTGACTATTTGTTATTAGATACTACTAGGGATAGGGCATGGGATTAGATGTAGTATACACATCTTTCACCTGTGCCATCATATCAAACGTCATAAATTTAGATGCCTCATAAGTCTGAAGTATTTGCATACAGTAAATGTATGGGAAGAGTCCACCATCTCTGGAGAGTTACTTTTATAAGTTTCTCTGAAAGAGAAATTTTAGGGAAATGTCTACTCCTATATTGATACTTCTCAATGATTTGCATCAGAAACACTTCATGTTTCTGATAAAGTGTCCATGAAGAATTCCAAAGTATTCCATATATTGAGAAGACTGTGATTTACAATTATGAAGGTAGACAGGATTCTTTAGAGTTATTTTAGAATCTGTTTTCATTATACAATTGTGCCATGAACAGATAAACACATCCTCCATGCTTGTACAAAAAAAATAATGTTTCTAGAATTCTGACTGGAGATCTGTATCATATAACTCCAATTCTGTCTTCAAAAATGTGACAGAAGTTTATCTTATTAATTTCCAAACAATCTTGTTGTAACAGTCCTTTTTTGAGAATCACATAGGCTCAGATTGAAAAAAAAGACCAACCAAGCAACAAACCACCCAAAACCAAAATCCCCCACAACTCTTCCCAGACAATTTTCTTACAAAACTCACTCATTTCACTAACAGGTCATATCAAGGTGCTGTACTTGTCCTGCTAGTATCTCACTACATGCTATATTGGGCTGCTGCTGTTTCAGATATTGAAGAGCCTTGGTTTAATACTCTCTGCCAAGAAATGCCATGAATGTCAGAGTGCTTTAAATCAAAACTGAAAACTGACTTGTTTTTGTCTTTACTTCCCATCATTAACTTGGCTCTGCAAGCTGTGTTATTAATTATTGTACATCTCTTTTAAAGCACCTTGAGATGTCTTGCTGAGATAAGTTACTATGTCCTATAAATGGAAGTTATTCACATCCAGTCCAAAATCAGTCTAAAGTACACTGGAACAAAGTCTTTTGAAAGTATCATCACCCATAATAAAATAATACTATAGGTCTGATTTTGAATCTGCAGTTACAGTTTACAGCTCAGAGAACTATTTACACCTGTGTATTACGTCTTCAAACGAATTGTATATTCATAGTGACACATGTGAATCTTGCTCATCTTTATTTGGATACAACCAAATACATAAAAAGAAGGGAAGAGGGGATGCAGATATAGCATCCTTCAGCATTCCTACAACATAGGACTTGCACCATATGTTACTGCTAATGAAGAGGAACTAATGAGGAAGACAGGTAGCTCATCCTAACAGGATAAATTAAAAAGACTGGATAGTTTCTTGAAGTAAGAAACTTCTTTTACACTGTTGAGTTATTATAACTTTGGTTGAACATTAGAGGGCTTCAAAGAACATGAGAGATATTAACATCTCATTGGAAAATGGGATTAGTTGTAGTTTTGCATTTCCAGGATTACCTTTAGCTTTAGAGCTAACCTCATCTCTAATGGTACTGATTCAAAAATGTGCTTGGCCTAATTTCACCTCAGACTACGTGTTAATAAGAATAGATTTCTATGACAGTAGAGGTTTAAAGGTTATAAAAGATGTATCAAAATCATGAATTCATGGGGAAAAATGCAAAGAATAGAGGATCCTTGGAACTAGGGTTAATATCACTGCTGACTCCAAGGCTTGTTCAGTAGTATAAAGGACTGCCATTTCCTCTCAGTTATTTCTCCTTCTGACTTGGTATGTAAATAATCATCTAAATCATGCATAATTTTTTTTTCTTTAGGTTCCTGATATTCAATATGTGAAAACAATTCTCAAAAAGGAAAAATGGTCTTTTAAAAGCTCAGAAGAAACAACTGACACAGCTGGATGTTAAAATTATGTCTCCAGTGAGTGAATTCAGTTGTGCTTCTACTCACTTCAGTTTTATAAAAACACTTTGAGAGATCCTCTAATAAAGGCAGCACAGATAACTATCTTTAGAAGTGCTCTAAGGTTAAAATGTAAGCAAGACTGAGACTTCTTAGCCATTGCCAGAAGCTTGAAATCAAATAGATTTTTAAATGAAGTTGGAAAAATAAAATAATTTTCTTGTTCCTATATGTTTCAGAATTCTTGTCCTATGTTTGCATGAATGAAAAGCTATTCCAGATACCTTTGGCTCCCTCTCTGCTCATTTCTGCTTGTATCATGGCATGTTAAATGCCATTTCACTATGGAAATGGAAGAAACTGAGTCCTTGATATACACAGGAAACTGTCAGGGTCCACTGAGACATTCACAGGACAAGCATTGCAACAAAATGGACAAATTTCACAATTTAAGTCTAGATATTGCTAGGCAGCAATGGACAAGCATAGGATCAACTGATTACAAACTCCCAGTCAGTATTGAAAGATTTATATTTGTGTGAGATACAGCCTCAGATCAAGCTTGGTGGTTAATGAATGTTTCGCCATTAAGGGAATGACCATACATGAAAAAAATAACTCATTATAGTGAAGGTGTCAGCCATGACAACATTCATCATTCTAAGCTCATTCACAGTCAAAGTAGTAGCAATTATGAGGGTCCTGGCAAATGGAAAGGAATGTTTTGCTTTTTTCTTGCCATCTGTTTTTCATTCCTCAGCAGTGCACTTTCTGAAGTGAAGAATATCACTTCTAACATCAAGAACACAGATTCGGAATTACTGCCTAATGATACAACAGAACTGACTGGGAATTGATGGAGCCAGCAGTTTTTACCTGTCTCTTGATATGTCCAGGTTCAAGAATAACCTGCACTTTGTCTTGACACTGCATCCTGTACAATGCTTGCAAAAATTCTATGTCAAACACAGGCTGAAGACTTCAACAATGAAAGAGATAGAAAATGTGACTATGTAATTCAGTATAATTTCAGTATGCATTGCATTTTCTTTTTCATAATAGAGAGAACACCCTGAAGATTTGACTACCTTTCCCTCCACCCTTTCTCATCACTGTACTTTATGCTGTTAAAGTTAAGGAATTGTATTAACCCATGAGCCTGACGTCATATCTTGTAAAAACTTAACGCAGTTCTTCCAAAGACCATATTCACAAATATTATACTCATGTTCAAGATACTTAGAAGATACTTAGAACTGTGATGACATTTCCCCAAATGGGGCTTTTATGAAATAACTAATTCATGTTTATTTCATTTTTTTTCTTAAAACTTCTTGCTTTCTTCTGTGAAGAAATTGTAAGTGATAGTTCAAAAGAATATTGGTATTAAACCTTATGTGCAAGCTGATTGGTGAGCTGTGTGCACTCATCAAGCCCTTGCATTATATTTTGCTTTGTAGTTATCTCATTGGAGTTTGATTTTAAAAGCAAATAATGAGCCTCAATTTCTTTCAGAGAGCTATTGGTAAGCAGACAATTTTTAAATTTCTATTTTAAACTGAACATGAAGAACTTAAATAGTTATCTGACTGCTAGCATAACTGAATGTGTTTCTAACAAGACAGTTCAAAATAAACTGTGCTATTGACTAGAGTGAAAATACATATCTTAACATTTAAATTTCTGGCCCTATTATGCTCTCATTCACACATAATATCTATTTTATCATAAGTGTTTCATTAGAGTGCAGGTAGATCTGATACTAAATTAATCATTTTTCTTGCAATTCAATCTCCATTCCTTAACATTTTAAAGTGAACCTGGACCTCATACTGTTGGTGAATAAGAAAATCTTTTAAAGAGGATCTTATTTTCCTTTTTTATCTGCAAATCCTAAGTGGTTGTAAACTGTCAAAATTGTACAAGTTTTTAAAAGTTACTTTCAGTCTTTCCCTGTAATTTCCTGTGTATCAATGCAGCAATATTGGCCTGAGCACCTTTGCACGTACCAGTTTGAACTAATTAAAAAGTAATTTTTTTCTATAAAAAGAAAATATGTGATGACTTAATATTTGCTTCCTTAGGGATGCCATAAAGGCACAGTCACATGTTCCACCATGTCCAGCCAAAAACACTCCTGCACTCCTATAGTCAACCTGTCATGTGTTGTGTAACTAATCATGTTTAAATTATCATTCACTGCTCTTCCAAAATTTAGCTGTCACTACATGTCCATGTGTGAAAAAGAACAAATAATTCAGGCTATATTTCATAGTGAATTGTAACTAATACAGGTCAGTAATGATCCATTAGCTTCAAAACTGATGGACTTGATTTTTTCATCTTGTGTCAATTACTTCTTATAAACAGTAAACCTGTGATGAAGGAAAACAGAAGTATTTCTAATAGAAATTAAAAATATTTGAAAATGTGTTTGTTTTACAAGAATTTTTTAAAGGTATCAGAGCGTACCATTTTAACACTTCTCTTAAATCTCTTGTCTGAATTCTTGCACTTGTTAAACTAATCTGAAATTTGTGCAACAAAAACAAACTACTAAAATATGAAATATTTTTCTTGAACTATTTTCCTTGATAAATCTGCTTAGAAGTGTTAAATTAAGTTTAAAAACATCCTTTAAAAATTCTGTAAACTCAAAATCCTTTATGAAAATCCTTTATTGAATTTATTCTCCTTCCATGTTGAGTTTTTACATTTTTCCCTTTTCAAATGTGTTTTTATCTTATTTAGTCTCATTTATTTCAACAACATTTTTAAATAAGATTGAAAATACTAAGATGCAGTCTCTCAGATTAACAGTAATTTAAATAATGGGTTTTATATATTATTTTAGATAATATGTGATTATTGCAAGATTTTTCTAACCTTATCTATGTCAAACAATTGCACTTGCACCTTTATGCCTTACTGAACCCCAATAACAAATTATGACAAAATCCCCTCTGCCAACATCTCTGACAATAATTAGCTGTCCAATTATTTTGCTTTGTTCAGCTTCAGAAGCAGAAATTAATTCTTGTCATGCTTTAGAATAATAAAGAGGCTGTGAGAATGTAGCATTTTCTTCCAGGAGACTCCTAAATAAAGAGAGCATAGTCTAGTTTCTCACTGATAAGCCGAACACATTCAGGACCTGCTCAGAAAACTATTTTCTTCACACTAGTAATATCATTTTATGGGATTTTTGGTGTGTTTTCTTGAAGCTTATAGATGAAACTTCTAGTAAGATGCATTATATAGTCGTATCACATCATTGTAGTCGTATCTAATTCAATTATTTGTATACCATGACCCCAGCATTTTTTTTCCATGCACTATCCAGACAGAATACTCTTCCTTGAATGGGTAAGCATGACCTGTGCTCCTGTCTTCTAGACAGACTTGTGTTTGTCAGACAAAAATCATGGTTTGTTTTAGTGAACTCAGCCTAATCAGTGACCCAGTTCACTCTCTGTGACCGCCCTGTATGGTTCATTGTTTTACACTCTGTCAGTCTTTGTGCTATCTGCACATTTTGTCAGCAATGATTTTATATTTGCTCCCATGCCACCGACAGAATTATTGCCAGATCCATTATTGTTCACTTTAGATATTTTAAAAAAATGTCCTCATTCAATGTTTAATTGTCACAGATGACTTCAGGGGATATATCAGGCAGGCATTACTATGCTTTAAATAGGTCTTTCATTATCATGGTCCTTTTCTGTACTAAGTTAATGGCTAAAAATGAGCCTGCTCTTTTTAACAAGAGATAAAATCAAGTAAGAAATACTTGCCAATGGTGTCCTTTACAAAGAGTAAACTATAACATCAAGTACCTAATGAAATTTTTGAAAGATATGTAAGACATACACAAGGATGGAAACTGTTATCCCATACACAATGAAGGAAATAATTTGTATTTTATTGCAAGATTTCTTCAGTGTATCCAGAAGTTGCATAAAATAAGGGTTTTGTATTTTCTCATCTATGTTTACACAACTAGGATTAGAATATTCCTATTTATCACACCATTTTAAGTTCTACAGACCATAAAATATTAAAGGTGACTTAAAACTTACTAAAAACCATTAAAGGAAGAAACCCACAAGACTAGTATCTTTAAAACTTTATTTTAAGAAAGACAAGTAAGTGGTGCTTTGTTTTTCTAATTTCTTTTATATCACTGCTGTTTTCTCTGTAAAATTATAGAAGGAGATTTTTCAAAATATCCAATAGGAGAATTTATTGTTTGGCTGCTTTTTCTTTTTTTTTCCCTATTAATTGAGGAAAATAATTTATATATATTTCAATAAATTAATATTGTTCCACAGTAATAAGCAGATTCTGAAAAGCTTAATCTCTTCAAAAACTGCATATGTTTCCATTATGTGATAAAATCTTAAATATTTTTGGAAACTGCTTCAAGGTTGGGGTTAAATGCCTTAATTTGAAATGGGAAAATTGTGTGTTGGGAGTTAGGTTTTTTTCCTTTTGATCCTTTTTACTTATAGAATTTTTGCCATAAATTGCTAGGAAACACTAACAACTGAGTATTTAAGAAAAACAAAAGTGGCCAAGCTCAGGGGAGGACGTCATCTGGTTGCATTCCTCTTATCTAGGAGTTTCTTTCCGAGGGGCATAGATACTGCAAGAATTGGGCAGGTAAAGGACAGGGGCTGGGGCAGCTGTAGCTCTCTCTGGGCTTTGGAAGAGGATGGTTGGAGCTGCTGCTCGGGGAAGGAAATTAGCTGCTGCCACCAGAGCCCAGCCCAGAGCTGCTGCTTCTGCCATGGGGTGAGCCTCTGCGGCACATTGGGAAACTGTGACGTATCAGTGGAACTTCCTCTTCCACTTGGCTGAAGCAGCAAGTAGTGTCATGTGGCCTCTGCCTGGTAACCTCTTACTCCCATCAGCATACTAGCATGTGTGGAGAATAAATGCTTATTTAAAATTACTTGGCATATTAGTGATATTCAGAGAGAACTGGTAGATCCGTGCTCATCTGAAGAGGCAGATGATGACCAGGGAGCATATCCTGATGTTTCTAAAAGGCTATTAAACATCTGCATTTAGACATCTGAAGCCCATTCAGTGTCAACAAAAGGTCAACATATGACATCATTCTTGAATATATTTCATATTTGGAGGTCAGATCAGTCTTGTCAGACTTACAATCCAGCTATGTCTCAAGAAGGAAGCAGTTGCCTGCCAGGTTTAGGTCATGCATTGCAGCTCTGGTGGATGTCTGAAAGGGCTACCTGTAGCTTGAAGAGCGTTAGACTCTACATTGAAGTAAGTTACTGCATCCTACTCTCAGATGATTAATTCTGCAAATTCCACTGTCAGTGTTGACCAAAGGCTCAGTAGGTTTGCTTAAATATATTCACCTAGTTTTATATGAGATATGACGTGGAATCTGAAACATGCACAAAGAACTGGCAGATTTACTATGGAACTTTTGGAAGATCCGTACTTTTGCAGAAGCCAGACAAGAAACTGAGCGGATCTCCGGATCTCCATTAACTATAAAGAACATCACACAGACTCTATACACAGTTCTCCACATTCCAATAAGCTTGGCATTTATATTTCCTGTGAGCTTGTATAAATTTCTCATGCACAGGCATGTGAGTTTACAGGACTCCCTTTGATAGAGTCTGGTTTTTTTCCAGTTTCAGAGTTTAGAGGGTCTTCCATAGGTATTGTATATGCTTGCTAAATCTATGTCTGGGCCTTCCTAAGTCATGCTAAATGTGGGCAAATGAATTAAACTTCTTTTCCAACATACTAATCAAGAATAAGGCACATCTTCCCAATTAAATTGAATACTCTTAAAATTATTGAAAAACACTATCTTATCTTTAAATTCTCCTATCCTATTTTTGTATGCATGTGTATATTTGCACGCTTTTAGTTTTAATATTCAAATATAAATAAAATAATCGGTTCTCACTGATCTTCTACATACGCAGAAGGAAAGTATTCAATTTTATTTCCTGAAGATGTCCATGTTAATTACTTCCTCTATATTTATTTGGACTGCAGTTCTCTAGGAAAACATGTAAGAGATTTATTTGTTCACTCTGAAGTATTTGTCCTTCTTATTAGTAGTATTATCATCTTCATTGTCATTAGGTACTTTTCATGCTTCATTTATCAGTTTTAATTGAAAAAATGCTTACTGACAAGGACCTGTTCCCAAACTCAAAATGTTTATTTCTTCTTGTTAATACTCATGTTTTCATTAAATGCAGTGTGTGCTAAAAACTCCCATAAAGTGATCTGAGCAATGTTAATAAGTTCCACGTATTTTGAACAAAAATAATTGTATCATAGCTGTGCTTTTTACAAATGCAAATGCTTATTTTGTTGTAATTTTAATAAATCTCTAAATTATGACAGCTAGAACTGTTGTCTAGGTTGATAACCTAGGGGAAAACCTCATTTTCTGAAATAAGTTGAAACAAATAATTCACTTTTTTCAGCCATTAAAGCAAATTTTCATAAGAATTTCCTATTCTAAATGGTATTTTAAAAAATAGCAGAACAACACTACATGGTTACAATAGCTCTTGCAAACAGTGTTTGCTCTATTATCTAGCGAAAGATTTATAAATCTTCATGGAAACATTTTTGGAATCTGACAGGCAGTTTTACACTACATTTTAAAAAAGTAAAATCTCGGGAAATCTCGCTATGTCTCATAACTCATTGTTTTTCCCTAGAAAGGATCAAAGTTTCCTAACACCCGTGCTCTTCCCTACTCTCATATCTGTCTGTGTCTTTGCCTCTACCTGAAGAATCTTTTTATGTTCAAATTTATGGTACCGACCTAAAATTACTATTGAAGACAAAGTAATTTCTGTGGTCAATTGAAAACTAAATTTATTAGAAATGTGGATAGTATGTGAATGAGAAATGTCTTACTGCTAGTTTTGATTCCACAGAGTAATCAAGAAAAACAAGATAGATTTTTGTGAATGTGCTGCCATTAGTAGATTCTAGCTTGTTACTCCCTGTTATCAACATATTGTTGCTTGCCTGTCTTCACTGTGTTCCTTCAGAAGAAAATGCCTGAAACAGACATTTTCCCTTTGATAAGGATTAGGTAAAACTATTCAAGAGTGCACTGGGTTAAAAACTCGGGAAGCTTAAAAGCTAAAAGTTAAAAGCTCGGGAAACTATTCTATCTGCTGGATATGATCGGATATATTTGAAAGTACTTCTGAAGGGTCTGCAATTCTAGTCTCTGTAAAAAAGCAAATTACATTTCAAAGGTGACTTCTAATAATCTTTTTTTAAACTAAAGTAAGTAAAGACCACAGTTAACGATATGGCATACTAATACTTCAAGTTCAAAAACAGGGTTGCAGGCAGTGACCCTGAAAATCTGCATAAAACAGTCAAACATTTCCAAGCGATTAAAACTGTTACGGGCTGAAAATTTGGCCATTGTAATTGTATGATGTTTATGTAGTCCCAAAGTATTAGATGACTGCCATCTTTATTTCAACAACAATCTTTGCTTTGCCTTTTAAAAATTTTGCAAATTCTATTTTTCATTCTGTTCACCTTTTATGCAACAAAATAATTGATTTTTAATGCATTTCACTTCAGTTGCCTTTTGTTAGTTATACACCTGAAAACTTCGTGAGTTCCTGATGCACTCTGATTCCACATTTAACACTTCATTTTGAATGAATATACTTGTATGTAATAATTCAAATTTACTTATTCTAATGTATGATCAGGGTTCTTATGGGTTTGCACCCACTGCTCATGGCAAGAAAATGTTGTTTGTTATTACAATGTTATTTAAATAATATATACATGTAAACAGAAGCATATATGTTATAAAACCTATTTGTACTACATTTATGTATTGTATTATATGTACTTCTTATATGAATTTTTCAGTCACTAGGCTGTTGTGCAAACAAATGATCAGTACCATTCATCTAGTTTAAATTTAAGCAAAAACACCCCAAATTTTCTTAAGTTAATATGGAAATTAAAATGAGCACCAAAAGGATAACTTAAGCAGGACAAAGTGTTAATGTCAAATTATTCACCTAACTAACAAAATCTCAAATTTCTTGGAATGGTTAGCCTTTGCCATGAACTGTGTGTAAAGATAACTGGGAAAAGTAAAATGAGGGTCTTGAATCATGGGCTGTGGACTAAAGCTGATTGTGATGTATGCTGGAGTAAAGGGCAGAAAATTACCCTTGTGTTTTTCAATATGAAACACAATAAAGAGGACTCCAACCATGCTATGTTCCCCTTTGGGTTCATCCAAAAATCTTCCTCTCTATACCAATGCCAAACTTTTCTGGGTTTGTTTTCTTGAATGTCCTTCTAATCTATTAACAATATTCAATTCTTTATCAAATTTTAGGGTGCCAGAAGATCATGAATTTATTTCTTATTATGATAAAATAAATGTACAAGAATTTGAAATGTCTTGATATTTCTGAATGTATTGTAGCACTGTGGCTCATGAGATAGGGTTGTGTTGCTAATTGCAAGGATCACTGGTTACTAGACATCATCTAAGCCTAGAAACATGTCTTAATTTCTTCTTTCTTTGCCACCAAAACAGATTGTTAATATCAGTGATGTGGTACAGGGGCTACTGATTAAACATCAGCCCTATCCTCCATGTTTAATCCTGGGACATACTGAACTTGTTTGTATTTGTTCTACTGAAATTTGTGATCAAATGTTTATTCATGCCATACAAGCTATACAATTTAGAGCTGAAGTCCAACAATCTAGAATAAGAAAAGAATTATCATAGTATGAAATTGCTGGCTAACAGAAAAGGAGCACAATCAGCAGAAAAGAAAAATGACACAATGTATGACACTGACGTTTTCTCAGCAGGAGCTCAGCAGGCAGGACATTCATAGATCAACCACTTACCAGTCCCCTCAAAACTTTGAAATAAATGGGAACTTTCTCTGAATAATGATTGGTGAGTCATTTATACTCCCCTTAGTGTTATGGCGCTCATCTAGTGATGCACTTTAGTCATAGGAACAGAGTCAAAGGAAAAAAGGGGGAAAAAACCCACACACAGTGCATTCATGCATAAATAAGGTTTTAAATATGTCATATTTCTACAGCGGAAACGGAAAGAAAAAGTATTCATTAGAATTGTAGTCAGTGCTTTTCACCATCTCACATAACCTTGAAAAATGAATATAATCCTATGAAAAGGGAAAATAATTCTAATAAAAATGTCAGTGTGATCTCCTACAGCAGGTAGGAGTATTAGGTATTACTTTTTTAATAACTGCGTTCATTCTTCTTTATGAGCCAAATATTCTAGACTAATCACTTTCAACTACACTTCAGTATCAAGCTATATGGGGTATAATTTCAAAGGGTATTCTAATGAAGTCAATGAAGCATTTTTGTGTATTGAAATTAATTAAAATATTCCAAAAATAAAGGTTGAGCTGTTATAGAAAACATTTTCATAGGAATCCTTTTTAAGAATGTTAACTTTTAGGTACCTAAATCATAGAAATTGAGAGATTTAGTCAGAATTTTTATCGTTGGCTTTTGATGCATCATTTCAATTCCTCAAAATGTCCATTTTTTTATTCCTACAAACTTCTTAAACAAGCTAAACCTACCCCATTGGCACATATAGAAGGAAGGAAGGGCAAAAATGCAGAAGAATGGAAGCTTGAAAAGGGAAAGACCTGCAAGAGAAAGAATTGCCCCAAACCCTGAGGTGCCCTTGTAGAACTGCTTCTCTGCTCTTCAGACTGATGAGAAAAGACCTATCACACCAAGAGAGACACTGGAGCTGAAGAAGGTGGCCCAATCTGCTTCTCATATAACAACAAGGAAAACTAAGAAATTTCAAAGACTAATAATAGTGGGGTTTTTGCTTCTGAGAGGTGTGGAGGCAATTGCTGAGCTGATGTACATTCTGGGGAGGTGCTCAGCTTACCAGGTGTTTGTATTGGGGATGTCAATAGAAGACTAACAAGGTTTGTACCGTTCACTGTGATCTGCAGCTGTGTTTCACATAGACACCAGTGATAGAGGCAGGAGCTGACTGAGGAGTATCAAGAAGGATTGCAAAGTTCTGGGAAGGGTGGGAAGGGGCTCCAGAGCACAGGTAGTTTTTTGTCAGCCCTTCCAATCAAAGAAAAGGCTTTCAAAGGGCCAGTGAAATCTGAAATCATCAAATGGTTACAGGGCTGATACTACAGTCAGGGATTCAGTTACTTAGATCATGCGGTTGACTTCGAGAGAGCTGTTCTGCTGGGGACCAAGGGAGTACATCAGTCAAAAAAAATAATATGTTCAGTCATAGGCTTGATAGGTTGGTGAAGAGGGATTTAAACAAAAGTTGCTGGGAGGTGCGAATCTATTCCGCTCCTACCAGTTTGATAGCAGGGCCAGCAAAAGATGCCCAGAGTCTGGAGAGGGATCTCATGATCCCCCTATGGAGTGCTGTAGCCAGCTCTGGAGCTCCAAACATACGGAGGACATGGACTTCTCCAAGCCAGTCCAGAGGAGGGTCAGAAAGATGGTCAAAGGGCTGGAGGGCCTTTTCTATGAAAACAGACACAGGGCACAAGGGTTATTCATCCTGGAAAGGACTCTGTGGAGACCTTTTAGAAGGATTCCAAAACCTAAAGAGGCTCTACAGAAAATATGGAGATGGGCATTTTACAACAACATGTAGAGATAGCACAGTGGGCAATGTCTTTAAACTGAAAGACAGCAGGTTTAGATTAGATATTAGAAATAAATATTTTACTCTGAGAGTGGTGAGACACTGGTACGGGTTTTCCAGTGAATCGGTGGAGGCCTCAGAACTTTAAGTATTCTAGGTCAGGTTGAACAGGGCTTTGAGCAACTTGGTCTAGCTGCCTATGGAAGGGGGATTGGAACCACATGATCTTTAAGGTCCCTTTCCAAATAATTTTATGATTCTATGATTTAATGAAACGGTGATCTCACACAATGTGTGAGCACCATACAAGTATGTCTAAATGTAGGCAAAACATATTCACAAAGCCTAGACTTTCTTTTTTGTCCAAAATAACTTGCCTTGATAATCAAAGTAAATATTCTTCTTTTAATTAATCTATCTCTCAGACATACAAGGTCAGATCTTCATCTTTTATAGTACTATTTATAGATTTGGCTTCATGTTTTATTAAGTTCTGCTTTCTGAAGCTCTGTACACTGCCTACTGAGTTTTCTTTGTAGTCTCTGCTATGCACATACATTCTTAGGAATTCAATACACAGATAGCTTTGCAGCCCTGGTCAGGACATACACAGTAATTTCACAACCATAATGCGCACCGGACTATAAGGTGCCCCCCGGGAGCCAGCACATTTCACAACTTTGTAGATCATATAAGGTGCACTAGACTATAGGGCGCACTTTTTTTTTGCAGTGAGGATCTGCCCCCAGCTCCCCCCACGTGGTTGCTGGCCGAGGCCCCGCCTCAACCCAGCAGCCATGGGCCCCCGGGCTCGCCTGTACCCGGAGGGGCCGGGGCATGCCTGCTGCCGCTCCGT
>PYHW01009508.1:32947-44988 GCA_013186435.1 Turdus rufiventris
AGCCCAAGCTGTCCTCAGCCCAGCAGTTCTGCTCAAATCCCTTCTGGAAATTCAGCAAGGATTTGCCAGGGAGAGGAACTGACAGCACTTGGTGCTCGTGGTTATGCAAAGCCACACCACCTTTTATCTGTGATTTTCTATTTGGGGAATGCGCCGATTTTAGGACCCTGCAGGGGTGATTTGCACAGAATTTGGTGAAACAAACTGTTTATCCCAAACTCTTTTTCCTTTCAGATGTGGTTTATTGAGGTTCCCACGCAAAGCAAGGAGCCAATGGAAAGTTACTTTGCTTGATTTAAGTATTCCTCTGCTCTCCTGGGAATGCATTTATAGAGTTTGTGACAATCAGAAAATATTTTTGTGAGGGAGCTGCCTCCGCCAATTTAATTTAGCCAAGCGGAAAAAGCAAAGTAAGAAGTAAATTGGTTTTTACAGCATCTTTCAGTTTTAATAATCATAATATTATTACTCCCAACAGTAGAGCATGACTGTCTCTTTTAAAGATGTCTTTCCCTTAAAAAAGAAAAATCTGCAGGATTCATTTTGGAATAGGAAACGCACCCATGAGAACCAAGGGGATTTGTCTGGGGGAATGTGCAGCCTCCAAAGTGCTTTGAACAACTGTTCCCATGAAGGACAAAATCCTTCTGCAGCCTTGGAGCCCTGAGGGTGGCCGGGAGAGCAGGAGGAGCAGCTGGAATGAGGAGTGATCCCACAGCCCCGGCACCAGGGAACAAACCAAGTAAGCCCTGAACAGCCAACAATTCCCGTTCTAGCTGCCAGAGCCCCCAGGGCACTGCTGGAGAGGGGCCTGGAGCAGAGGGAAAGGAATAAAATGGGATTTATTAAAGGGTTTTTAAAGGATTCACCTTCGGCAGCGCAAGAGCCCAAGATGGACCCACGAGTTTTCACACTTTTATAAGTTTTGGTCTATTTATATATTTGGGTTCACTGTCCAATTCCAGTTCCAAGTTCTGCAGTCCCACCTTCAATTGCTCTCCTCAATTCTCTGTTTTCTGCATTTTTTGGGGCTGGACGTGCAGTTGTGTCCTTGTTTCTGGGGCTGGAATTTTGTTTTGTGCACCTGAGCTGGGAGGAGAACTCGCTGACACTTGACATGGAGTTCAGAGTTAAACACCAAAGCAGAACAGAATCTGGAAAACACAAAAGCTCAGACTTGAGCACCATCACCTGCTGATGCTGTTTTTCTGGGCCAGCATCTGCCAGTCCTTGCCCTTGGCGCCGGGCGAGTCGAAGGTGGCGCAGATGCGCTGCCGGATGGAGCGCGGGATCTTGAACGCCTTGGGGCCCAGCTGGGCGGGGAAGGCGCTGTCCTCGTGGGCAAAGAAGGTGATGTTTTCTCTCTCAGCCTGCAGAGAACGGGAAAGCAGAGCAGGTGAAAAGCAGGGCAGGTGAAGGGAGAATCAAACCTGCCTCGGATCCCTCCCTTGAATTGACACCAGAAAATGACTGAGCTAAGAGATGCTTTTGTGATTGGTGAGAGAACACTTAGAACATCACAAGGATCTGTGCCTAAAACCCTTTGAAGTGTTGTTATTTTCCTTCCACGAGTTTTCTTTCTTGGTTATTTTTGTGTTGCAGAGCAGTGCTGGGTTTCTAAATCTTTGATTGCTCAAACCCGAAACGTGGACGCACAAATTTGTGTTTGTTTCTCTCTTTCTTTGGGTTTTTTTTAAACACCCGAATTCCATAAGCACCTCAGCTCTCTGGAATCCAGGTCCTCTATGGATCTGGCCCCTCTTTTCCCATGAAATCCCACCAGCCTTGCGTAACCCAGCCAAATTCCAGCGCATTACTCATCGGCGAGTGACACAGCAGCAATATCAACCAGCAGCGGTGGTGCAGCCTCCATGCAGCGTTTGTGACACATCCCTGGGGCCAGGCAGGCTCAGCCCTGGGCCCTGCTCAGGATGCAGAGCAGGAGATGCTCCTGCCCTGCACATGTGAGATAAGCTTGGCGACCCGGCCGCTGTGGGGATTGTCACGCACGGAGCAGCTCCGGGGGGGACTTGTCATTTATAGATTTATTCTGCAGTCAAATTATCCTCCCTCTTCAATCACTGCTGGAGATAGGCATGAGAAAGCCTTCCACAGCAGCAAATCTGCTTGGAGCAGAGCTGGAACATACTCTGGGGACTTGTGTACAGACAGGGCCCTCAAAAACACAGCAGAGAGGGAGAACAAGCAGAGCAACAGGGGCTGGAGGCACAGAGACAGCGACAGAGGGGTTTTATGAAATAACGATAAAGTAGAGAAAACACTCAGAGGAGTTTTTACACAGGATGATGTTTGTGCTGCTCTTGTCCAGCTGCTGCACGCCCTGCTCAGAGCATTTATGGGTGTAGAGCTCTAATCCAGAAGCATTAATCTGGATTAACCAGTAAAGATGCTCAATAATCTACAAAAATGCAGCTGCTGAAGTTCTCGTGGGACAGATCAGCAGCTTGCCCAGCTGTAGCCACGATTTCTTCTAGACACGAGCAGTCCCTGGGCACAGTTTGCAGCCCTGTCCCCAACCCTGAGCGCTCTGCAAGAGCTTCTTGCTAGAAACTGCAGCCACCAACCCAAACAGTAAATTATTAAATTATCGATAAATTATTGTTAGTGCTGGGGAGTCTCTGTGCCCTGATTTCTGCTGGAAAAGGGATCTGCAAGGCTTTAAACACTGATTCCAGCTTTGAGCAAAAACCACAGGAGGAAAGGGCAGAACTGGGCGTACAGAGAGGGGCTGCCCATCCCTGGAAGGGTCCAAGGGGCTTGGAGCGACCTGGCAAGGTGGAAGGTGGCCCTGTCCATGCCCAGTCTGTGCCCTAAAAAACACCTTTTAATCCCACAACCCCATCCCTCAAGTGCACAACAAAATTTACTCCCATGAGTAAACACTTTGAAGAAAAGGAGCATTATTTGTAAGGGCAGGAAGATGCCACATTTGTCCCCTGTGCAGTGCAGATTTAAAAACCAATGTAAATCGGTGCAGCAGAATTATCCCTACAGTCTTGGCTTTCCAAAAACCCTGATGCAAACCCTGATGTTTCACGGCAGAAAACAGGGGCGGCTCCTTCCTGTCTGTCCAGCCCACCCGTGACACGCCCAGAAATCAAAGGGTGCCTCTGCTGCTTTTTAAATCCACCTAAGTTGGGCCTGGATGGGCTTTAAGGTCCTTCCAACCCAACCCAATTCAACCCAACCCAACTAAACCTAACTCAACCGAACCCAACACAGCTCAACCCAACTCAACCCAACCTGACTCAACCCAACCAAACCCAACTAAACCCAATTCAACCCAACTAAACCCAACTCAACCCAACCCAACCCAGCTCTCAACCCAACTCAGCTCAACCCAACCCAACTCAACTAAACCCAACTCAACCCAACTTAACCCAACACAACACAGCTGAACCCAACCCAACCAAACCCAACTAAACCCAACTAAACCCAACTCTACCCAACCCAACTAAACCCAATTCAACCCAACTAAACCAACTCAACACAATCCAACCCACCCAACTCAACACAACTCAACCCAACTCAACCCAACCAACCCACTCCACCCCAGGGTTCTGTTCCATGGCCAAGGTTTTACCTCGAGGACGGAGGTCTGGACGTGCAGCAGCTGCTCGTGGCCCTGCAGCTGCCGGACACTCACAGTGCAGCACAGCTGGGTGGTGGCGGGGCTGAAGCGCTCCAGGGAGAAGGCGCCGAGCAGGGGCCGGGGGCTGCCACGCCACACACGGGAGAACGGCACCTCCTGTGGGACAGGGACACCTCAGGGACAGGGGACAGGCCAGAGGGGGAACAGCCACGTCCTGCTCTGCTGGGGCCAGCTCAGGGACGTTCCCTCCAGCTCTGAGCCAAAAAATGGGGATTGCATTGATGAACACTGAGGTGTCGCAGTGACCAAGAGCTCCAGGAGAACAAGGAATGGGAGACTTAAAAAAGGTGCTTAAAGACACTGAAAAATATGCACTGCACTTCCTCCTGCTTGCCAGGATCAGGATTCCTCTCTGGAACCTTGTAACCAGAATCCAAGGAAAGGAAATTCCCACCGGAAGCTGCCCTGGCCCTGCCACCTTTCCCTTTTCCATCCCAAAGGAAATTCCCACCGGGAGCTGCCCTGGCCCTGCCACCCTCCCCTGGTGCCCCCCAGCCCCCTGCCTGTGCCCAGCCCAGCCTGGATCCCGAGCTGGGAGCCTCAGCAGTTGCGAGATGCTCACAGTGATAAAGGAAACATTAGCAAAATGTTAGAAGTGGAGCAACTGTAATTAGATTTTTTTCAGGGTGATCATCTCTGCTTTCACTCGGAGTGGAAGAATCACTCAGCTGAAAGGAGCTGAGAGAAACAATGAGCAGCAAGGAGTGATGGAGCAGTGAGTGGCTGGAGTATTCCAGAGATGATTTCAGCTCCATTCTGCATTTGTAATTAAGCTCCTCGCAGACAGAGGGGCTGTAAATCATCTCAGAGCCCCGGGCAGAGCTGGATCCTGCAGGAGGTGCGGGATGGGAGCAAACAGCTGCTCTGAGCACCCAGAGGTGCCTGCCCAGCTCCTGCCCTGCCCAGCCCTGCCCTGCTCCGGATCCTGGGATGCTGGCTGGGCTGGGAGCCAAGCCCTGCACAAACACAGCTCTGAGCAGAGTCTAGTGCCACCTGCCCTCAGCTGCCTCCCAGCAGCTCCTCAGCGTGATTTATTCACTGCCCCGGCCCTGCAGCAGCGTTGCTGCTCGTCTGAGACATCACTTCCATAAATCTTCCCTCCCCACACTGCCCGGGGAGGTTCTGGTGCTGGACCAGAGACATTCCTGGAACAGGCTGTGCTCAGTTGTTCCTGCCAGGCAGCACAAGCAGCTGCTCTCACAGGGTGGGACGTAGGAGAGGAACCCAGGGAACACTGGAAGAAACTCCACGTGCAAAAATAGATTCCTTTCTCTATAAAGAGGCTGGAACCAAACCAGAGCTGTCACCAGACTTTTCACGGTGAGGGAAGCACAGAGCCAGGCGAGGTTCTGCAGCTCTCCCAGGAGCTGTGCTCGTGTTCCTGAGCTGTCCAAGCCATCCCAGCCACACTCAGATAGAAAATGTAAATATTCCTTCGGGGCAGGGCAGCCCTGCCTCAGCCCATCCTGGCAGCAGAGGTTTGGCACAGGCTTTTTTCCAGCTGAGCCCCTGCTCTGATCAGACTGGAAGTGGCGCTCGGAGTTGAATTCCAGACATTTATTCTCCGTGTTTGGACAAGGGATTAGGAGACAATAAATTAGTCAGAGTATGGAGCTCCATAATCTGCTGAGGGCAGGAGTGAATTTGTTGCATTAAGAGGAAACTCCTCCGATTTGATTTTCTTTTGGGCACACAGTGCTGAGAACTGGGACATCCTAACCCTTGGTTTGGCTTTTAGAATACAGGTGAGTGAGAAGAATAAACACAACACCGAGAAGCTCTTTTCCCTCAGAAGCTGAAAAGGATTAATTTATTTCATTTCTGAAGCTGCAGCCCAAATTATCCCCACGCTGTTAACGAGGAGAGGCTTCCTCTGGCTCTGCTCTGTGTTTATAACTTCCAGAGCCCATTACCCTCATGTTTTAGGGAATGTGGCAACACATTTAAAACAGAGTTTTTTGCCAAAATCCTGGAGGATGAATAACTGCATCTCTGCTTCTGGGAGAAGGGAGATTGTACATTCTAATTGAGTGCTGTGTTTTAAAACCAGCCCACTCCATGTGCCAGCACATTCCTTAGGATTTCCAGTCATCAGAATCCTTGGAAATCCTTCTTTTGTTTTGATTTTTCCTTTGCGGTTTTCAACAGCCTCCTTAATTAATGGAGAAGAGAAAAAAACCAATTTGCTGCTCTTCAGCTCTAATGCTTGGTCTCTGTGTGCTGAGATTTGAACTCATGGTTACATTTAAATGTCATTTGTAGCCACATTTCCATAGTTATATCAAAACTGCAATGACAGATATTAGAAAACATCTTGAGGAGTGGTTAAGTTTGAGCAGGAATATTTGCCTTCTGTTGGAGGCAACTGAAATGAGGGAAAGCACAAGCATTTCTGTAAAATGACAAATTCACAGCACCCTGGTATAAACGAAATCTGTGTTTGTCAGAACCAAAAGGCAACATGTTTTTGTTAAATGTTTTTTTTGCTGGGGAGGTTTAAAGCTGTTGGAATAAGAGGAGCCTTGGTTCGCTGGGGCAGAGGGAGGTGCAGGTACCTGGCAGGCAGTGAAGGGTTTGATTCTCCACAGGAACGGGGGCACGTCCAGCACCGAGATCTGCAGGCTGCACGTGTTGCCTTTGAAATGCAAAAGTTTGGGTTCCTCCAGCAATTGCCCCCCTTGGAGCCTTTCATCTGAAACCACTTCCTGCAAGGAGGAGGAGAGAACATTGTCAGCATCAGGAAGAGACCCCAGACCCAGAGAAAAGCCCTCTCTGTGCAGGTGCCAGGTGTTATTTGTACCAGAGCGTGGATGATCCAATTCCTCCAAAACCATCTTCCCCTGGAACTTGCTATAATAGATAAGGTATCCTAGATACCAAGGTTGAGCCAAATTCCTCAAGAATTTGGTCACTCTCCTAACAAGATAATTGGTCAGAAATTAGTTTGTGCAATTCGTCAGTGCACATTTAGAACTTCTAATTTAGATTGGATGTTGTTCTTTGTATAAACTTTTATTTGCTGTAGTTTCAATCCCCCCCGAACTTATAAATATGATTCTGGGAGAATCCTGCTTGACCACCCTTGGCATGAAACAAAGATTCTTGTGGAACTCGTCAAGGTCTCTGTTCTTTCTCTGCTGATAAAATGTGCGCTTTCTGAGAGCTAGCTAAATCAAATTAGCACTCTCTGCTCCTGACAAATACCACCAGCGACCTAAAAAGAAAGCCACATTTGTGGCGCCCAATTTGGGTTTGTTTCAATTGTACAATTTAAGGTCACAACTCCAGAGGCTGGGTTTGGGCACTGCCAGCCCCAATTCTGCACACACAAGGCTGGCTGGACACGGAATTTTTGGCTGTGTCCCCTCTCCAGCACCCCCAGCACAGCTGGATTCAGGAGCAGCTTGGCTGGAACTTCTTCAGGGCTGTTCAGAGCCCTCCAACACCTCAGGTGAAATCATTCATTTCCATTTCCCAGCTCTGGGGCGCTTTCAGAGCCACTGGCCACGACCCTGAGCAGTGTGAAGGGCAGGCTCTGGGCAGGGGGTTGCACTACAGCCCTCCAGGGCTCTGTTCCAAGGGAAATATCTATGTAATTCTGTGAATTTAAAACATAATGGCTAAAAAAAATCACCCCTGCCTGCACTTAAGCAATGTTTATTCCTGTGCTGTTGCAGTAAAAACACCGGTGGGGGAGGAAAGGTTGCAGAAGTCTTTAAAAATCAGCAGGCAAGCAGTGCCTCCAAATTACCTTTCTTAATCCACATAAATTATATCAAATCTGTGTCATTGGAGGGGTTCAGTGCTTGTCAGGACCAAAGTTGTCATTAGAGGAGCTCCTGGAATCGTTGTGACCTTCTGAAAATTCAATGCTCGAGCTCTCTGAAACTGCACTAATGGATCTGTATTGCAAACCAATTTTTACAGGCATTTAGGCTGCTTTAACCCCTGGTGGTTGGGTTCACGGGGAGGAAGGAACTGGGAAACTTCACTTTTTGGTTTGCAGCCACAAAGGGAGCAGATTATTTCTTATCCATTCTCAAACTTCCTTGAGCACGTTGGGTGTTTTTGCTGCTCTGCCTTCAGTGACAGACGTGGGACTCATCCAGCAGAATTTGGGCAAAAAAATTTGGGCAAAAGGACCTGGGCTGCTTCGATTTTGAGAGCCAGGAATTTCCCAGCACACTCAGAACTTCACCAAGACCCAGCTCAGCTGCTGGAGGAGCAAGGAGAGTTTCCACATAGGGAAAAAATCAAACCGAGGGAATTCTGTCTCTAACTGTCAAGCACAACTTGGCAACCCCAGCTCTGATATTTTACCCCAAAACCTCTGGAATTCCCCGTGTTCCCCACTGACTCTGCTTTTTGGGGCTGCACCATCCCACAGCTGCTTGTCTCGCTGTCTGCAGAGCCCTGCTCCCGCTCCTGGGAGCGCACAGAACTGCTAATTATTCTTCTGATCATTTCCTCCAGACTCATCAGGAAGACACCGGTACCCACTAATTGTCTAAGTGTTATAAAGAGGATAATTACAAAGCCATTGTGAGCCTCTAACAATCCTTTATTAGAAGCACAGAGCCAGCAGCGTGTGCCTCGCTCAGAGCCGTGTTTCCATTCCGCAGAAAAAGGAAGGAAAAATTCATCTCACAACTGTTTGCATTTCAGTTCCCCAAAGAACAGCATTTTGTGAAAGCTCCTGGGTTTACCAAGAGCCAGAGAATGTCATTGTTCTGTCCTGGAACACGGTACAGGAAAATCATTCTCGTCTCAATTGCCATGTGGGGATTGGGAGTTTTTTTTAAAAAAAAAGGAAATGCAGGATAATTGAATTTTTGTAAATCAGGGCTAGGTGAGTTTGGGTAGTTGAGAACGTGGCAAAAAATGAGAGAGACAAGAGAGTTTGGAAACCCACAGCTGCAGGGAAATTAAGGGATTTATTCTGATGGTGCAGCTTTAAAAATCCACTATCCCCACTGTGATAAGCTTGGGGAGTAAAAAATCAGCATTTTATGGGAAAACAAAGCAAGCCCAGAGGAGCAAAGCGAAGCCATTTACCTGGAATGCACAAGGGGTGTTATCCACACAATAAACCCTCAGATTGTAATCCAGAGAATTGCAAGACAGGCAGCCAAAAACGGCGACTTTCAGCTGTCGAACGGCGCAGTCAGAGAGGGGTTCCCCAATTAGGGCATAAGTTCCAAAGCTGTTTAAGAGAATGTGACAGGCATAAGGATCCAACAGGCAGTAGCAAGAAGTAGTTTCCTCTTCCACAGACATCACTTCCTGCAAAATGAAATTCAGGTTTAAAAAGAATAAAGCGAAGTGGAATCAATAGGCCTCGACAATAGGAGTCATGGCATTAATTCTTTATTTTTATTCAAATGCGGAGCGTTGCTGGGAGCCAGAAAGGGGAGAGGGTGAAACTGCTTCCCTGGGTGAATATTCCCAATTTAGCCCTGAGTCAGCAGGAGGATTTATGGCCATGCTCTGTGCAGAGCTCGCTGTGTACATACAATCATAATGATGATGCCTAAGCAATTTTAGCAGCTTTTTTTTCGAGTGCTCTTGACTTTCTGGCTAATTTTTCCCCCCAATGTCAAGTTAAAAAATTACCTTGGAGGTTAAAGTCAATAAGCAAACCTTGAACAATGGCTGGGGTTTGACTTCCTTCCAGAACACCAATTACAGCCACGTTTGCCTTCCTCGAAATCTGTCTCTGCTCTGCCTCTGCTGCTCAGTCCTGCCCTGTCCCCATGTCCCTGTGTCCCTCTGTCCCTGTGTCCCTCTGTCCCTGTGTCCCCATGTCCCTCTGTCCATTTGTCCCTGTGTTTTTATGTCCCTGTGTCCCTCTGTCCCTTCTGCACACTCGGGTGAAACACCCAAAACCAAATCTGCTGCTTCTTCACAAAATTCAAAGTCTTTTCACTGTCACTGTTTCTCCCAGATGCCTCTGTGTGCCTATCCCTGCCAGAACCTCTGCACGGGCAAGGGTTCATTCCATCTCCCTGCTGGGCAAGGGTTCATTCCATTTTTTTCTGGGCACAGGACTAATTCCATCTCCCTGCTGGGCAAGGGTTCTTTCCATTTCTCTGCTGGGCATGGGGCAAATTCCATTTCCCTGATGGGCATGGGGCAAATTCCATTTCCCTGATGGGCATGGGGCAAATTCCATTTTGCTGGGCACAGGGCTAATTCCATTTCTCTGCTGGGCATGGGGCAAATTCCATTTTGCTGGGCACAGGGCTAATTCCATTTCTCTGCTGGGCATGGGGCAAATTCCATTTTGCTGGCACAGGCTAAATTTATTTTTTTCTGGGCACAGGGTAAATTCCATTTTTTCTGGGCACAGGGTAAATTCCATTTTTTTTCTGGGCACAGGACTAATCCCATTTCGCTGCTGGGCATGGGGTAAATTCCATTTTGCTGGCACAGGGTAAATCCCATTTTTCTGGGCACAGGGTCAATCCCATTTCCCTGGGGCTGGGCTCACCTCCCACTTGCCCTGCTGTGTCCTCCTCTTGAGGTGGATGCTCCAGTGCTGGGGGTCGGCGTGGGCGCAGTGGGGGATGCTCAGGGCGCAGGGCGAGCTCACCGCCAGCTCGGGGGGCCCGCAGCTCACCTCGGGCCCCAGCAGCACCTCGGGGCCCTCGGGCTCCAGGCTTGGGGCAGCAAAGACAAGAGTGGCTGTCAGGAGTGACAATTCCCTGAAAATATTTCAGCTCAAATCCAAGCACCTCCCTCCTCTGCTCCTTTCTGCTCGTTTCGCCTGGAAGCAGCAGCTGGAGACGAAACAAACCCATCAGACCCCATCTAACTGCAATCAGTGCCTGGTCAGTTTAGGACTGTGGTATTTAAAATCTATTTCAATTTGTTTAACCCAAATGCAGCCCTGCAATGGCTGTGTGCCAGCCAGCCCTGCTCGGAGCAGCAGCTGCTCCCGTCCCCACCGTGCTCTGCCTTCCAACGCTGCCATCAACAATATTTTCACAGGAGCGAAGATAAAACAAATTATGGTTTAAAAAACACAGCCTCATAAATTTTTCCAGATTGAGTGTGATCTCCCTGCTTTGAAAACCCATTTGTATTCTGCAGGAGGAAGGAGCTCGGTGACTTTTCCAGGCTCAGGGACTGGGTTTGGTGGCTCTGGGACAGGCAGGGAGATCCCAGCCCAGCTCCAGGAACTCACCTGCCCTCAATCCCTGCTGCTCCCTCTGCCTGCTGACTCCCAGACATGTGTAATCTGCTTTTCTCCTCTTCCACTCCAACAAACCGAACCCACCCCCACATCCTCGTGTTTTCTGTCTCTCTTGGGATAAATCCCTGGGCTGGAGCAGTGCCAGAGTGGAGGAGACTCCGCTGGACACTGAACCAGCAATCGAATCCTCTTGCTCTGCTGCTTTTCTTGCTGTTTTTTTTGGTTTTTCTTGCTCGTGTTTTAATTCTTTGGGGTCGTGTGATCCCCATGATTGGCTTCTGAATTACTGGGCATGCAGCTCCCTCTTCAAATGAAAGCAAATGATGTTTCCAAGATAAAAAATGAGAGGAGGAACCTCGACCAAGATGGGAATTAGGGAAAGGGCATCAAACAAGATAAAAATAAAAAAATGCAGCAATAAAACCAGGATATGAAAAGGGGAAAAGCCCAAGTTGGCTTGGACGCCCTGTGCTGACACCCTGGCGTGGAGCTGCTCAGAAAATGCATTTTCCA
Source organism: Turdus rufiventris (assembly GCA_013186435.1). NCBI lineage: Eukaryota > Metazoa > Chordata > Aves > Passeriformes > Turdidae > Turdus > Turdus rufiventris. Next base: position 44,329 of record PYHW01009508.1, read on the forward strand.
AACCCCATTCCTGCTAAAAAGAGGCTGGAACGTTCCAGCCCTCCCCTCAGTCTGTGTGTGCAATCTTCATGAGAGGGAGACTCCAGGGGAATGAAAAAACACACAACAGGGTAACAAAACCAGCCCGACTTCTTCTTTTCCTTTCTCAAGTGCCACAATAATAAATTCTGCTGAAGCCTCGGTGCTCCCAAGTGTCTGTAGGATTCTCAGGTTAGAAAAAATAAATCAAAGCACCCCCAGAGCCCCAGGTGCAGCTGCTGAGCTCCTCCTGAGCAGGGAGAGGAAAAGGGAGCAGCAGGCACGAGAATTCCGTGGGTTTCACAGGAGCAGCACTCCCAGAACATTCCTGTGTCCCTTTCAGGAGTGACTCCTGCACCTTCCACCCCAAACCCGTCAGCAGGCAGATCCTGGTTCTGGATCTCTCACCTGGACTCCTTCTGGGTGATGGCCAGGTAGATCTCCCAGGAGCTCTCCTCTGGAATGGCTCCGTGTGGAATCAACAGACTGACCCCTGGAAAAGAGCAGGGACTGAGCCTCGGGAGGGGCAGGGATGGGACAGGGACAGGGATGGGACAGGGACAGGGATGGGACAGGGACAGGGAGGGGACAGGGATGGGACAGGGACAGGGAGGGGACAGGGATGGGACAGGGACAGGGACA
>PYHW01009509.1:9641-23011 GCA_013186435.1 Turdus rufiventris
TGTCCATCCCTCCTCAAGAGTACCTCTAATACCGCCACTTCTCTCAGCTGTTGGATCCCTTCCTCAAGGGTCTTCCAGAGCATTCTATGGTGGTGCTCCTGCATTCTCTCTCTGCGGACAAACCTTTCTCATACACTCATTAAAAGCTGCTCCCAGAGGGAAAGGTGGCCTGGCTCCCTTAAGAATATCTAATCCACACCTGAGTCCTGGGTCAAAGGTCCCAAATTCCTTGCCTTGGTACCATCCATTTGCACACCTGTACCCATAAAGTCCCATTCCCAAAGTTACCAAGTTGTAAAAGCCTCATGGCCTCGTCATGCATTGTCTTTTTGCAGATTACAAGGACTTTAGTACGACAGGGACTCGGTGATGATTTCAATCTCTGTCTCCCCTGCACGTTGTGAGGGCCCTTTTTTTTTTATTCTTATTATCTAAGTGCTTTGTTTTCTTCTTAAACTTTTTAGTTTCCACAGGAGTGACTGCTGTGATTGTCACTGCAGTTCAGTTGGAACCTGGACAGATATAACATCTATGGGTTCCACTTCAGGATCATCAGACTCTCCCTCTTTTAGGCAGGGGGAGGGGGTTCTTACTAGCTGGGGAAAGTTACTCCTTCAGTATTTAGCCCATCTCGTGTATCTCCTTCACTAGAGTCTTTACCCATTCTGGGTGGTTCCTTTCTGAGGTGGGCTGTGGGGCAAGGTCAGGCTCTGGGGCAGGGTCAGGCCCTGCAACAGCATCGCTATTTCCTGGTATAGGTATCAGTGTGGTTATCCAAGCCAATCCCCCCTTATTTATAAATGTTAAATAGAACAGGCATATTAGCAACACCAGCCACTCTACGATATCATTAGCATTTAGAGGAGATTTGAACCTTTCAAAAACTGGTGGGATAGACCCAAAAAACTGGGTGAAGGTTTGGGAGAAAGTTTTCCCTGGTGCCATTCCCTCACAGTAGGTACCATTATTAAAGTAAACCCAAAAACATACAGAGTGTGATAGCCCTGAATCCATGTACCCACTTTCCAAAGGAAGTTAAAAATCCATGAATTCCTCACCTTATCAACCCATAAAGCAAACTGGATAAAAGCCACAGTAGCCTTAGTTATAGGGGACATGTTTAGATAAGGGCCTGCAAATGGGAGAAATGCAGCCACGACCACGTACCACACAAACCAGGCAAGCTAAACCACATGGTGCCACCTAATGAGGTTTCTATATCCAGCACACAAAAATTAGGTCACAGAAATTTCACGACTATAAGGCACACCCTTTTGACTAAAATTTCTCCCTGAACTCAGAAGTAAGCCTTATAGTCCGGTGCACCTTGTATGATCTACAAAGTTGCAAAATGTGCCAGCTCCTGGGGGGTGCGCATTATAGTCCTGTGCACCTTATGGTCGTGAAATTACTGTACTCACGAACTGTTATTCCCATTTTTCTCTCAATGCCCTCAAGCCCCGTGTTGGGCGCCAAAATCTGATTTGGTTTGGAGGATAGTTGTTTGGTAAGAAAGGTAGGAGCTTGTTTGAAATTGAGAAGGTAAACCCCCTCCCTCCAAATCATCATCATTTTTAAATTAAGGGGCTCTCTAACTAAGATATGGGAAATACGAATAACAGATTTTTACTAGGAAAACTAAAACAGAGATACAGTATTACAGGGAGCAACCCCAAAACACTGTCAGAGTCAGGATACAACCTGACACCTCATCAGTCACGGTGTTGATAGCAGTCTGATTAAATGGTGGCTGCAGTCCTCCTGGAGTGACAGATGTGGTTCGGTTGAAAGAGTGGTTTTGTAGAACGGTGCAGTTTTTCTCCAAAGGTCCAGTGATGATGTAGAAAGGTCCAGTTTTTCTCTGGAATCCAGTGTAATGAAGGCTGCTCTGGTGTTCAAAATTTCAGGTTTTATCTAGGTAGGAAAGGCTTGGCCCCTCCCCCTGGGTGGAGCATTTCCCAATGGGATGATGTCATTTTAATCAGTCCAGTGCAACTTAATGGCCCATTAGCAGATGATATCTTCCTGGAGGAAGGATGGGTGGTGGAAAATATAAAGATGACTACCCCACCTGGTTTTAACAGATAGCCCAGTAGCAGATAATATGTCCCATGGACATAAGGATCACTGTGCCAACCTGCTTCCACAGATGGTGATAGAATACATATTTCTCATTACACCCTGTATTGCAACCAAAGACAGTGTATAAAGGAAGGATCAGAAACGCCTAGCAATTAAAATTCCTACTGATGACTATAAAAGATTTATGTGCTGGAATGCTGTTAGAGGGAGTAAGACCATAGCAGGAAATGAGAAAATGTCTCTATGTACAACTAGGCATTAAAAGTACAGCAACCCAGACATTTCAAAGAAGCTTTTCCTGGATATATCTGCTAAATTTGTCTTTTCCCTTTTCTGGAAGTTGGCCATCCTGGAGGACTCAGAGCCTGTTCCAACAACTCAGCTGATCATGCAGACTGTTCCCTTTGCTCTAATAGCAGAGCCATGGGTGTTGGTCCAAGAGGACTTTTTCCCATACAGTGTTTCTTTAATGTCTCTGCCTGACTTTTAGACACTGTGAGCTTTCCCAGATTTCCCAGGAGCCCAGGTCTGCCGGTGTCAGGGGCTGCAAGCCCGGCGGAGCTGCCTGGAGAGGCCCTGTGGGCAGTGGTGCTGCTGCCCAGCCACTGCTCTGTGAGCTGTGCAGCAGTGGGCGGGAGTGCCGAGCCCGGGCCCACTGGTGTCCACAGCCACACTGTGTGCATGGGGTGAGTGCAGCGCCTTGTTGGAGGCTGCGAACCCGGTGGAGCCACAGTGGGCAGGGCCAGGGGGCCTCAGCATGGCCGCAGCACTGCATGGCCCCGGGTGTGGGCCAGGCGGGGATGCGGCGGGTGGTGAGAGGGTTGGTGGGGTCAGCGGGGCTCCATGGCTTCCGGGGCTCTGTGGCTCTCACGGCTCGCACTTCTGGGTTGGCAAAATTCTTAACTTCGTCCATATATTGGCCGCTCCTGAGTGTAAGCCACACCTCCAGGTTTGGACCAAAATTTTAGTCAAAAGGGTGCGGCTGATATTCATGAAATTACTGTACATGCAAGTCAATAATCTGTATCTTTATTCACCTCTCAAGATACTCCCAAACACTGATGCTTAGAAGTTTTATCCTGTACTTAAATGTAAGCATGATAAGGAACCCTACTGAAATCAGTGAAACATTAAGGACAGAGAGAAATATTTTCTGTAATAGTTTTCTTGATGTAATTCCTAATCCCTACTGTCTACACTTTTTTCTTTTTCTATACCTATTAATGACATTTTTTTTTCATGCTGGCAAATGCCCTATGACATTACACAGCAGTCATTATTAGCAGTGACCAGTGTCACTGAATAGCCAATCCTACTTAAGAGACATTTTCAGGTTATAAAGAAGCCATTTCAGGCTTCAGAGAAGTCTCAGTTTTCTAATGTTTTAATTAAATACTAATTCAGGCAAATAACTGAATAAAGTTGTTATAAAGTGAACAAGCAACACTGCAAAGCCACAAGTTCCCTGAGCTCAAGCTGCAACTCAGGGACCCTAAGGACAGCACAAAGCTTGCCATTCAATGTATTTCTGAAATCCAAAATCTTACCAAAACCAGTGGATATTGTAGAAGGCTATATATTTTCATCTTGTTATACAGTTCATTTAAGTTCCTATTATACCGTAACTGCTAGATGCGCAAGCAGTTTTGTATGTGACTGGTTGTTAACACATGAAGCAAATAGCTTAATTAAAGATGTGCCACTTAGAACATCCAGTTTCAATTTACAGTAATTTCACATGTATAAGGTGCACCCTTTTGACTAAAATTTTGGTCCAAACCCGGAAGTGCACCTTATACTCCAGAGCACCTTATATATGGACAAAGTTCAGAAATTTGCCGACATCCAGAAGTGCACCTTATACTCCAGTGCGCCTTCTACTAGTGAAATTATTGTAATTGCAGAGTATGTGGGATCAGAATGGTTAAATTTAACTAATTTTTGTCATTAGTGAGTTGATGTGAAACAGCCTCATGTACATTAGGGTAGAAATTACTGACACATTGGAGATTGAGTTACCTGCTTTGCCAGGTGCCCTACAGGCACAGGTTACAGCTCTGCAGGTACATCCAGGTGCTTTGGAGCAGTTGTTCCCCTGCTGCTGTCATGCTCTCCACAAACAGGAGCTTCCTGAGCCTCCTTGCTCAGAGAAGGAGAGGCATGCAGTCCCTTCAGACACACATTGGGCAGTCTGAGGGGTGCCAGTGGGGAATCTTCCTTAACAGACTTATTTCTCTTGATATTAATAACTGGAAAATTGGTTTCAGCCAACTGTCCTAATTCCTATAACCATATTTGCCTCTGTGGCAGAACTTGACTTCGATGTTCTGAGATAAAGGCTTATATATGTTTGATATTATAGGGGGGTGATGTCAGGCAAGGCTGACTGAATTATTTCAGTTGTTTCTTAAGAACTTCAGTGTGGTAGTCTATTTGGCTAAGATGGACCAGGATTTCGCCCAAATTTCCAGCCCAGAGGGCATGAATTTAAGATCCTGGGAGGCAGGCTGTTAAAAAGCAAGGCCTTAGACATTATGTCTTGCCCCTGCCCTACAGATGCAGAGACTTTAGCCTGAAACTGTGGGACTTTTAAGGGCATGCCCAGACATGTTCCTAGTTCTTGTCTGTGATTGGACCTTGCCCTCAGGTATCCCTATGTATTGTTAACCCAATACCTTCCCCCGGTCTTTGGATGCTGCCTCTCAGACTGCATGGTCACGGATGGATTAAAGGATATCTCAGGCACACCATTGTACCCATCCTGTTTATTATTATTAGTCATGCTGTGACCCAGTCAAACTGGTGATGCTGTCACTAAGGGAACACACCTCTTCCCACGTTGCGACACTTCAGCGCACACAAGAACTTTATCCTGAGGAATTATTTTTTAACAAAGTTTTTTTCATTTAGATTCCCTTGGATTCAGTTGCAGTCCCTGTAATTCACAATGGCCTTTGAAACATTTCTTTTTCACAGACCTGTGGTGGGTATGGGAGGGACAAGCTGCTGGTCCAGCTGCCTCCTAAGCCAGCTGTAACTTGGCACATCAGTGTATTAATTTTGAGTGCAGTGCAGCCCAGGGATGTGGAGATCAGAATGTCCTCTATTTTTAATCAGGGGTGCAACATTTGATGGACTTTGCTTCTGCCTTCCTTCAGCTGCAGTAATTTAATGTGCGACTGACAGCTGCATTGACCACTTAGCCAGATCCTCTTCCAGACAGCAGATGGAAAAAAATGCCAAAATGACATTTTGTGACTTAGAATTCACTCTGTGTGATGAGAAATGTCACCAACTTCTGTCAACCTGCTTTTATTTGAAATCTACTGTATAACACAGAGAAGGAAGTGAGAGACACTAAAAGATTGGTTGGAGATGAAATTACAATTTCCTAGATTTTAATGTAAATTTAAAAAAATGCTGCTCTTAGCTTTCAACTATCATCTGATTTTCCTGTTTTGCTTTTACCCCATAAACCGTGAATCCCAGAGTACTAAAGCAAAGTGGGCATGTAGAGCTATGACAGTTTTTCCTTTCAGTTTTTTACAGAGCAAATATCAAATTTTGGATTTTATGAGAATCTAGCACTCCAGGGATCCAGCTATGTCAGTTAATACATTTACCTTTTTCTTATTTAGTTTGTTTGGCAAATCCTTAGCAAATTGGAAATTTAAAATGCAAGGAGCCAGTTTAAACCTTACTTAAGGGTTTAAACCTTAAAAGCAAAAACTAACAAAAACTGCAAAACAACCATAAAACTAGTAACAGTTTGTTTTGCAAGTCAAATGGGCTTCAAAGTCCAGCTGTGCATGGAAGTCCTTGGAGACTACATCACTGGCATTTCCAGAGTTTCTATTGAAAAACAATCACTTGCACTTGTGCTTCCCAAAAAACCCAAGAAATTTCCTCAAGTGACACACTCGTGGTTGTAAAGAATGACAAAACTCAGAGGGTCTGCAAAAGCTTACATAGTTTTATTTGTGAATGACACACTTGGCATGGAAATTGATACCAGTTAGTCCCTAACCTTCTACATAAGCATGTGGCAGGGGGTTTTACATAAGGGAATAAAGTAAAAGGGAAGAGAGAACGAGGAAGAGATTACAGTAATTTCGCGATTACAAGCCACACCTGATTATGAGCCGCATCTCCGGGTATCTGCAACCTTTAGGTCTTTGTCCATATATAAGCCACACCTAATTGACTATAAGCAACACCGTTGTTCGCAGCAAGGACCTGCGTGCAACAAAGTTGCCAATTAGTAACAGAATGGCAGGATTGCGGGGTTTACTAGCTCGGCTCAGGGCCAGGTGGGCTTGGCCCGCTCAGGGCTGCCGATGGGGCCAGCTGGCCCAGCTCGGTGCTGCCACTCAGCAGGGCCGCTTGAGGCTGGCCGCCGCTGTCACCAGGCTCGCTCGCCCCAGCCTGGTGCTGCCCTGCAGCAGCAGGCAGGGACGGAGCCTGCCCGTTCCCGTGGTCCAGGGACAGAGCCTCCCACCTCCCCCCTGGGCTGCGGGGCTGGCAGGACGGAGTCCCCCGCCTCTGCCCTGGGCTGCAGGGCTGGCAGGAGGGAGCCACTGCCTTTCCCCCAGGCCACGGAGCTGGCAACACAGAGCCCTCCGCCTCCCCCCCAACACACAACAAAGTAAGCAATTTATAACAATCGTGCAATCCCAGGTTTTACTGGCAGGTGCTCAGCTTGCACTTTGGCTTGCACTTCTGGGTTTGGAAATTTCAGAACTTTTTTCATATATTAGCCGCTCCTGAGTGTAAGTCACATTTCTGGGTAGGGATCAAAATTTTAGTCAAAATGGTGTGGCTTATAATGATGAAATTACTGTAATTAAAGATAGGGAGAAAGGAAGAAAGGGAGAAAAAGAGACCACCAGTCCTGGCTCCAGTGCTGATCCAGCTGATGTGCCCAGGGTCCTGGGTTTGGTGGGGGTACTTTTCTCTAGGTAAGTTTTTCCTGCCCTAGTGATAAGTTTATCACTGTCTAGGTAAATTAGTTACCCTGCAGTCTCTTCTTCTAGACCTTTCTGGAAATTGCTCAGAGAGGTTTGGGGTCTTTTTAAAAAATGTACACCCACTTCTGGACCACATTCCTGTGCTTGTGCTGTTTGTGCTGTGCTTATGTCCAGCAGCCAGAACAAGGAAGCTTGTCCCAGAAAAGTGCTGCCCAACCCCTGTATGGCCCCTTCACCAGACACCAACAGTCCCTGGCTGGCTCCACAGCCATCTGGATGTCGGTGCTTGAGACACACATCAGCCCCTTCTCTGCTGGACTTCTACAGCGTTATCAGCCTGGACAGAAAATGAGAATTTAAAACCAGTGACTTTTCTTCCTTTATGCTCACTGCTGATAGACAGCAGTGAATAAATGAATATAAACCTCCAATAACTCTCAAATGAGGACTTGAGCAGGACTATGTATTGCATACTTCCACAAATCACCAAACTGGCAGAAATTTGCACTGTTTCTCTAAAAAGAGGCCACTCTTTCCTCCCAACATCAAGACTCTCATGCAATCACAATGGTTTTGACCCTAAAGGTTCCTGGGCCCTTGTGGATGAACACAAACACCTCCAGTGTCACAGAGGCAAAAACAAAGCCAGAGTATGGCAAGTTCTTTCAACAGCAACATATCTTTAAAGTTACTGGAAAATGAGAGTGTTAGTTCCACTGCCTCTTACAATATGTATTGGTGCCGTCTTAGATTCCTATAACCAAAGGAGGAAAATGTCATTCAAGGTGTCTGTCCAGTAGCAAAATGCCTCAAGACTACAGTCTGCATGGGGGATGCTGAGGACACCAGTCCCCTCTGACAGGCTATAACTGGACAGTGGGACTTACTTGCTCAGTGTGGAAAAATAAGTTCAAATATTTCAATTTTGCCCTCCAAGTAAAATGCCCAACACATCTCACTTAGGTCCTTTTTCTTTGGGAGAGAAGTCATCCTTTTTTCCTTCCTGGTCAAACTGCCCTCTGCAAGGGGAAGGGACACAGAATCTTCCTGATCCAGCCCTGAGGTTCAAGATGTTTCAGGGCTTGCATTTTCAACACCACCTGAATCTTTTGTGTGCACATTTATCACATCTTCAAGGCAGTGACATTGACAGAGAAACTGATCCAACCTAATCCAAGTCTGGAAATAATTATTGAATTAAAGAGGGAGAAAAACCCCAACACTGACAGGGCACACAGTTTTCAAGAAGAATTGCAAAACATTTGTGATTCAGCTAAACTAATCCTGATGGTAAATAAAGAATCAACAACTGTTTCTCATGCTGGCAATACATATTTATTGTCATTTTGGAGATAGGTTACCATGTGTATATCAGGATTTCAGACTAAAAACAAACTGGGATTATGAATGCTTAGCATATGCTAGTTGAAATGAAATGACTGAACGTGAAGCTGACCCTTACAAGACCTTCAATTGGTTTATTTTGCGTGTGCCTCTCCCACTTAACAAAAATTTAATCTGAACATCTTTCCCTTCCCCTTCATTTCAGCCTCAGAAAAATAAATGACCATGCAACTGCACCTTTTACTAGTTTTACTAATAATCTGCTAGTAATATCAGAACATCTATATTGTTGATTCTACAACTTCAAAAGGAAGCAAAGTTTTACAATATTCTTCCTCCATGGCTATTGAGTCCGGCTTTATAGACTGTCTTATACGAGATTATTGCAGTTTTATTATGCTGCAAACCTTCACCACATACACCTTGCTGTTCCAGAACAAGCTGTAGCAATGCCAGGTCTGACAGTCTGTGCAAAAGCCGCTGCAGTGCTACAAATTATTGAACACCTTTCCTCTCCATCTCCCATGTACTGACTAACAAACACCTCCCATTAATTTAACAAGTTGAAAATGCTGTCCCCAAACAGGGAAGGGAAGGATGAAGATATTTTGTGCTTTCGTACAAAAACAAACAACCACCCCCAAAAAAACCCCCAAAACCCTTTAACTCCAATCCCCCACTCAAAAAACTCCCAGGTCAAAACTACTGGTTGCCCACCGTTCCCACCCTCCCCTAAATGTTTGTAAATCACTGTGAAAACACATGCATACAACTTACTGTTCAAATACAAAGCTGCAGGCATTCAATTTACAGAACATTCTGAAAATATTTCAAGCATAAAAAGTACACTTGATAATTGCAAAAATAAAGTTTCACTTTTTAAAAAAACATTTTGATCAGAGCTCAAGCCAAACAAACATTTAAGGATTCCTACTTCAGCTTAACTCCCTAAGAGCATCACCTTCCAAAATTAAAAAAAAAACCTCCTATTTTTGGTGATAAAGTAACTGACCATGTCTTTCAATGAAATGTTATATACAACAATGGCACAGACCTTAAGCATCAACAATGTATTTCAGCCAAAAGTAAGTCAGCAAGTGATCTGAGTCATTCTTAGCATCACACAGTACTCATTACTAAGAACCTCAATCCACCAAGAACAGATATTAAATTAGACTGATACAAGTGGAAGCAAAAAAAACATGACATCAAATAGGCCCAGTTTTTGTCACTGAACATTTTTTTAGGCTAAATTTCACTAGTGCAAGACCATTTGTTTACCCAGTTAACTGAAAGCTCATAAATGTCACAATTTAAGAACACTCATACAAAACTATTTTTCTTTTAAAAAAGTGCCACATACCATAATTTTACTAAAAAAGTTACAAACTAATGGAAGACTGTCTGTCTCCATCTCTTGTCAACAAGGAAAGGCCAAAGTGATTCTTTGATCCCAGTTCGAAATGGCGTTCTCTGACCTATCCCCAGCATCTCCAACTTGGAGCAGTCCAGCTGAGCATTCTTTGGACGAAGAGCACCCACAACTGGACTATCCGTAATCTAAAAAACAGGAACAGAAGACCAAAAACAACCCCACACCAATAAGTAATCAGAAAAATACTTGTACACATACGTTAGAACTTTTTCCTCACAGCTTTCTATCTAGGTATGGTCACCTCCTCCCTTCCAACTATTTTGTGGGGGTTTTTTCAGTTTGGATTTTTTGCTATTTGCTTGTTTTATACTTAACTTTATTTCAACATGTCAAGCCATGTGAAGTGGTTTAAGGTAAATTTTTCTCACTCTCTTTACTGCTACTATTTGTGTTTTTCAACATTTTATTCATATTTTCACTCTATGATTATTGCCACAAGGTAAGGAATGCTCCAGAATGTAAATGGAACCATGTCTTGATCAATATACTTGTAGAGAAATAGAGTTGAGCAGAAAAAATTAAGACTAAGTATTCTCTATTGTTTTTCTTCCATCTTACAAGTCACATTTCAGTTCCACTGTTCACCAATTCTGAATCCTTAGAATTTATTTTGTACATAGATAAAATCATCTTGACATGTTACATGCCTACCACATTAATATGTCTTTAAGAGTAGTCTCAAGTGTCAATAAAACTGCAGGTGTTTCAAGCAAAGCAAAAATAATTTGCAGTTCCTAAGTGCATGTATTCAGAAATAAACCTGGATATTGCACAGCTTTTAGAGCCCTATCTTCAAGTTAATGTTCTATCAATCTGTAACATAAGAGTACGCATTTGCTTGTGACTTAGGGGAACCGTTCTGCAGAAATACCATAACACTATAGACTGGAAAACTGGTGACTGACTGACTAATTTTTCTAATTCAGCAAGTCAAAGCAGCTGTTATTTTCCTTGATACCAGCCAGTCCCCTCAACAACAGAGCTGCTGTGCTGGACATACAGAGCCTGTCCTGAAGAAGCAGCTCACTTGTACAGTCAGTGGGAGACCTATACTTGCAATGATCAGGAACATCTGTCTGCCTACAGGTCCAACAACACATCACTTACTGGTCTCAAGTGGCTGCTGGGAAGGTTGAAAGCATCTGCAATTGCACATGCCATCTCATACTTAGTCATCTGCTCATTGCCAGACCAATGAAAGGTTCCTTTTATTGATGGGTCCTAGAGAAGAAAGAAGAAACACAGACTGTTGCATAGAGGTAGAGATATTATAAAAGAAAGGCCTTATAAAATCAGGTCTGGCTCTGCTGGATTACCAGCGGTCCTGTAAGTTCCCATAAGGAAGAATGAGAGGAATGAGAAGTAATTAACACAACAAACTACTTGTGTAGAGAAAAACAGTCTGCACCTGTAAAAAACAAGAAATCTGTTCCATGAGAATAACTGAAGATACGTAAACAATCCAGGAATAAAGACATTTGACAGACATGCAAAATGCCATTTACTGACCAATGAACTGCACATCAGTGTATTGTTAGCTAATTAGATCTAACACGATGCCTTTTGGTACTCCTATAAAATATGAACTATGCAATAAAGACTCTGCTTTTTCTTAATGAAGAAACTGAGTCCTCTCTGTTTATTACTGCAACAACAGATGAAAGGAAGCACTCAGCTGGCCCTCAGGCTAATTCTTGCGCAAAAACTGTGCAGAATTACAATCCAGCAGACCCTGTCTCAAAAGGCACCTTAAAACACCTCAGTGGTGTTCTAGAAACATCTGTACCCTTTCAGAAAACACCCGACATGGGACTGAGATGGGAAACTAGTGTTACTTCTATCTGACCTGACTTCACATACAGCTTGTGTCCTGTAGAATAAACAGGAGGGAAAGGAGCTGCCTACCAACCAAGCAAGGTTGAAGAGCTGGGGAGGAGGAACTCAGCTGTTCTGTGATGTTCACTTACTCAAAAACAAAGGCAAAAGGCATCAGAAATATTCTGAATGTTAGACTGCAAACTACGTTCAAGACCAGTCAAACTGACTGTATCATGTCCACAGTCCATATTTTCAAAGTTACCATGGGCAAAAAAACAGGTGGTTGTTTGTTGATTGGTTCTGTTACCCTGCAAAGATGGTAATCTGAAGGTGCCGTGGTGAATAAATACAAGGAAGTAATTCAGTCCAGCGGCTTTGGTTGGCCACTTCAGTGTTGTTAACACAATAAACAAGTGCATCTTTGAGAACTGCATTCAACTACATAGGTTTTTCTAGTTCAAACTAGCAGTTTGTAAAAAGCATATCAAAATAAGTTCAGCATTTCTAATTCTCTCCTCTATACCAGGAGACAATTTTCAGAAGGTTCTGTTCCATCAACCACTTTTGTTTCAAAGACCACAATACCCAATAGTCATGCAAAGATCCTGTAGTATTACAGCCAGTCCTTTCCTCCCTCCCAGCATTCCAGAAATGCAAATACCCCTGGTGATGTGCAGTCCTCAGCTGTTCAGAAGCAAAGCTGAGAACTCAGCAGAGGCTCATTTCTTGCCATTCTTACCAGCATTCTCTTCTCTGCTAGTTGTCTGCAAACAGCTGCTACATCCTTGACATTGGTAGGAAATCTCTGTTGCCAGTGGTCCATGTTGGCAGATTTATTACTGAACTGCACTTTATCAAACATAACTGTCACAGCACTTTCCTCCAGTCTTTCCACCTCTCCATACAAGACAGGAATCCTAAGTACTGCAGTTTCTAAAAGAAAGAATATTTTAGATCATGGGTGGGTAAAAATGCTGCAGTATAATCTGAAAAGTGGAAGTCTAAGAAATATGCTGATCATATTAAGTATCTACAAATCACAAATAAAATCCAAGTAGTATGTTGGCTCACAGAATAACACTTTAATCTATATCAAAACCAGTTTATGAACAATAAGATTATAGACATTATTATACTATTATTTATTTTCATTTATGCCAGTGATTTCCAGAAAGTTAACAAGCTTTCATTAATTGCATAAAGATGTCTGTTTAGATTAGAACAAAAATTAAAAAAAATATAAACCTGACTACTCTGTACAGCTACTTCAGCACTCCCCATCCTCACTGGGTAAAAACAAGGAGTAAAATTCCCACCCATCTCAAGTGATCATATTCAGGCAGCAATTACAGTAATTTCAAGACTATAAGGCGCACCCTTTTGACTAAAATTTTCCCCTGGACCCAGAAGTGCACCTTATAGTCCGGTGCGCCTTATATGATGGACAAAGCTTGGAAATGTGCAAACCCAGAAGTGAGAGCTGCAAGCCGGAGGGGGAGCCAGCAGGGTCACGGCTGCCAGGTGGAGGCGGGGAAAAGCAGTGGTGGGCATGCCCTGGCCCCGTGCAGGCAGGGCAGCGCCCCGGCAGGCATGCCCCAGCCCCAGGGAGGAGGGGCAGAGTGGCAACGGGCATACCCCAGCCCTGTGGAGGTGGCACGGAGCGGCGGCAGGCGTGCCTGGGGTCTTGCAGCACCCCTCCTGCCTGGTATAGGCGGGCCTGGGGG
>PYHW01009509.1:26104-41494 GCA_013186435.1 Turdus rufiventris
AGGGCAATTCTTTACACAGCTACGGATTTGACAATGGAATTCTACCTACACTGTATCCACAAATTACAGTAATTTCACAACCACAAGACGCACCGGATTATAAGGCGCAGCCCCAGGAGCCGGCACATTTCACAACTTTGTAGATCAGATAAGTGCAGCGGACTATAAGGTGCACTTTTTTTTTTTTTTTCAGCAAGGAGCCGCGCAGCGCACAACAAAGTAACAAATTACTGGCAGGTGCTCAATTTGCAAGCATTTTTCAAAGATCGGTGTAGCCTTTAAACGCAGCCCCAGGCACCCTCCCCGTGCAGTGGGCCTCGGCACTCCCGCCAGCCCCTGGCGCCATCTGGCACAGCTCATGGCTCCCACCGCGTGGTTGCGCTGCATCCTGGCTTCCACCTGGCCGGCGGTGGCAGCGCTTCTCCCTGCTTTCCCGCAGCGGTGGCCACACCACTTCTCTCCGCTTCCCTGGGGCTGCGCCGCTTGTCGCCGCTTTTCCACAGCTGCGCCGGCAGCGGCCGCACCGCCTCTCACCGCTTTTCTGCGGCAGCTGCCCCGATGCTGCAGAGCCCCTCTCCCCTCACATCCCGACGCTGCTGCGGGGCCCTTCCCCCCTCACAGCCCAGCACAGCCCTGCAGGGTCCCTCTCCTCTCACAGCCTGGCGGGGCCACTCCCCCTCACAGCCTGGCACAGCCCCGCGGGGCCCCTCTCTCCTCACAGCCCAGTGCTGCTGCAGGTCCATTCCCCACTCACAGCCCAGCACAGCTTCACTGCCACTCCCCCTCACAGCCAGGCACAGCCCCACAGGGCCACTCCCCCTCGCAGCCCGGCACAGCCCTGCAGGACACCTATCCCCTCACAGCCAGGCACAGCCCTGCACCTTGACACTCATCCTGTTAACAATATCACTACTGCAACCCACTGCTGCCTGACAGATCCTGATCCAAAAGGTTAGGAAACCAAACTGCAGTGCTGAGTTAGGGGAAGGGTCTAGCAAGATACCCACACATACTTGGATTTGGTAAAGTCTTATCTTCATTACCAATCTAAAAGAGGAAGCAAACAGCATCACAGTCAAATCTGGAGACAGTATTTAATCTAGAGATGGAGTTAATAACTTGCCATTTAAATTCATTTTTACTTAGATGAGAGTTTTCCTATCAAAGTATTTTTTTACAAAGTTTCTTTCTTGCTAGTAATGCCAAATCCATCATACACAGCATATATTTACTTACTGGAAGACCATCACACTAATTTATCAATGGCTTGGTTCTCTGGTTGGAAAGCACAGAACCACAGTGTTAGTATCATACTAACATATCAGAAGACTCTTCTGCATGTGTACTGAGATTATTTTCTTCAGATTTTTTGATAAAATACAAGTGCTTCTTTCCTTATAATCTGTGACTGACACTAACAGTGCACTAACTAGAAACAGCCGAATCTCTTTCATGCAAGAAATAAATTTTAAATTAAAAGTAACATGCTCTTTTCCCTTAAGCAGAACTTTAAAAATTATGTTCGTATATTTTGTATGCAAAATTTTCATTAAGACATAAACAAATTCTTAAATCTTGTTGTTTAAAACCATAAATATGTTACTAACCCTTTAAAAGTGCTACAAGCAGGAATCTGATGTGTGCAGGTGAGTAAAACCAAAATGGGTGACCTGTTAATATATGTAATAGAGCAAAATCCAAAGAGCAACAAGGCTCCATATTGATTGGAGCTGCATTATTACTGAATCACAAGTCTGGTTTTCCCTTTAAGTAAACACACATTGAAAATACTTGCAACGCATCTCCATAAATAACTGCAGCTATGTATTGAATTAAGTATTTTATCTTTCCTTACGAACAGCAGATTCACAAGACAAAGGCTTATGAATGTCCATCAGTGAGAGACAATATGAACATTGCAAGCAATAAGAAATAAAAAGAAACAAAGAAATAAAGAAGAAAGAAATAAAAGCTTTAGTCAAGATGCAAGCAAGAGGAATTGCTCATGAGCAAGGAGAACAACTCCTAATCACATTCTTCTCTGAAACTCATTTCCATGGTTTTACAACTACATCATTTACTTAAGAGTCTACTGAGCTAATACATAACTGATTAAAAATAGCCTGTATTAAAAATGGTTGAGTGTCTTACCTTCATTGTTTTCCAAAACTGCCTTTTCACCCTCCAGTTTGGTTTTACCATACAAATTCAGGGGATTTGGTACATCAGTCTCTTTATATGGAGGGCTTGTTCCATCAAATACATAGTCTGTACTAATGTAGATCAGAAATGCTCCAACTCCAGCTAGGAAGAAAATATTTATACATAATTTATATTTATTCATGCCTTCTTTGAAATCCCAATAGACCCTTAAACCAAACTCCCAAAAAGATCTCATCTTCCATGCACATTTATTCCCGCTGCTTTGTCTGTTCCTGGATCCTTCAGAGAGTTGTGCACACTACTCCTACAGAAAACAGATCAACAGCACACTGATGGCAGAAGTGACATTCACACTTATACTATTTGTACTGATGTCCTGTATAAATAGATGCAGGGTTTTAACAAGACACCAAATCCATGAGATGGTCCCCTTACCTGCCTCTTTTGCTAAGTTCGCTGAAGCAGCTACATTGAGCTGAGAAGCAGCATCTGGTTGACCTTCCACAACATCTGGCCTTCTCTCAGCAGCACAGTGCACTATAACATGAGGCTAGAAATTAAAGACTAATTTTAAACAACCAATATGTCAAGAGATGGCACTTGCACACAAACTCTAACGTTGACACCCCTCAGGCAAAACAAAGTAACAAAAATTTTTAGGTAAGGTATTTACATATGGCTTACTTGAGATATGCAAATTATTAAGATGATATGTACTATTTTATAGAATGGCACCCTGAATCATGTATTTCAGGTTTTATATATTCCTCCTGGTACTAAGACTCAAGAAACCAGTGAACACTGCACACTACATAGAGTTACTGCTGTTGTATTCAAATATTCCTCCACTTCCCCAGAACTGCATATCCACACATTACTGTGTCAATAACGCATATGTATCTTTTCAGTGTGCTGGCACATACAGCTGTACCTGCAGACTGCCTGTGGTAAGCATAGCAAAGGCCAGAGCTATCTGTATCTAGAGAGCAAACCTCTGCTCTGGGTGGGGTAGAATACACAGCCACACCTTTGTCAGAGCTCTGCCAGAGCACCAGCCCCACTCATGTCCCAGAACTCAGCAGCACTACCAGTTGACTATTGGACACATAAAGTACCCCTCCCATCCACTTTATACTCCAGAAACTTACCTGAAAATCATGGATAATGTCATGAACTGCAATAGAGTCGAGAAGATTAATATGTTCAAATCTGGGCTGAGCTCTCCTGTATCCACAACCAACTGTGTTCCAATTATTTTCATTGAATTCTTTAAACACAGCTCTGCCAAGAAGTCCCGTAGCACCAGTGATCAAAACTCGCCTACTGGGAATGTCAACATCTTCCTAGGGAAATGACAACAGGAAAAGTTTTGTTTCTACTGTAATTTTTTACTGTTTTTTTTCTTTAAAAGTACGCAAGACTACAGTCGGAAGTTACTGTATTAAAAAAAGCTTCTCCTGAGTCTTTTGAAGTATCTCATGGAACATCAACATCTGGCAGGACCAGTACTGCAGTCAGTCAAATTTTTACACATATATTCAAAGGTAATGAAAACAAAACTTCAGTGAGAAACTCATTTACTTCTACAACAACCCAAACCATTAGTGAAGACAAAATTTTAAGTTCATTCAAAAGCTGATAACTTTGTGCCATCTGAAAGGAGGAAAATAACTTCTTTAGAAAATGGACACAAAAAACAGATGTAACATTCAGGGTCCAAATCCTACAACAAATAATTCTGGAGAGAATGTTCTTGTTAAAAGCTGCAACAATACAATACAACTTAGTAGTAGTAATCAAAATCTTTAATTTTATTATTAAATAGAAGAGTAATTAATTGGTACTCAATACAACAGTCTAACAGTAAGTAAAACCAAGATACAGATCTCTTGTCGATTTTACAAAATGCATCTAGAAGTGTTACAATTTCAGCTCTCAATCTATACAACAGACTAAAGCTGTACTTCAGCTCCTGAACATTTTGGTACTTCAGAAAGCTGTGAACATCAGCACACACAAACTTCATCCCACCTCTCATCTCACTAGAATATCAAGTTTTCAAGACAGCAAACATAAGATCCATGTGTGCCTCTGCAATCTTTATTTTCCTTTAATGCTTTCCTGCTGTATCTGCTGTGAAGAAACCCAAAAACTGCCTGCTAAAAACAAAAATGAAAGCATATCTTTACCACACTTGCACAGAAAAAACTTTGGGCATGCAGGACCCACAAATCTTGGATTTCCTGACCACTTTACACACAAGGACAATTTATGACAAATTACTGTAATTCTGTACATCATAGAATGCTCTCTGCTATGTAATCTCAATAGCCCAGTAATTTCTAAGCATTATACCAGTCTGCTATTTTTTGATTGCAGCACAGGAAGCCACAGCAATCACTTCCAAATTATTGTATTTCACCCGTGAAGTTACAAAGCATTTGTTCCATGTGGGTATATGCAGCAGAGCATGATGGAAATAGCCTACCCCAAAACAACTGCCATCACAGTGCATTTTTCTCAGCTCTAAATATCAAAATGAAAATTGATTTATTCTCATTAGTACCAGATGAAAATTAATTATAAATTAATAATTTACATCTGGATGTTGCCTAAAAATGACAGACTATAGCAAGCGATGTTTAAAAAAGTTATTTTTATCCTTAAATCTTACCTGAAAACACGACGTGATTTACCATTTTTAAGGCTACTCGGGTTTCTCTGAACAGTATGAACAAGAACATGCAACTACTATTTTCTTCTCTACTTCTCTTAGAAAAGTCTGCACAGAGTGTCACAGGATCAGGTAACCTCTGATCAGGGCTTCCACAGCCAGAGGTACCCACTAATAAATATCCAACACTTGCTGCAGAACAGAGCCAAAAGGTTCTCTAAAAACATCACTGAATGTCTTCAGTAAGTAGGAAGTGACATCATCTAAGTTTGTTTACTTTACATATCATAAACAGGATGTTACATCAGGAGCACAGCTTGAACTGGACACAAACATAGCTTTCACCAAGCATGCTACTGCTGCTGTCTGAAAGACTGATTGCAGTTACTTGTTTCCGAAAGAGCAAGACAAATAATATATATTTCTCATAAATCCAACACCAACTAATTACCAGTTTGAACCTCTTCTTGCCAGAAGTTTTAACATTCTCTTCTGGGAAGTTTTAACATTCTGTTGACACAAAACCTGAACAGATGAACCCTTTCCCTGTGTACTGCCTTGCTCCTTTCACAGGACATCACCTAGCTGCTGCAGCATTTCTATAGTCTACTAACACTACTGAAACATGCAATTTTGACGTTTATAAGGAACCATCCTGTTTATTGGCACCTGATATCCATATTAACCAAGACTAACAAAAAAGTATTGTATTTAGAAGTCTCATTTACATAAAAATAAACTCGCAGCATTATGAGATTAAGAAATAGCATTTATGAAACACCAGATCACTTTGTAGACACGAGCAAAATATAAAATAACAGTATAATTCATAAAAAGAACAATACATGATACATTGATACATTTCAAGTTGAAAACCAGAAACAAGTACTTTAAAGTTTTTCATAAGGGTTTTCAAGCTTTATACTTTTATTAAGAAAATCATGATGAACTCAAACCACTTTTAAGGAATAGCCACTAAAACCCGGAAGCTACTGGTGTAACAGATTTGCAATATAATACTCTAAGATCAAAGTCACTACAGGGAAGGAAACGTGAGACTGAGGTCTCTTAGCTCTGACATCCCTCGCAGTCACAGAAAGCAAAAGGCAAAGCCTGGGGCTTTCCAAAGCTCGGAATGGCAGGTGAACCTACATTCGTGTTGCCAGAAGTTGTTGTGCCTTCCCCTACGCGCCCAACCCTCATTGCTGCGGCAGCGCACGTACACCTGTGAGGCACCGCAGACCACGCCGGGACAGCAGGCAGGGACGCGCCTCCAGAGGGATCCTACGTGGAATCACCGCACACGGTCGCTATCGCCGAGCCCTTCCCTACGCTACGGCGCCGCGACCCCCGAGCGTCGCGAGCAGCCGAGGAAAGCGTCCCCACGGCCACTCCTGCGGGGCCGTGCGGATACAAAATGACCCCAACTCCTGGAGCCCGCGGGTGCTCCCAGCTGCGGTTCTCAGGTACCCGCGGCTCCCCGGGCCCGGCCCCGCGCTCCGGGCCTACACGCTCGGCCCCGCGCTGCACACCGGCACAGCTGCCCCGCGGCGGGCTGCCGGCCCCACCGCCCTCACCTCCACGAGCTCGCAGCGTCCCGGTGCGAAGCGGATCCTGAGCTCCTTCTCCCGGCCGACCATGGCGGGACCGGGCCGGGCCTGGTGCCGCTCCGCACCCGCGGTTCGCCCGGCGCTGTGCGAGCGAGCCTCCGCGCCCGTGCTGCGAGCCGCGCGACAGGGGGCGCCCTCGACGCGCCGCGCGCCAGACGCACGCGCCTCCCGCCGTCGCGCACTCATTGGGCGCGCGGCGCTGGAGGGGGCGGGGCCAGAGCGGGTATTTAAAGGGGCAGGCACGGCCCTGGGCGGGGAAAGCAAACGGGTAGCAGCGGGTGGAGAGTTGCAGCTGTCTGCTTGCAGCTTCACAGCCCCACGGCAACTGCGCTGGCTTTCGGGAAACCAGACGCGATGGCCACTCATAAGTCTCCTGGCCTCAGGCCTGTACTCCAGAGGCACCGCACGCACTAAGGCTACCGTATCTGCAGGGCCGGCTCCTCTTTTCATGGTCATGGTACTTTAAACATAAGAAAAGTTACTGCAGTAAGCATGTGCAGTGTAACATTTGACCACACCACCCCTATTGAAACTGTGAACTTTCTTTTGTGATTTTACATTTGTGAAACACAAAGTGGTAAATCCCACAGAGAAGCAGGGGTTGTTTCTGAGAGCAATTACTACTCACAGTACCATATATGTATCATTACATGCTTACAAGTTGACAGATTTCTTTTTCATACAAGTTTTTGAAGGTAACAGGATACTGTATACAAAAGTGTTACTGTACCATTTCTGATGCACAAAGGCAGAAACTGGGCCTAGGATTTTTTTAGCAAGAGAAAATATGTTAAAACTACTGGCCAAAGTTCACTGTAGATACTTCACACTTAAATCTATGCAAATGAATTTATTTTAACTTGACTTGATTAAAAGTGTTTGATTTGGTAGTACTCAAGGAATAAAAACCAGAAAGGTCTACCAAAATTTAATAGAATCATAGTAGATTTTTATAGAATATTATAAATTGCCTTTATGACAAACAACTAACATTTAAAGGACAAAAAGGTGCATATAAATAAAAAAATTAAACTACTTCAGCCAGTTTCTGCCTTCGTGTAATACAGATGCCCAAGCTATTGACATATAATTATAAGGTTAATGGAAGGGAATTCAGTTTCAAAATACCAGTAATTCATAATGTAAAATCATGAAGAACCTACAAGAAATACCAAACTGTGTAGCAGTAGGGAGGTAAGAACTCCCAAGTACACCAGATGTCACATCATCTTCTCCCAAAACAGCTTGGAAGAGCTCCCTGAGCATTTTAACAAAAACCATGGTAGGAAAATAAAAAGTTTTGCATTCTAGGCCCAGAAAAAGATGAAAAAGGCAAAAGCATGAACACTGAAATCTCAAGCTACAATCTGCCTGGAAAATAACTTACCATCTTTGTCACCAGACTAGGTTAAATTATTTGCAGTTTTTGTACCTTCATTATATAATATAAACTAGTTTTTCCTCAAATATTTACCTCGAGTTCTGTAGTATTCTACCTATACTTTCAATTTCTTTATTATGGTTACATCCACTTTGTGAAACACTAAAATTTTACAATAAAAATTGTATTGTTGTCTAGATCATAGCCACTTAAGCATTATGCATCCCTGGCTGACTAAATGGACCACCCAGTAAATTAACATTTCAGACTGTAATTCACAGAGACTAAAACATCATTAAGTCTCCCTCTCCCCTCCCCATTTGCTATTCCCTTGATTTTGTAACCAAAGTGCAGTAGCAACCTGTTAATGAAAATATTCCGAGCCTTACCTGCTCCATTTCCAAGAAGCACTTCAGGCACTGTCAAACCACAGAGGGAATTACCAGCCTAGGAAATCATTGCAGTTCAACTGTGCACTTGTCCCTTTCTCTGCTGTGCCTGCACATGGGCTGAGAGCAGTGCTGGCTCTGCTGACCTTTGAAACCAAAACACAAATCCAAGCTCGACATCACATGTGGCCCTGAATCCTGTTAAGCTTTTGGTCTGGTCCCAGGTGTACCATTTAAGCAGCTCAGTATGAGCTTAAATTTTTACCTCGTAACAGCTAGCATGAGCAAGCCCAGCTATTGTGTGCATGAGATCCATTCAAAGCATTGGCACTGAGTCTTACACAGTTTGTCTTTTATAGCAAACAGGAGGAGGGCTCTAATTAGGTCAGGCAGATTGAGAATTCTAGCTCTTCATGTTACATTTCAACTAAGCACAGCCCAGCTTTTGCTACAATACAGCAAGATGAATGATCAGAGAAATAACTTTGTGTTAAATCATGCATATTTCAATTTTAAAAAAATCTTCCACAACATGAAAGTAATGGATTCCTGTAGTGAATACTAATGTTAGTTAAGCTAAAAATGTCAAGGTTTCAGTTTTTAATACTTAATTTCATAGTGCATTAAAGCAAAAAAGCCTCCTAGACTGAAGTTGACAAAAAGCCCTAATTTCCTATTGACTCCCACCCTTTGCTTCTCTTCTCCCCACTCTGTTCTACATGATTTATCAATTTAAAGCTCAAAGACCACCCTTGCTGTAAGGCTCACAGAATTATTTGCTGGAGTTTACCTTTATTTCTGTCAGTATAAACATGCTCATGCCAGCTTTATCAAAACAAGGATGTAGCAATCCTAAAAGCCCAGTCCTGTGACACCTGCCATTCTTAGCTCCCCTTGGTATATTTGCACCTTCAGTAAAAAAAAAAAAAAACCAAAAAAAACAGAAAAAAAAAATCAAAAGACAAAAAAACCCAAAAAACAAAAAAAACCCAAAAAACCAAAAATATTTAACTCAATGTCTCCATTGTCATGTTTAGAGTTTGGTGGAACCTTCCATTAACAATCAGAAAACGCCTCTTTCCTCTACAATGTTTTTACTCTATTTACCTCTTTCAGACAAAGAAACCTTAATTTTTTCCTCAACATGGAGGAAACAGTATAAAATGCTTCTAGCAACTTTTTTTATCAAAATGTCTCTCAACACTTCAGGCTGAATACCAAGTACTCTTTTAATTAAACACTCGAAACTAATCCTCATCCTCAATCTTCAGATGATCAAGTAATCCAGCAAATACACAAAGACGACATTAACAAACAACATCTAGCAACTTCTTTCCTTGGACTTAATTGCATTTTTTGTATATAATTTCCTAGGAATTATGAAGTTTCCATAAGCTCACAACGTCAGCATAAACAGCAATAAATTCTACCAGCTAAGCTTTGGGTACTGCCTCTGCAACACCTCTGTGCAAGACAGCTGCACAGACAATAACAAAAACACAGTTCCACCTTTTACTTGAATTCAGTATTTACTTTTGCATTAAGAGAAATAATCAAATTGCAGGTTGTAGGTATTGTACAGTTCAGTTAAATAATTTCCCTAAGACTAGAGAACATGTAGTTTTTGAGACAAGACTGACATTGGGCTTTGTTTTGAAGACGAGACTAGAAAAAAGAACATTAGATGAATCCCACTATAACATAATTTTGGGTTTTATCCCTGGTTTGCAAAGGAAATGAACAAATTCTTTTAATTTAAAATTTTTATTGTGCTAAAATGTTCTTAATTTTAAATGCAGTTTACCAGAGTCTTTCCTCCCTTGCCAAAGTTCCAGTCCGTACAATGCACGTAAGTTCTGTGGGTGTCCTCCCACCCAAGTGAGAGAAGTTCTGTTGTTATTCCCTGTCATTGTAGCATTGATCACTTATAACAGCTAGCTACAAAGATTTTGTGGCAGTTTAAGAGTCCAGTGGACACAGCATTGATCTTAAAACACTAATCTTAGTCACAATACAAAAACATTTAGATAAATGCAGTCAATTTTACTTTGACCTGAAAATGCTCTTCTGAAGATCAACAGCTGCAACATCTAGCCCCAGGATTTAAATTTGTATATACTGAATATAGATCCTGGAGAATATACAAATTAAGTGTACAGTCCCATTTCTGCACTGGTTCTATAGCATGTAGGCAACAGAAGTAAAATGGCATTATTACTGCCATTGGTACCAAGGTAGCTATAAACAGCAAAATTAATTTAACATAAAATTGTATACATAATTAGATGCAAAAAAACTTTAAAATACATAAAAATAAAAAAAAACTTACATGAAATCAGATTTCATTTGTAATCTTATTCTCCAGTGCTTATTCACCTTTTCCAAATTTAAAATGCTCTGTTTGAAACGTAACTACGTAGTGTCAGCATACCCAAAACATGCAACAGTGAACACTTTTCAGAGTTCATGCCTATACTGATGATACAGGAGTCAAGAATATGCTGTCACCTGTTGCTTCTCAGTAAAACATAATTTTTCTAAAAATATATCATTTCAGATAATTTCTCTAGGGCTTCTACTGATTTGTATTCTATACAGCATCCAAGTTCACCTTGAAGAAGCAGTCTGTTGAAGTCTCCTGTAGCACACAGATTTATGGGTGGTTTATTTTCTTAATATCAAGAAGACTTCAAATTTTGTTTTTATTACCTGCAATGGAAAAATGTTACTAAGTTTGAATTTTTCACCTATTGCTCCCACCACATTAAGTAATTTCTTGTCTCTTAGGGGGCAGAAAGCCCTACACTGAATCCCTGGAACAGACACTCCAATGAAATTCTCTCCCCTACCCTGCTTCCCTAGGTGTGCTCCCACACTCTTTCCATCTTTTCCTCCACTCCACATTTAACTGCAGACCTTTTGCATCTTATCTTGACACCTGCAGTGGTATAAAGTCATGACAGAGGGTAGCTAAAGAACTAGAGTGCAAAGGTCTGGCTGAGCCACTTGTACCCCATGACCTGTGCAGGAGACACTTCTGTCACCTCATCAGCAGGAACATGTGAGCTGGTGACAGAAGGAAAATATCTTTGCTGTCTGACCTGGTACACCACCTATTCCTGTCAGGTTGTAAGGACCTGAGATGGAAACTACACTGGGAGTGCCCCATTGATGCAGCCACCAACATCTGCTGTGAAACAAGAGACACCATTTACCTCCCCCAGATGCAGCAGACTAGGCAAGACTCATACCTTCTTTGGTTAAGGGGTAAAAGGGCTACATCAATATCAAACTTACCTTCTTTTAAAGGTGTTTTTGGAGGAATATTTTCCTTGCTATTATGCTGGAAAGCTTTGGAAGGATCAAAGCGCTTAATGCCCTGTACTGCACACAGTTGCTCCTGAAGATGTCTGTTGGTTTGCTTTTCCTTGGCTAGCAATGAACGCAGTTTTGAGATATCCTAGAGAAAACAATACTTGGAAGTTAGATGAACAGGAGAAGAGCTCACATCATCATTTACCGAGGGAACAATTTTGCCTAACGCTAAACATAGACAGTTATTGGTGGCATTAAAATCCAACCCACACATACAGGCGTAGAGAAACCAGCAGCACGTACAGGTATGGTGTAACACCGTACTTATACCATTAAGCAGTATGGCAGTCTGAAACTTTCAGCAGAAAGTTTATTAAGTCTAGGACCCCAAAAAAACAGTAAGAAAAGTCAACCAAACTAAGAGTAGAGGTACTTATTTGTACTGCTGATCCCTCTGTATGTTTTAAATTCAGTCAAAATATTTGGCATTTCTGGAGGCTGGTGATTTATTGTAATCTATTTTGTGCAGGGAATTTAATAACCGAGAAAGTAGCTTGCAGGATTAGTCTATAAACATTTAGAGCAACAAACAAAGCACATTAGTAACTTGGAGAGTTCTAATTTTTCATTTCACAAACCTGCTTCAGGTGGGCATTGTCTTCCTTCAACTTCATAACATGCTTGATTTTTTGCTTCATGTTCTGGTGGCCAAGTAGTTTAGCATATGCATCACTCAGTTTATTCAGTTCTTCTTGGGCTGCCCCGTGCTCCTCCAGTAGTGCGTTTTTCTCTGCTTCAAAAGCATCTAGTTGTTGCTGAAATACATTTGAACATCTTAGAAATCTTTCAACTAAGCATAACATTTTACTGAACTGAAATCTACCAAGGAAGATTACTTTGGGAAGGGGAAGAGCTGGCTCATTGAATAGTAACTTAGGAAACTACCACAGAATAAATGTCTTAGAATGGGAAGTAGCATATTTACTTCTCAAGAGTAGAACTTGAGCCAACTGCAAAAGTCTTATGTCAACAGAAACTAGCAAACATCTAATACACACCTGAAAAGGCTTAACTTTGTTATGTAAATCTTCATATAGTTTACGCCAGGTCTCAATCTCTTTCTTTAAGTTAGAGGTCACATCTTCACTTACGATTTTCCTAAAAAGTAAGGAGCAGAGTTATTATGTTCCTTGTTAGCTCTCAGCACTTCTTCCCAATAAAACTTGGCTGTAACCATGATATGCAGTTTAAATTTGAGAAAGTCACCTTGATCTTTCTGCTTCAAGTTCGCTTTTCAGATCTTCAGTTTGCTCCTCAAATTTTTCCTGAAGTTTAGTCATTTCTGCAAGGCAAGACTCTTTTGTTCTCTCTGTTTCTGCTTCTTTTATTGCAAGCTTGGTCTGGATTTCTAAAAGCAACCTGAGGAAAATACCGAAATTTCTTAATGAGCCCTTGATTTTTTCTTTTTTTCCCCACAACAATAAATCTAACATAGTGGGAAAGGTCTTAGCAGAACTGAAATAAAGGTTTGCACAAACAGTGCCACAAAGAAAACAGTAGTGCAGGAGGCAATTAAGTTTAAGATGAGCAACATTTTTACCTGTTCCTGTAAGGATGCAAGCAGTCCTTTTGAAGCAAAGAAAGATCATGTTGCTCATTTAAAGTTGTTCAATGCCAACAGCTTTTAGCAGTTTAGTAGTTAGGCTTTACATGCAGAGATTTGCTCAAGCAGGAACTAATTGAGTCTGTTCGGTGTGGATGTATGCAAGACTTCAAAAACCCTAACATCTAAAAGCACTGACCCCTCTTCACCCCCACCTGTTTGTTCCATCTCTTCCCTGCCACCTCAGCCAGGAAATACCTCTTCAGTTTCTTTTACCAGCTCTAATGGAAATTGGAGACATTAAGCAGGTGGGAGAAAAGAAAGGGCAGTGTCTTAAACCAGCACAGAACCATAGAAAACATGGATCACTAAACTGCTGTTAGACAGACAGAAGCATGTCCTCAGCTACTAGCCTAACACAACTGCTTGGGTGTTATTTCTCATCAGCTACACTACGGTGCCCCATATTAGGCAGAGAGAGGAACTCAGTTTACATTACCACATTGTGGCAATTCATGGATGATTAATTGGCATCTGCTTGTGAGCAGAATTTGAGGTGACATCATTCGGACTGGAGTGGCAAAGAGCACATTCTGCATTAAGTATTTGCTTGTCTACCCTGGGGATTTTATTTGCAGAGCATTTACCATAACTGATATCTGTGCTGAAACAGACAATATTCCAACATCTTTCATTAAAATATTTTTCTTTTCCTCTATGTTCCACAAATAGACAAAAGTAAAAATAACTGATTGGACAGACCAGTTTCCTAATGTATATAAACTTAATAAATTTTGTCTGTCAGTATTTTCAATCTTCTGCACTAGGAAAAGCAAGAAACTTCAGCTTACACCAAATACTGATCTGATCTTCTAGAGCATCACATGACATCCTAGTTAGAAAGGCAAGCCTCAGTTTGCATTCCTTAGCTTAAGGAAAAGTTTTTCTATAGTACCTTGTACATTCTTCCTTTGTTTTGTTTTTATTGTACTCTGCTTCTTGAAGCAACTGCAGATTCTCTTGGCCTACTTTTTTTAGGCTGGCAACTTCTTCTTGCAGAGAGGCATTCTCCAGTTTAAAGCTGGAAATTTCTTCAGATGATGTTTTCTTGTAGCTGGTATTACAGTACAAATGAGAAAAACCTTGTTACTTCAGGCAAAATACAGATTTACATGTTCACAACTTACAAGAGCAGTACAAGCTCACGCTAGCAAGTATCAAAGATTTTGTAATCTGAAGATATGGCAGTGTACAGACACTGATAAATTCAAGGAAACTACAACACAGTTCCATAAAGCCATAAGCAGTAAAACGATGATAAATTCTGTGATACAGATATTACTATATTTTTATAGGTATTTTAAAACAAAGGACCTACTCTCTCTGAAGTTTATTTTAAGCTGCAGAACAACTGCTGTGTGTAGTTGGCATTGGCAAATATCCTACAACATCCTTCATGGGTGACACACATACCTAGTAATAACAATATTACTTTTTATATATTTTCTAAACCTGTATATTTTAAGGTAAAACAATTTTAAGACAATAACTGTAGGAAATTACTCTCAATTCAATGCAAATTTTGAGTCAATACAAGTTTTTTTTGTTCAGTGCCAAGAACAACATCACTAGTTACAAATATCATTGTGATTCAGGACCCACAGAACTGGTTACATTTTGGAAGAAAAATATCCTATTTCCTGAACTAGATAGTGGTTCTATGTCACTATACTTGCCTAGTACTCAAGGAATAAGTTCTTAATGCCACAAAATACTATCACAAAATCCTCTCCTCTAATGCCATGCCAACACTCATGCAGTGTGAAGTACCAAGGCACATAAATAAACAGTACATTTTATTGTCATCTTAGAGATAATACCTGTCCTATACATTAATAAAACTTAAATACCTTTCAAAGTCAGCAACAGTCTTTCCAAGTTTCTGTAGTGTATTGCTATGCTCTTCTTGGATTTTCAATACAGCACTGCTATGCATTGCCTTGATTTGCTCCAACTCTGCATTCTTCCTGAAATAAAAATTCAGCATTGCACGCTGGAGAGAAGTATGTGAACACATCACCAAATGCTGCTATCAGTTACAGAAGGCTTGAATCAGCAGCAGTGAATTAATTGTGACAAACCAGTAACTTCTCACATACTAAAGCACAATCTCCACAACAGGTATTACTAAGGATTTCCCCCTCCCCTTATTTTCCAAGGCAGCTATGGAATAGACTGAAAACTTAATAGTAAAG
>PYHW01009509.1:44626-56181 GCA_013186435.1 Turdus rufiventris
TAGACGGGTGCGCCTTATCTGATCTACAATGTTGCAATTTTTGCTGACTCCCGGGGGGTGCGCCTTATAGTCAGGTGCGCCTTATGGTGATGAATTTACTGTATTTGAGATGCATTAAGACATGTGAGTGATCCCACATATGGAACAGTGTCCAAGAACTAACAATTACCTTTCTCTTGTTGAAGCAATTTACACCTCTCATTAAGTTCTTTCAGCAGTTCACATGACTCTTCCTCTTTTGCTTTGAGGGTATTCCTCAGGATCTCAATATCTTGGTGTTTCTTACTCAGTGTCTCCTCCATCTGGATGATTTTCAGTTTGTATTTCTCAGCTGTTTCTGCAACAGAACTGTAGAAGAAAGAAAATTCAGGCACTTGTTACCACTCAATTTTGTTTGTAAGCTTACAAAAAGTGTTTAGGAGTGTTGGTTTCCAAGAGGAAAACATCCTTCTTGAGAAGAATTTGTTGTTACCTGAGCTCTCTAACATATTCCAGGAGTTTCTCAGTGTCAGACTTTTCTTCAACTTTCTCTCTCTCAGTAGCAGACCTAAAACCAGACAGTTTTTATGACATATTTAAGCAAATTCAGAGTTAAGTAGTAAGAAATAGTTTGCATCTCCCAGTTTGGCTGAAAAACTGATACTGGCTCTAAGAGGGGATTCTATCCTCTTTTCATACTTGTTTCAGATGGTCTTCTCATTGAAGTAAATTATGTAGTAAAGATGTAGTAGAGATGATGTAGTAAAGATACTAAGCCACATTTTGCCATGAGCAATATGACACAAACATGCATTAACATAATGTAGCTTTTGTAGCAAATCAGCATCTCCTCCCTCTGTGACCTGCACTACCTGCATTATTATCTTTGTGCATTTTAACAGCCAAGTTTGTGCGCAGTGCCAATTGTGCCAATCTGACAATAAACGTAGCTTGGAAGTTCATCCTAGGTCACTATCCTCAGCAATAGGCTACACATTATGCACTGTTACTGTGCAGCACATGACATTTCTTTGGCCGAATAGAAAGTGCTGAGCTAGAACTCGCTCTCTTTTTTCATAGAGCTGCTGAAACCAAGAGACTGTGCAGTTACCTTCCTTCAGAGCAGGTGTCTACATCAAAATAGCTCTGATGGCACCACAATGGCTCTTTAATGCACTTCTCAGGAGAACATGTTGATCAAATCCATGCCAAATGCCTGGCTGCTGAATTAGGATTTCAGCTCCTGCTCTAATGCTTTTCTATTCTTGATTATTCCAAACTTAGTAGTTTAAAGGCCCACAAATACCCATCCATACAAATGTCCTTGTTGACTCTAAAAAACAATTAATTTCTGAAGACATACCTCTTCCCTCCCCATAACCAAGAAAACTCCCCACCCATACCGCACTGGAAGACAAAGGGTTGACATGATACAGTTTGTCTTTTGGAAAAATGTTAGATACACTAGAGAAACAATGTTTCTAATGATTGTTTTATCAAACCACAGCAGTTGTTAAAACATCATTCCATCCTATTTATTCCAGATTACAAACACTGATAATGTCTGTTCCTTCTCAGTAGGGAGACAGCCTTTATTTTGGTTACTACAAAAGATAAGCATGGGAACACAGCCAGGTCATAGCATGTCATCTAATTCCCTTCCTAGTACTTACAGTTTTTCTTGTAACTGTGCTACTTTTCCTTTTGAATGCTCTAGATTCCTTTGCACTTCCTGCAGCTTCATTTCCATGTCTTCCTGCTTTGCCAGTGCAGTCTTAAAAAAGCAAAACAACAAAACACACATATTAACATTAAAATGGGATTTAGTTTAAAAAAGGCATTGTGGAAGAAATTTTATCATCACTCCCATTTAATGATAGCACCAGCTACTATGCTAAATGTGATTGCAAGTATCCCTTTGTAAAGATATTAGCCTCTTGTTAAAGAACTATCACCAAGAGCTTCAAACTATACTGAGAATCCCTGGTTTTATTGCCAAGCAGCTCAGAATTGCTATCCTGTGCAAATGGTCATACCTTTTCCTTAGCATCCCTCATGTTTCTGAGCTTCATCAACTCCATACACAGACTGCTCATTTTCTTCTGCAAACCATCTTCAGACAGCTTGTTAGGAAAGAAGATACAAGTGTAATTCCTTTGTATTAGTTGCTGTTTGCACAACCCTTTCCAAGTATTTTCCTTCTGCTCTGTGTTTAGACAGAAGGCACAAGATCCCAAAGCAGACATGCTTTATGTCAAAACAGATGCTAATCAGCAACTTCCTCTTGCACAGGAAGCTCAATAACAGCAAAGACAAAGCAAACATGCACTTATTTGTCTGAATACCTTTGACTTTAGTAGTTCATTGCTTCTTGTTATCTCCAGAAGCTGCTTTTTCAGACATGCAAGATTTGCCGAAAGAGAGGTTTTCTCCTGAATTGCAGCACTCAGCTTTGCTTCAATCTTTACAAGATCTTCTTCCAGAGCCTTAAGTTTTTTATCCTGTTCTCCACGTTCTCTTGCTAATGCACGAATCTAAAACGAGGTATTTTCTTTATTTCCTACTATCAGGAAATAGCTAAGCTCTCCAAGTAAACCACAGGCATAGGTATCCAAACTGTATTTACTTTCATTCAGAATATGTATCTGCAACTCTCATTCACATGAAGGAAATAACAGAACCACCACAATTCTTTATTATTATGCATCATACAATAGCAATGTTTCATCTGACTTATTTTCTCTACTAAGCCAATACAACATGTTAGAATAGTCTTCAATGGGCAACAGAAGCCAAGTCTCCTTCTTAGCAGTGACAGACAAAATGGCAGAATGCAACATTTGAGACACAAGGCACCAATCAGCACACAAATGTACTGATACAGTTTAGGGTGCCTCTTTAAGCATTAAAAGTATGACAAGTAGCAAGCAAAAAATTTCAGCTAGAGATTGTTCAATAAAACAGAACCTTTTTGGAGCAGCCAACAGAGGACTTAGTTCTGTTTTGGAAAAGACTGACAACAGTTGCTCATGATCAGCAGGAATTAATGCAGTTCCATTAGCTTTGTGCATCCATAATATCTTATAATCTTTCTTTTGCACAGAGAGGTTTGTAAACTACTTGTGTGCTGCATGATGCAAAAGAGGCCAGTTCTACCAGCTTGTATTTTTTATTATTGTAAGTGGGAGACATGACAGGATTTCACTCACATAATGGATTCATACCTCCTTCTCCAGAGCCTTCTGTTTCTTTTTCTCTTTCATAAGCATAAGATCTTTTTTAGTCTTCACAATCCCATTAGCCGGCTTTGGAAGAGAGATGTGTTAGAAATCTCTAGCTTCATAGTAGCTGAGCACAATTAAACACAAGAGTGAGTGCTTCATACAGACAATATTACAAAGATAGACACCAAATAAAGAGCAAACCTTTGTCTCAGAGAGGGCAGAAAAGTATCAGGTTAGGATGGCGTTTACTCTTATACTTTCTCATCAGCATTACTTTGAGGGGACAGCTCATAACTACAGAGATAAGAAGATTAACAAAGTTGGAGACTTTAGCATCCCTAAGCTTCATAAAACCATAAATAACTTCACCTCAGGTTTATTTGCAGAATTTCATCCTACATCACCAGTACTCAGGAAGCTAATTAGAACATCAGGGTTATCATCCTTCAGCTTGTTAACCTGTTAATCTTGAAATCCATATCCTTGCATAGGACACTGAGAACCTATACCTGCAGTACCATTCCCTCCCTGTTTCTTTCACCACCAGGCTGCCACTCTGCCTTGCCTAGCCCGTGAGAGCAGGAACGCCATTTCCTTAAAAAGAAGCCACACCATAATTACATGGTGAGCAAGAGGAAAAGAAATCTCAAGAGTGTAGCACCAAATATAACAAGCTTCTCTTTAGTCCCAATTTAATTATCACGTGTTTCCCAAGGATACAGCAATTTCATTTTTCCTGCTTAGGTCTTACAGAACACAAATACAATAATACGTTTCATAGTTGACTTGGGTAGATCAAGGACAATTGTATGAAGAGGCTGCATTGTTTAAGCCATCAGAGATTTAGATGGGATTTAACAGCGCTACAGCAGTCTTACCGTTGATCCGAGAGATGTGAGTCTCCTTGCAGTTACTGGAGTGGGCGCACTCTTCTCACTGCTCAGATTTGTCTTACCTACAGAAGGATGTAGAAGAGAATGGTGAAGGAAGAAGATGTGAATGCACACAAGGAGGCAAATGTAACTAAACTACATAAGGTTAATTGAGTGCGTACAAAAGACAACATTCCACCTGGTTGTTAGGCTATCAACTTCTCAACCCAATACTAGCTGCTTTTTAACTTCCAGTGCAATATTAGTCATTTGGGCACTTGACAAAAGTTTAGAGAGACTACCAGGTGACAGACACTTCTGATATTTCCACTTCTGCCAAGTTTCCCTGACACGCTCTAG
Source organism: Turdus rufiventris (assembly GCA_013186435.1). Taxonomy (NCBI): domain Eukaryota; kingdom Metazoa; phylum Chordata; class Aves; order Passeriformes; family Turdidae; genus Turdus; species Turdus rufiventris. The sequence goes on from PYHW01009509.1 coordinate 49,062, forward strand.
ATCCATAAAGTCAGTTTTGAACTGAAGGACGCTTTAGATATCAAAAATGTGTGAAAATAGCTCTAAACCCTAGGTTAATAAGTAGTTTATTGGGCCTCCAGAGGCCCCCCCACCTAATAAGCACAAGTCATATGTAAACCTATTTTTGGAAGATTCCAATAGATATTTATACAGCTCCTCCTCTGAGCTGGAAGGTAGACAATGAGTCTCTGCAACAGAAACCAATTTCTCAACATCAGAGCAGTGACGGCACTAAGAATTGCAACATCTGAAGATATCTCAACATTGCATTCTGTGCAATTTTTACTTACTCTTCTGTTTCCTAGCCCCTTGGCATGCTTCAGAGGACTGCAAACTTCCCACTCGATCTGATGGCTTAACGTTATGGGATCCTTGAAGGGGGGTATGTGCTAAAAAATAGATTTTCAGAACAGCAAAGAACAATAAAGGTAAATGACAGGATTTTCAGTTTCGATGGGTTGAGAGTGATAACACATCTAAAGCCAAAGCCTCAGTGTGAGAAATTCGTACATCAGAAAACGCTCTCGTGACAAGCTCTGCACGTATCTCTTACAGCGCGGTACTATGGAACCGGAGACAGCAAGGCATCGCTCTAGTTACTACGTACATAATACACGATCACTACTGTATTTGGCATGCCAGGGATAGACACGAAGTCGGGACCTTCTGCCTTCGAAGGGAACCCCTACGAGAACCCAGACGGTCCTCAGACACGGCGCTACGAGCTGCTCCTCACAGGGAGGCAGTGAGGCCAGTCCCCGGCCCCTCGAGCACGACCGAAAGGCTTTCCCCCGCTCCCTCTGTCCCCTACCCTCACATACCAGCACTCCCATCGCAGTAAAGGCGGCGTTGGAGCGGCGCGCGCGCGGAGGCCATGACGGCACTAGCGCTCCGCTGCACGGCGTTCAAAGGGACCAACGGCCGCAGCGCGCACCGCCCAACCAATCAGCTGCCGCCGCTCCGCCCGTCTCGGCCAATCGGCGCGCCCGGCGCGGGGCACGCGCTCTTGCGGGCCCGGCGGGGGNGTGGCCGGCGGCGCGCGTGCGCGGGGCGGGCGCTCCGGGGCGGGGAGCGAGGCCGGAGTCGCGGAGCGGTGTCGGAGGCACTTTGTGCGGAAGTCACTCACTCACTCACTCGCTCGCTCTGTGTGCCGTCCGGTGCGGAGCGCTGCCGGCGTGTCCCATGTCGGCTCCGTTCGAGGAGCGCAGCGGGGTTGTGCCCTGCGGGACGCCCTGGGGCCGCTGGTACCAGACGCTGGAGGAGGTGTTCATCGAGGTGCGCGTCCCGCCGGGCACCCGCGCAAAGGACGTGCGCTGCAGCCTGCGGAGCCGGCACATCTCCCTGGCCGTGTGCGGGCAGGAGCTGCTGCAGGTACCGTGGGCAGCCCGGGGGGAACAGGCCAGCGGCTGCTCCTGACGCGTAGGCCGCAGGGCGCTGGGGGTCACGGGCTCAGTTCGGTTGTAAAATATCTCTGAGGCTATCGAGTCCAGCCTGCACAGGTGTCTGCTGTGTCAATCGACTGTGGGCAGGTCGATCCAACGTCTTGTCATACCTTCTATGAAATTTCTTCCTGATGTCCCACCCGGACCTGCCCTGGCACAGCTTAGGCTGCGCCCTCGTGTGCTGTCATTAGTCACCTGGGAGAAGGTTTGCACACCTATGCCCTATGGCGCCTCTCTGTTCTTTATCCCAGGTTTGATACATTAAAAATTACATTCGTTGGAAACGATTTTGTTCACCTGCACGAGGTTTTACAGATGGTGCCTGTCCTCCACTACATGGAAAGAGAGCTGGAGAGGGGCTTCTTAGAAGGCCACGTAGTGATGGGACAAGGGGGAAGGGCTTTAAACTATCAGAAGACAGTATTATGTTGGATATTACTAAGAAATTCTTCCCTGTGAGGATTGGGAGGCCCTGGCAATAGGTTGCCCAGAGAAGCTGTGGATGCCGTGTCCCTGGAAGTGTTCAAGACTGGGTTGGACAGGGCTTGGAACAACCTGGGACAGTAGAGGGTGTCCTGCCCCATGGCAGGGAGCTGGAATGATAGCAGGGAGATGAACTTTAAGGTCCCATCCAGTTCAAACCATTCTGTGCTTCTATGAAAAACAAAGATAACCAAAGATACAAATTCACATGGATTTTAATGTGAATGTGGACAGCATTTCAGTGCACAGCTTCAATTGCTCCAGAAAGCAAAAAAACCCCAAAAACCCAACCCAAAAAAACAGCCTAAACACAGATTTACTTTCACATGGTGAACTGCTCATACTACCTGTACCCTGCACCAGAATTAGATGTTACTCCTGGCATGACAAGATTATTAAAAATGGCATTACCTGCTGAGAAACACAAGCCTTTTCAATGACTCCAGATACTGAAATATAATGAAAGTATTAAATGCTTCAATTAAAAAAATAATTGTGTAACAAGCAATAATTCTTTAACAGGCTACATGTAAGTGTATACGTGTAGGGCCAGATTGCCCTATTCATTTTCAACAGAATACAAAGTGGTTAAGTTGTGAGTAAAACTTCATAACTCAATGTCAACTGGATGCTGAAAAGGTTTTACTGATTTTTAATATTGTACCTGTCTTTTGCAGGGTAAACTTTTTGACTCTACAGTAACTGATGAAGGAACATGGACCTTAGGTAATAACCTGCATCTGAAGTGACATTATAAAGGCAGTAGAACTTTCCAATAGACACTGCAGAATAAATTACCCCCTCTTTATTAATGAGAAAGATTACTTTCTTTCCATAGCTTTGTAAAAAGGCAGTCGTTATTGCTGGATTAGGGAACTGAGGTGTTACAAAAGCACTTGAGACAAAGGTTAATGAGAAAATGCCACATCCTGGAAGGTCGTAATCAATGGGTTACAAACATTTCCATATAGTGAGAAGTTTCTCTCAAACCTTCATTTAAAGGTAAACAGTTATGATACAGTTATGTGGTATATGACTCTCCATAATTACTACTTTTTATGTGTTATAGTTTTTGAATGGATGACAAAATCTACAGTCCAAGAGAATCAGAAAGAAATTTAAAAATCATACTTAAGGTTCCTACATATAATTAGGAAAAAAAAGCATATCAGGCCATTATATCATAAATACTGTAAGGTATTCAGAATATTTTGGGGGCTGCCAATAATATTTGTGGAGTGTGCCTCCCAGTGTTTTCCTATTATATTTATTTTAAATATTTATTGATAATTTAGTAATTTAGGCATTGAAATGAAAAGTGTTAATACACATAGTGAAGCAAAGCCCAGTCTTTTTCAGTATGCAAATAATATATAAAATACACTTCTACTGCTGTATTTATTCACTTCAGTGGACCTAAACACCCTGCACGTTTACTTTGAAACATGCCTCCAGTGTATTCTCTATGGCCATACACACTCTTTTAAATAATCATCCATTCATATGTTGCTAAAACTTAGTTCTGGCTTTTGTTGGTAATTACTCTCTGTAAAGCCTGATCTCAAATTTTTCATTATTGCCTTAGGAGAGTTGTCTATATTAATAGATTAAATCTGTTGTGAATATCTCCAAGACTTTATATTTGCAACAGAAGTACTTTTGAACTGTGTTTAATCCCTTGAAACAGCTTCAGCATCTTACAGGCCAGTTGGGGAGAGATGACAATACAGACTATCTTTGCTTCAGCCCTTTTTTTCGTGTTAATGTTTATTTATCAAGAACTAGATTGGCATTGGCATTACAAACTTAAATTTACTTCACGTCTTGTGCTTGTTAATGGTGAATTCACCAAACCAAGAAAAGAACCAACGTGTAGGACTGAGATTAAAGGTTGATCTATGTGTTTTCATTCAACAGAAGACAGGCAGATGATACGAATTGTTCTAACGAAGACAAATAGAGATGCTGGAAATTGTTGGACATCTCTGTTAGAAAATGAATATGCTGCTGATCCTTGGGTACAGGACCAGATGCAAAGGAAACTTACACTGGAGCGCTTCCAAAGAGAAGTAAGTTAAAGGACTGATGGCTAGAAAAGCTGATGTGGAACAGAGACTAGACAGTTAAAAGGAATAAAATAGATATTTATTGAAAGGCCTTAAAAGGATACACTTTGGGCAGTACAAGAGCCTGGCTGGGGCTGCAGCCGGGTTGAATCCAAAATGTATCTCTGTCACAAGTTTTTACACTTGTATAAGTTTTGGTTCATCTACACATTGGGGTCAATTTTCCAACCACAACCCCAGGTTATGAAGTCCCCCTGGCTTGCCCCCTTCCCTCCGACATTGTTTATGCTTTTTGAGTAAGGGTTGTCTTTGATTCTCTAGCTGGGAAGGGATTGTTTATGAAGTTTCAGAGTTACACACCAAGCAGCAGAGAATCTGAAAAATATAAACGCTAAAACCGAAGAAATCAGGACCATAATTACTCCTGATATTTTTTGTTAGCACACAGACATTATGGCCAGGAAACCTGAGCAAATGCCATGGAAATGTATTAATTTCCAATTCAATAATTCAATATCTATGAAATGCTTACAAGGTTTTATCACTGTGCTTTTAAGATATTTGTCTGTCTGTACTCTGTCTGCAGGGTTATAAGTTCAGGTGAGTTTGGAGGTGCTATTGCTGTTTTAGTAATTGCATCTTCCTAACAACTACACACAACTTCTGTTATTATCTAGAATTATGACCTAGCCATATTTACAATAAAATACAAACATCAAACTCTACTGGATATGTTTGTTTATAACGTAAGATTGAATAATTAGCTGGGAAAGATGTTCCTTGTGCTTTCACTAAAATTGCCTAAATTGTTTTGCTATCCCTTTGGCACACAACTATTCCTATACCTGTCTGCAGAGATGTAGAATTACATTTGACATGCCAGCTGAATCAGCAGGCTATGTACTGCAGCAGAGAACAGTGGTTTTATGAACCTTGTTATCCATCAGGGCATGTACTTAGATTTTCAAAAGGCGGTTTCAAAGGACACCAAAAGCCAGATCTCTTTCTTAAACTTTGCTTAATATTTCTTTTCTGGGAGATCTGACTACTTGCTAAGTCAAAAACAGCATTACAAAGTCAGTTCAAGCAGTAGCCAACCAAACTGACAATTCAGAATTTGTTGATGCATTTTCCAAGGAGTTTAGTGCTGTGATAAATGTATGACAAGTTGATTATTATATGTTCTTATTACAATGGCAGAATAGTAACATAGAGCAATTTAGGGTTTTTGTTTGTGGGTTGTCTGGGATTTTAAAAAACATTTTTATTCTAAATAATTTACTTAATAAACAATTTTTAATTTTAATTCCATCAGAACCCTGGGTTTGACTTCAGTGGAGCAGAAATTTCTGGAAACTACAGCAAAGGAGGACCAGACTTTTCTAGTCTTGAAAAGTGAACTTTTTATATGTGATCCTTTAGACAAATTACATGTTACAATTAAGGACTGGAATCATGTAACTGTTGAAGACTTCAGTGATCTCTTCAATGGATTGTTGTCAAAAGTAATCACTTCAGTGAAGAGAAAGAAGATCTTTTCCAGCAGAATGAAGACAACAAAATGTTAGCAGCTGATTTATAAGCTGTGATACTAAGGCACAGACTATAGAGAAAGGTGTACATAAAAAAAGCAAGGACTTTAAGCAGAATGTTTGTTTTGGGTGCTTTTTTCTTTTTAGAAACACCATAGTAAACAAATCAGTTATAAATCTACCGCTTGTCTTAATGCAATGATATCTTGTTATTCTTGCTTATCTACACTTGGGAAGGAATCTCCCCGTGCACCAGGCTGGGGCTGATCTTCTGGAGAGCAGTTCTGTGGAGAAGGACCTTGGGGTCCTGATGGACAGTGAGCTGTCCCTGAGCCAGCAGTGCCCTGGGGGACAAGAATGCTAATTATATCCTGGGGTGAATCAGGAAAAACATTGCCAGAAGGTCAGGGAGGTGACCTGGTTCCTCTGCTCAACCCTGGTGAGGCCAGATCTGGAGTACTGTGTCCAGCTGGGCTGCTCAAGACAGGAGGGACATAGAGCTCCTGGAACAAGTCCAGCAGAGGCTATGGAAGGGATTGAAGGATATCCCTACAAGGAAAGGCTTTGGGAGCTGGGGACGTTCGGCCTCCAGAGGAGACACAACTAAGAGGGGACCTTATCCCAGTCTGTCCCCATCTGCAGGGAGGGCTCAGAGAAGGGACCAGACTCTGTTCCATGGTGCCCAGCAACAGGCCAAGAGGCAGCCAACCAACCTTTGTTAAGACCAGCCTTTGTTCTCTACGGGATGCAGAAGGGAACTTAGTAACTGCAAAACAGGGGAAGGTGGAAGTTCTTAATGCCTTCTTTGCCTCAGTCTTTAGTGAAAAGACAGCTTGTCCTCAGGACAGCTGTCCTCCTGGGTTGGTAGATGATGTCAGGGAACAGAATGGTCCCCTTGTTATCCAGGAGGAGGCAGAAAACTGCTGAGCTGCTTGGATGTTCATAAATCTATGGGACCAGATGGATCCATCCCAGGGTGATGAGGGAGCTAGCAGATGAGCTTGCAAAGCCTCTCTCCATCATTTACCAGCAGTCCTGGCTCACTGATGAGGTTCCAGATGACTGGAAACTGGCCAATGTGACTCCCATTCATAAAAACGGTGGGAAAGATGATCCTGGTAATTATAGGCCAGTTAGCCTGACCTCAGTACCTGGTCAGGTAATGGAACAGTTTATATTGAATATCATCACACAGCACTTACAGGATGGCCAGAGTATCAGACCCAGCTAGCAGGGGTTTAGGAGGGGTAGGTTGTGTTTGACCAACCTGGTCTCCTTTTATGACCAGCTGACCTGTCTGGTGGATGCAGGAAAGGCTGTGGATGTTGTCTATTTGGACTCCAGCATGGCCTTCAGCAAGACACTGTCTCCCATAGCAGACTCCTGGAAAAGTTGCCAGCTCATGGCTTAGACAGGAGCACTCTTTACTCAGTTAACTGGCTGGATGGCCAGGCCTAGAGAGTGGTGGTGAATGGTGCTGCATCCAGCTGGGGGCCAGTCACCAGTGGTGTCCCTCAGGGGTCTGTGCTGGGCCGGTTCTGTTCAATATTTTCATTGATGACATGGATGAGGATAT
>PYHW01009509.1:64297-75709 GCA_013186435.1 Turdus rufiventris
ATATGAAGCGGGGATAGGCAATGAATATGTATTAGGCGAATTGTATATTCCTAGTTTGTAGAGAATAAAAGGCGAGGCGCAGGTCGCCGAAGGTGTGCATGTTTTAGGAGGAATGATCCCCCATGCACCCAGCGCTGAATAAATACATATCTACTCTTATAACTTATTTCTGTGAGTTATAGAGTGCTTTCCACGCATCACCAGCACCGCTGAAACCTCTCAGGTACAAGGCATTGAAGGGTTTATGTCTTTAACCCTTTACAGCCACTCCTGTATTTTGGCATCTTAATGGAAAGTGAGGTTGTCACCAAACCTGCAGAGAGAAAAGCCCTCCAACAACACTTGTAGTGTTAAAGAATCAAGGCATTGCTTTATTCTGGCCAGGATGTGCAACAGAAATAATTTCATCCACACACAGCCCAGGAGTGCGGAGAAAATAATTCCATGACACATCCAACACTCAAACCAGCATTGGAAACTCCCAGGAGCTGAAAATACTCCACTCCTGAACAGACTCTAGGCAAGTAAAGGAAGTTACATACTGTAAAGCGTTTTTGTTTTGGACATGCTTGAGGCCCAAGGCTTTTATTTATTCAGTTAATGTTCCATTATGTGCTACTTTATCCAAAGTGATTACCAATTCCTTAAAAAGACTGAACAATGGCTGAAGAATCCATTTTGCAGACCATTACGATGGTATTTCAAAGGGCTTAAAGGTACTTAGTTTTTTTTCTTAAAGTTGTTGAGGTGTTATTTCGAGTTCAGCCTAAAATTTTCAAGATGTTTTGTGAAGGTTATTGTGAATTGCTTGAAAGGCTTAAAATTCTCTTGAGGAATGAATTGGCTTTTTCTGAAAAGCAAAGTTTTTAGTATGGCAGACCTCTTTCTCTCTTCAAAGAAAATACATGTTGGTATGTCACTAATACATGAAGTGATACATAGGTCTAAACTGTTTTTTTCAGTACTGATGGAGATATTGAACACATACACATCTTGCTGATGGGAGAAAGTACTCTGCATGTCTCAGGAGGGCATGAAAGAGTTGAAATCCAGGTGGATTTTATGGCTTTTAGAAATCATTTTAGGAAGAGTAAGTTTGCAATAAAGCCTAGGTGATAATTATACTGAGAAGAATACTTTTTTTTTCGAGTGAAGTCTATTAGCTTGTTTGATGTTTAGAAATCTTCCTGAAAGAAAGGTTGAATGATTTATTTAGTTTTTTAGCCAGCATTTTTGGTACCACTTGTTGCTAGCCCTGTTGATAACCAACGTCTGAACACACAAGCCAAGTCATCCTATGTAGTCTGAGAGTGGGATTTTTGTCTCTACATATTCTGCTTTTGAGCATGTTTGTTTTGCACTTACCGTAAATTTTGCTTCTCAAGTCCTTTATGCCTCTCTTTGAAATAAAAGAAGGTTTAGTTGCACTTCAAGTGGTGAGACAACTATGATTGGTGTTAATAAATTCTGGTCCCCTCTGCCTGAAATGAACCTCCCAGAGGTAGGTCTTTGTTTTATAACTATAGGAAACTGTAGTTGTCCTCATTATTCCTGTATACCTTAGAAGTAATTATGTTAATGAAGACTGGCTATAAGGTATAAAAATATGTTAGCAATATCGTATGTGTGAGGTTTAAACTGTTTAGAAACACTGGCTAACTACTGACAAGGACGTTGTGTGTGTTTTCACATGACTGAGAACTCACCAAAGCAACCACGTGAGTTGCTTTGAATTCAGTGATTCACAGTTAAAAGTGCTTGGCACATACTCGCTGTGTTAATGACTGTCCTTACCAATATTCCTTGCCCTGTTGTCACCAAGGAGGGGATGATGAGACAGCAGCTCTCTGGGAAGCCTCTGCAGTTGTGCTCCTTTTTTTGGAGAGCCGTAAAAGAGAGACTGCTTCATGCATCCATGAGCATTATCACCTTATTTACTCAATATATGCATCAAAAGCAATATTCATACTACTTTCTCCTATTGTACTGCACATTTATTTTGTGTTCGTTTAATTCTTCCTATCATTTATCATTACATTTATGGAAATTGAAGAATCTTTGTACTTCAGAAAATCTTCCAGCAGGCAAGACTAGAAGGAAATAAAGTTAAAGATGCAGAGATTTTTAACAAAAATGTGCTTTTCATAGCAAGAGCTTGAATTTTTGGAAGGCTTAGCATGAGGGTGTCCTTGACTGTGAAGGTGAAATGACCAAATACCGTTTCTGTGGCTCTTTCCCCTCTAAAACACTTGAATGAAATCTGAGTTTCTATTTGCTGTTCATTTCCTTTCCTTCCTCAGACCTTTGCAACTGCTGGTTGAGAGAATGCATCTAAAAGGCACTGGTTTGACCCTCATTATAATGTCCTTGATTTGAGCGTCTTATTACATAGGAAAAAGTAATTTGTTAAAAATGAGAGTAGAAGCATCAATCCCGGGTCTCATGCCACAGCCCATCTGAGACAAAATGAATTGTTTTTCAGTTCTTCAAACTCTAAATCAATCTGTTGCTATTGGATGAAGTTCCAATATAATTGCCCCTGAATGCAAACTCAAGCACTTCAAGTATTCACAGATGCAGCATATCAGAAATAAAGATTATAATAAATCAGATGTCATAAATATGGATATTTATGTTGCCAGTAATTAAGTCTGAGTTATCTAAATTAAAATTCAAAATTATATATTGCAAAGGAAGTGTTCTTTTTTTTTTTAAGAGTTGGAAAACATTTGTGTATTCTTCCTGTCGTTACTATGCACATAATAATCATGTGAAGAAAATGATATGTCTCTTCACACTGCTTGTTTTAAATAGCTTTTATTTCTCAAGTCGCTCTTAAAAATAGACTAAAGGAGTACTGTAAAAAGCAGTAGGCCATGGATCTGGTTTGCAACCACTGACAGCAAGCAAAATCGTTGGCCTGTTTTTTGTTCTTGCAGTAAGGATTCTGGACTGACATGACAGCATAGAAAAGCAGTTCATGCTGATTAAATATAACATAGAAGTTATGATTTAAAAGTGTTCTTTGGGTGAAGCATTTGGCAAACAGAAGCCCAAAACACCTTCATGGGGTTACTATAGCCACTTGGGCAGCAGCTTGGGAAGTGCTGTTGAGTTGCCAGACTTCATGCTGGAGTGGCTGAAGTGAGTGTACATAGTCCATTTGCTCTACAGGCTGCTGTGTGTGGGTAGAAGATGCTTCAAGAGAGGTGCTGCAAACAGTGAGAGCACTAGGAGCTTCTGAAATGCATTGCAGCTCTTCTGTCAGAGGGGAGAGAGGATTAAGACTGGATAGTAAAGATGCTACATCTTATCTCCTAGTTGTCTGTCCTGCCTCTTCAGTGGTTGTCATGCCTGAGACGAGGAAACAGTTTTCTTGTGGATTGGTCTGGTGGCTGAGGGTACACATTGCTCCCAGTGTCTGTGGCTGTGCCAAGCTGAGAAGTGCTGGGCATGCTGCAGGGTCACATAGTGCCATAGAAGCAGAGTGGATAGTTCCTGGAGTGGTGTCTTCACCTCTTTTCTACTTAACCTGTGTCAGATGTCTTTCAGAAATCTCTGTGTCTGTTTAATCCTCACTGCCACAGTCAGCACCTGCAGGGCTTAATTATGTGCATCAGTCTCACCATACTCCTTGCCTGAGGATCTGGGAGTCTCAGTTAAGTTCAAGGCTATGGTCTAGGAAGGACTGTGGCTGGCCTTCTCCCCTGCTTGGCCAGACTTGTTTATTGGATTTCCCAGATGGGGCTTGGACTTGTGGTGTCCCATGGTTTGTCTGGTGATGACAGTGCAGCCCATGGCTACCACCAAGCTGGCTCTGCTCCTGCTTTGGGGTTGAGGCTTTGTTGGTGAGGTTCTGCCCTGCCTTTGCCTGCATTGGCCTCAGCTTTTCTGTCACTTTCTATAGCAAGAGAGCTATATAGCTTCTGGCACCTCATTCTCAAGACAGCTAAATAAATTAATGCTGTCTTTTCACCCTTTGCTGTGTGTTTTATGACTATAGTGTCAAAATTAATGTAAAGTTTCTTAAAATTATTTTTTTCTGTGATTTCAGTTAAAAAAAATGAATTACTGTAACAGCTGGAAAGGTTTCTCCCTGCCCCTTCTCTTGTGTTTGTTCCCTTATTGTAATAATTGTCTTTAGTTCATTAACGTAATTGTACAGAAGTGCACACAAGAAAGAAAGGTAAATAAAATGAAAGAGGTGAAGCTTCCCAAGTAAATGTAAGATCCTGTAGGAGATTTGCTTTGTCTGCTGTTATTCTTTTACTGATTCTCATTTTATCAAATATGTCAGAGGAGAGAGTAAAGATCTCTGAGATGGATTTAAGTACAAGAGCTTGATAATATAGGTGGGAGGTGAAGGACTCATCTGGACCAGCCTTAGGTAAAGTATATTCATAATATTAAGTCAAGTTTAGGCTCAGGAGAACTGTGGAATTCTGATTTCAAAGGCCCCATTTCAAAGCCTGCAGAAATCCAGGTTCTTAAATGTATTTATGTATCTAACACCCACTCTCTTTAATGTAAAGAATTTAGATGTCTAAGAAGAAAGGTCACAGAGATCAGAGGGGGCATCAGTTAGCCCCAACAGTGAGTGACTTGTTTGAAGTGTAGATTAAATTAATTCAAAAGTTTCTTGTGAGTTTTGCCTTACATTGCATTGTTCAGATTTTAAACAGAAAAAACTCTACAGGCCAAAAAGAAAGACAGTGAGCTCTGCATTTCCTTGCTATAAACCATTTGAGAGAAGGACACTTTGTCAGACCATGGACTTTTCATAAATACCAAAACCTGGAAAGGATTTAGGCGCTGTAATTACCTATTGATATTCTTACTGTCAAATATCTCCTTTATGCTTTCCTCTGTCGTTATTTTCTAAATAAAGAGGAATTACATGGTAATGACAGGATATCTCCTTTTTCAAACTAGAAAGTTTTGTTACTGTATATTGTGTGAGTGAAATTGCCAGGTTGAGGAGACTTTCAGGGGTTTCTCTGCCTTATCTTGGGCAAAGATAATGCCCAAACCCCTATTTTGGATAATTGCAGTCCTTTAGCTCTTTTTTCTCTATTACTGCACTGGAATAATATGTAATTTAAATGTTAGTCTCCTGTCTGTATCTGGTATCTTAGCTATATGCTTGCTTATGTGATCTCTTTGAGCTATTTTTGTGATGCATTGATTTTAAAAATAATATTTTACCCCCAAAGTACAGTAATTTTACGAGAATAAGGCGCACCGGAGTATAAGGGGCACTTCCAGGTGTCGGGAAATTTCCAAACTTTGTCCATATATAAGGCGCACTGGCGTTAAAGGCACACTTTTTTTTTTCCAGCGAGGAGCCACGTGCAACAAAATAATCAATTAGTAACGGAATCGCACGATCATGGGGTTTGCTTGCTTGGCTCAGAGCCAGGTGGGCTTGGCCCGGCCTGGCGCTGCCGCTCAAGGCCGGGCAGCCCTCGCCTGGTGCTGCCCCCCGCCCGGCGCTGCTGCTCGGGGTGGCGCTGCCCCCACCCAGAGCTGCTGCTCGGGGCGGCGCTTCCCCCACCCGGTTCTACCCCTGCCAGGTGCTGCTGCTCAGGCCAGTGCTGCCCCACCCAGCACTGCTGCTCGGGCTGGCGCTTCCCCCACCCGGTGCTGCCCTTGCCTGGCGCTACCCCTGCCCGGTGCTGCCGCTCAGGGCCGGATGGGCTCAGCTTGGTTCAGGGCTGCTGTGGGCTCGCACTTCCGGATTGGCAAATTTTCGAATTTTGTCCATATATAAGGTGCTCTGGGGTATAAGGAGCACTTCCAGATTTGGACCAAAATTTTAGTCAAAAGGGTGCGCCTTATACGCATGAAATTACTGTATTTATATGGATATAATTCAGGAAAATGCTTTGCTGTTTTACACTCCTTTCCCCCAGCCTTATTTAAGAGCATCAGCAAGCATTGTGAATAGGACTGCTGTGTAGTTAGCTGCTCTAGAAGAAGAGGGTGTGGAAGGGGTGTGAAATCATGGATCTGCAGTGTAAACTTAAAAACTAGCAGCAGTCGTGTACTCTTCATGGTTATATCTTCTCCACTTAAAATTTTCAGCCAGGTATTTTCTCCCACTTTGAGAAGATTCAGGACTGCTTTTTTAGGAAGAGTCATGTTAGCTGGATATGGAACATAGGTAATTTGTTGAACAGACAAGAAAAGCTGAGACCAGGCACTTGTGATGATTAATAACAGCAAAATTGTGTGTGTTTTTGTTAATCACCCTAAGAGGAGCAGCTTGGGGAAAGTGCCAGTTTCCTTCAGAGAGAACTGTTGGAAATACTTGAGTCATTACGAGACAGTACAAAGTCATGTTTCATCTTTCAATATTTCAATTTTTTTTTTTTTTTTGCTAATGGACTGAATGTTTCCAGTGGTTATGTGAGTGCTGCACTTTTGCTTTAGGCTTACTGATAATGGGCTCATTGTTCTGACTACTCTGGAATAACGGTGAGCTCTCTGAGATTTGACATGATGAAAATATACGGTTTGTCTTTTGTTAAGAAAAAAAAAAAAAAGGAAGTCAATCACTTGCACTTGGAATTTTTATTTTTCCTTTTAAAAAAAGTCAACATTTTGATAAATCCCAAATGAATGCAACTTGAATCACTACTTGAGAGCTCAGGAGCTCTTAATGATTGAAAAAAAATTGCTGAAAGCACTACCTGGGGATCTTTGGCACTGTGCTTGGCTGAAGAGCCCAAAGAGATGGCATGAGCAAATAATTTTTGTTTGATGGATCATGTCGTACTTGGAAATAAGCAAAAATACACAGAAAAGATTGTTGCTTGAAGATGTTATTCCTGCCACAACCTCCAGAAGCAAGGTGACACCTGGTCATGGGAGTTTGCCTTGGCTGGGCTTGTGTCTTTTTAAAGAAGAAATTATTTTGTCCTGTACCTGTGTCTTACTTTCAAAAAAAGAGGGCCTGCTAATTCCTAATATGATTTACCAAATGAGTTAAGTAGTTCAGGTAGTAGTTTAAGCAACCAAGAGTTAAATACCTTGTATTAAACCGTAGGTTTACAGTACAGCAGTTGCCAAGTCAGTCACTACCCATGGTGTTGGGCCAGCTCTGTGATTAGAGCTTATCTCAGAATATGGAGTATCAGGATATTTTGGTTCATGTGCAGAACTACATTCTTCTTTTCAAAAGCTGTTTCAGAAGAAAAATGGACTGGTGTTCACAAAGGCAGAGCTGTGATTAAAGGACAGGCTGCTTCCCTGATGGCCGCTTTTGGTTGTAGTGGAGTTATTCAGATAACCTAATGAAGTGAATTTTGCTCTTGCAGGGTGAAACCATAGCAACCTGGCACTTTAGAATGCATGGTATATAATATGTCTGTCCTTCAGATAGTATTTTGCAATCCAGAAATAGTAATTTCCTAATGTGTGAATGTAAATATCAGACAAATGTAGCTGGAGTGACAGTATTGTCTCTGAGGTAAACATGAGTCCTGTTGTGCTGCTTGTCTGGTGCTGCACGTTTGTAAAGCAGGTCCCAGAGAAAGGCAAAGGAAGTACAGTTTTCAATTTTTAATATATGGGCGTGAGAGGTGCTGTGAAATTTGCTTATTGAAAGAGATGCTGCAGTCGCCCAGTGCTACTCTTATCTTGCCCTCCAACCTGTATGTGCCCCTACTTATTTTTGTCATAGTTTTCTTAAATTATGGTATATCAAGTTCCAAATTTTTGGTCAATAATCTCTCTGATACCACTCTGCGGAGGCTCAAACAGCGCTGGAAGTACTCAGTAATCCTGTAGCGGGAGTAAGTACCCTGCAGCATGCTCACAGCTGGCCAAAGCTGCCAGCTGTTTGTTGAAAACATGGAAAACATTCTTCCTTCGTTAGATAAATAAATGCTTGTGAGCAGCCTCACTGACTTCTGCTGGTGTCACCCTCCCACTACAAGATCTGAAACAGCTGAGACAAGTAATTTCTGCAGAAACCAGCAGTGATTCAGCTTGTGAATTCAGCTTGTGAGCCTCTGCTGCCAGTTTTAGGAACTGGGCTACCAGTTGGGAGGGACTGAGAAGGGATGACAGTGGTGTTTTTGTTGTTTTTTTTTTTTTTTTAATTGTGTAAAGGGCCAGATGATTAGTGCATTGAAGGAATAAATAGGCAAATATTTAATGATACCGCTAGGGATTGATTTAGACTAAACAGCTAACTGAATGTTTTCGTTAAAAGTACTATCATTACTCCAGCTTGTATATGGAGTGTTTAAAAATCAACTTAAATGGCACAGAATGCTCTTTATGAATGTATGTTTTATGGAATAGAGGCATTTCAAATAGCTTTTTTTGCTATAAGTAAAATGTTAACAACCGAATTTGTTAAAAATGCTAAATTATTTTGATAGGGCTGTAATTTACTTAAGAGGAGAGCAAAATAATGTTGATTGGGTTTTTTCTGTGTCATAGTGGGTCAAGGCTGTGCTATTCCTTCTGCTTCTTTAAACTGATCTGGCTCCCTATTGTTTGTGACACATTGATTTTCTTTAAATTATGGTTATTCAAATTTTTCTTGTCACAGCTCCATTTCCTTGCATTTTTTGGATATCATACCTATTCAATAGCAGTTTTTGTCCTTCTGCCCCTCTTTAGGTTGGTTTTTCATCCACCCTTGAGTAGTTATGCCTTTATGAATAACAGTGGAGCACATTTAAGCTGTTCTCATTGTCACAATTTTTTGTTCCATTACCTCTTTCTATTTTATCTGAATTCCAGTCATTTTCAGCTTTTGATTTGTTTGCACTGCATAGCTGGTGTTTGCATTTGTATGTAGATGGATTCGGCACTGAAATCACTTGTTACCACTAGTGTGGAAGCAAATGCTGTGGGTTTCTTTGTTTGGTGATTTTTTTTGTTTGTTTGTTTATTTGCTCAGGTGTACTACAAGGTTTTTCTCCTTGTGTTGCTTGGGGATCTAAAATGAATCCCTTTGTTGAGAGGAGACACTTAAACTTGAAGGAAAAAGTAAATGACAGTATGTGTGCTCAGATCTGTACTGTCAAAATGAATGATACAAACAATCGTGTGGAAAATTAAAGTCTTTCCCAGTAGAGCGGGAGATTCAGCCTTCTCCCAGATGAGGGCAGTGGTGGCTCACCGATTGCACAGTCCCTGCTCATGTTTAATGTAACACTCATTAGAGACTGTGAGATTTGGTGTATTTATATTAGGAGTTTCAGTGAATGTGTTGTGGAATTACTTTTATAAATTCAGGGCTGCGAAATACGAGAAAAGAATGTGAAGGGAGATATTTTTACATAGAGGACTTTCAACTTAAACTCCCCCTAGAAGGATTTTTGAGTTTTGAAGAAAATCAGGACAACTTGCTGAAGGGAATAAGATGTACTGATTTGATAAATAGACTTTGCAAATCTGTGTCTGAAGTTTTCTAGATTTTCAAATTTTTGCAAGAATGAAGATATTTTCAAGTTTTGCAAGAATGAAGAGTAATTTTTGCTGAAGGAATCCTTTTTGTACATAGTGTTTCATTTTACCATTTAGTTTGATACCCAGCAAATCTATTTATATGCACTTAAATCTTGTACTTTTAATTGCTGCATCCTTATGTGGCTGCTTTGCAGCAGCAGATATGGAAGTTTTAGATGAGTAATTTCCTTTCCCCTTGACTTAACATAAGACCTATCATGCTTTTTTTAATTGCCTTTCATTATTGAGTAATATTAATGGATTTAAGAGAGAACAATGTACGTTGTTGCAGGTGTTTTAAGGATGTTGTATTTTGAAGTGTGACTTCCCTACCAATTGAGGACTTTTTGATATGGCATCTAGTGACCAGGTTTTTGGGGCACTTAATGTAGCAGTGAAGATAAGATTTTAATTAGACAGATAGCTTGCTGAGGTGGCACAAGAACTGGATTGAATAATAGAATTAATTATGTAATTGAGTATTATGGTTTTGAGAAGCTGCTGATAATATGTCCAGTCTGGTTTTGTTTGTTCTCTGTGTCTGCTCAGCTTTACATAGGCCTGTGCTCCAGTGAGTCTGGCAACTCTGCTGTCACAAGCCAATAGTGGTGCAGACGACTGAGCTGAGGTCTCTGCAGAAGACTTGGCAGATTATTAAATGAAGTGAGAGTAACTCCTTGCAAGCACAACTGCTGCTGACTGTTGAATGGTGGGATGTTTGTGTTTATGTGCCTGCTAACACCACTGTACATGATGAGAGTTTCCTGAAGGCTTTGCTAGAGCAGTGTGAAAGATGGATGTCTAATCCCTGGCTGATGAAAAGAGGTAGAGTCACTGGTTTGAGGTGACAGGGAGCACATCCACACTTCAGTTCTGAATGTTAACTGCTAAGCAGAGCTTTTATATTAAGCTTAAGATGAAGTATATTAGCTCAGCTTGCAAATAATTTTAACTATAATTTAAGAAATTTATCCAGCTAAATTTTTCTTTTTTGGATTTATTTACTAGTATGCCAGTGGAGTCTTGTACCACAGAATAATGCTTCCTGCTTTCTATGCCTGGTAAGCAGTGGCATAGATGGGCCTTGGAGGTGGGAATCTAAACTCAGTCAGTATAAAATCATAATCACGTTTTCAAAGTACATAGGCAGCAAGCTTCTGATGAGATGAGGAAGGTGTTGGAGAAGTAGGTCTGCATGCAGTCCAAGGTGTAACTGCAGGCTAAATGTGCTGTATTGTGTGACTGCTGCCTTCTCAATGGGCAAAAGGAGCAAGTGGCACTTTTCAACTGAGCTTTGCACTTTTGTGTGGTAATTTGTTTGTAGTACAAATATACCTTGTGTGCTGAATGGTGCCATTTTGGCACCTGCATATCTTCAGGCACTCTGCAGATGTTCTCTTTGTAGGGAATATGTAGGTTAAAGCATCCTTACTGGTCATTTCTTGTGCCTCAAGTAGTGGGGTCCACGAGGGACTGGCTTCTTCCTTTGAGGCCCCTCGTAAATGCATAGTTGGAACAGAGTGGTCAGTAACAGGAGTTCAGGAATCTTTTCTTAGGAAGTGGAAAGGGAAAACACCCCTCTCGTGTTTTGCTGAGCTTTGTGGCTGCCTGGAAAACCTGGGCTTCATTAAACATGCAGCTGTAAATTGTCAACCTACCTGAAACAAAACCAATACTGATTAATTAAATATTTATGGACTCCTGATGTTTATTATGTTGTAACATAGTATGGTTTTCAGGTTAAAGCTGTGAAATAAAATTACAGTAATTTCACGACTATAAGGCGCACCCTTTTGACTAAAACTTTCCCCCAAACCCGGAAGTGCGCCTTATAGTCCGGTGCACCTTATCTGGCAGTCAAAGTTCGGAAAATTTGCCTACCCAGAAGTGAGAGCTGTGAGCCTCGGGGGAGCCGGCAGGGCCATGGCTGCCAGGTGGAGGCAG
>PYHW01009509.1:76837-109737 GCA_013186435.1 Turdus rufiventris
TATCTGATCTACAATGTTGCAAATTTTGCTGACTCCCGGGGGGTGCGCCTTATAGTCAGATGCGCCTTATGGTCGTGAAATTACTGTAATTCTGATCTTGGCTTGGGAAACTCTTGCCTAGGAAGCATTTACACTTGGCTGGCTGCTGATCTGAATCTAGCATGAGTCTAGGTCTGAGGAACTGCAGAAGCATGGAGAATTATGGTAGCATTCTGTTTGCAAACCTTCTATTTAACATTTATCATGAGGTTTGTGAATATGTGTATTGGCCAGGAAGCCTAGTGCTGTTCTCCATGTGCACTGGATGTTTGTGGGAGGAAAGTCTACATTTTGAAGCATTGACGTGTTATCTGTGTGCTGAGGTCTCAGAAACAAGGGGCAATGCCTTTCCTTTTCATTTTGGGTATTCTTCATTACCTTTGGGAAGCACAATTTGCAAATTAAAAGGCTGTTTTGCAAAATATCTGCTTTGAATAGAGAGAGTTTTACATAAGGTTAAATTTCCATGTTTTTATCTGTCTTAACAAAATTGCTGTTGCTTCTGTCAGTTTCTTAGGTGTCACTTCTCCCTTTTTGATTTGTTCCTTGCTTCCTGTAAATGAGCTTATACATTATTCATCTATAAACTCCTTTTTCATATTCCTCTACAGAATAACTTAAAATATGTGGCAATCAGGGCTGCTCAGAAAAACTGTCATATTTGTGTTCCCAGACTTCTAGGAAGGTTAAAACCCTGTAGCTGACTCAAAGGTGATAGCATTCACTGTAATGGATTGCACAGAAAATCAATAGGAAAGAACTAGTGTTTGAAAATGTTATTACAAGCTAATGTCAGATTTAAAAATATGTATCGGTGAGATTGTTTTGGCTGGTGACATGAGAATGTGTAGTTCATGCAATTACTCTGTATGCAGTTTCATTTTTCTTTCAGGGTAATGAGCATCTTTACACTTCATTGTTTCATACCTTTGTTTTTTTACATCAAATTTGATTTAATTGTAACATGGAACATTTTTCAGACTGACAGAGGAAGACCTATAAAGGCTGCCTTCATAATCATGGCTGTGAGATAAAGAGCTGCAGCACGTCAGATGTTTTTCTTCCTTTCAGTGCTCACTTACTGAATGTCTCAGTTCCTACTGAGGAAAATAATTTAAGGAAGCTATGAATTACCAAATACTGCTTTGTTTATCCCAGTAGATAAACAGAATATGTGTTTCTTGCTTGTCTTGTGAAAAAAGTATGGTTTTGTTAGGAAGTATTTTAGAACTTCAAGCAGAAACCAAAGGATTGTCAACAGCTACCTTCATAAACTTGGCATTAACACATAATGTCTTGATTTACCTGGAAAAGTAAGTTGAAAAACTGGCTAGAAATAATCTGAATGTTTTTAATGTGAGTTGCACAAATATAACCTGTAATTTGTAAGGTCCTATGGTGCTAAATTCTTCTGTCTGGCAGGACTAGGTAGTCAGGATGGTGTTCTGTCAATTACTTTTGTATCTCCTGGTCCAAGACTTCTTTTTAACCTCTTGCCTACATTTGTGATTTCCAGTACTTGGTATGCTGATAAATGTGTGCCTCAATCAAGAGCTGCATTGCATTATAGTGAAGGCCCATCCTGCTGCTAGAAATGTGTAAGGAATTTCTGCCCTGCAAAGATTTTCAGCTCTCTCTTTTTATTTCCTTTCACCCTGAGCTTTACCCAAAATCTGCATTGCTGATTCTCTGCTAAGCAGAAGCATGTTCAAATGCTAATGGCACCATTTGTAAATAGGCCTAGATAATGAAGAATTTACTGAAGGAAACCATTTTGGGCACTTGTATTCAGTTCTTCCCTGGGCATAGAAAGTTATTAACTCCCTGCCATCCAGCCGGAAGCTATGATACTGATGTCTGCAGTCCTGCTCTCCTAATAGTACCTATTAGTTATCACTGCAGCAGGCATTGACTAGACATAATACAAGAGCTCCAAGTTTTAATAGCTGGTAACTAGTCAAAGCTTACCTATGAGTGAAGGATAAATGGCAGCTTTTTTGGTGAATCCCTAAATCCTCATTCTGTATCTTTCATCAGAAGCAAGCTTTGCTTCTCTTTTTTTTTTTTTTTTGGTCACTCTTACTTGGAACACCTCTGAGACAGCACTGAAAGCCTGTAGGTTTCATAAAGTACTCATAAGCTCTAACTCATTGCAGTGTTTACTTTGTAACTGTGAAGGCTATTCCTGATGGGCAGGCAAAAGGGATTTAGAAAGGAAGATACAGATTTTATTTTTTTTTATTTATTGTATTAAAAATTAAAAGTCTTTGAACAGAGATCTACTGATCTGTTGAGAAAATCTCAAGTATTTTCTCCATGTGACAGAAATCACTTATTTATAACAGGTAGTTATTGGACCTACTTTTCCCCAGTAGGTTTGGACAACTGAACTTTCTGTATATCCTCCCAGCCCTTAAAAATTGTGTTTTGAGTATATGAGGTACTAAAAGAAACAGGAAAGAAATGCTTTTTATAGTGCCTCCCATGTTGTAGATGGCCTCCTACATGCTTTCATGTAACTTCTCATGTACTAAAAATAGTATTTTAAGGGTAAAACTGACACAATGTTCAATGTGTTGTGGATATATGTGAACAAAATATTGCAGAAGTACAGTTTAAGTACCTAAGTGACTTATGCTTTAATGGAAATAAGAATTTCAATAGAAGACAGTCATCTTTGGCTGGAGAAGAAAATATAAGTTCTGGCTTATTATACCTATAAACCAGGAAGAAAGAAAAGGTTTTACTGAAAGTCATGCAGACCTGCATTGGAATTTCCTCATCTTCATTCATAATGTTTCAGTTTATAGAATGCTTTGGTTTATAGTTTAAAGTTTACCAAATGCTTCAATTTATAGAGAAGAACTTTACTGGATGCGTGTTTTTTTCTGAAACCTCCTGCAAGTCTGCAGCCTGTGCTTAGTTTTCTTGACTGATTTGTTGAAGTCCTCTCTCACCATCCTTCTCAGTGCTGTCTTTCTTGTACAAGTAGTTTTATGCTTTTGTGACTTCTGTGAGGTGATGATGTGACCAGAATTGTTTTACATGCAGAGGACTTCCTTTTCCAGATGTGTTGCTGGAAGCTGAAGTCAACACACATCCAGCATGTCTAAAACTTAAACCCCAAGGCCCAGTCTACCTTTTGCTGAAATCAGTGGAGACACTCGCATCAGTGGGAGCTGGACTGAGGACAGAAAGTCTTTTGAGGCGGAAGTCAGAGTGGAAGTATAATGAAATACAGCTCCAGTGCTGGCTGTTGTCCAGTGCTGGCTCATCTGTGCTCTGTTCCTCTGCTGCTTGGCTTTGTTTCTGTAAGCAATCATTTTAGCACTTTGAAGTGCAGTATTTTGAAAGCTCCTTCTGGCACAAGCTCTATAAGTGTGTGAGTGGTCATGTTTTTTTGTGTCTTTTGGATGGTGTTCTGGGAAAAACTATAAAATTCAAATATGCTGTTTCTTGGTTTGAATACTGTGGACTTTGTAGGATTTTTCCTGAGACACAGAAGCAGACAGGCCCTTGCTCTAGAGTAAGTGAACATAAAATCACATAGGGGCTGTTTTGCACTTGTTCCCCTCCACAGTTATTCCAAGTCTCTTTAGTGTGCTGCTCAGCACAGTGTGTCTGAGCCAGGACTTCTAGTCAGTGTTCAAAAGGGTAATTACAGGTGATGAACCTGAGGGACTCCTCAGTACTCTTGGGCAAACCCTAGAGTAGATGAATAATACTCTTACACCTCTTTTGAATGCAAGGAGCAGGGCAAGGGTTTTCAATGCAGCAGTAAACATTGCAGTGTAATTGTGAGTACTCCTTATAGAAAACAGCTTCTGTTTCACACCTCACAAGCTGAGTTGCAATAGGACCGCAGTCACTTTTAGGCACAAGGGTTTGTTTTATCTTTTTTGTTGTTTGTTTGGTTTTTTTTGTTTTGTTTTGTTTTCATTTATTTGTTTTCTTTGTTCTGTTCTTTGTTTTCATGAGTCAGTGTTTCACTACAGGCTGGACACTTCCACAGCTCCAAACTATCAAAGACTCATAACTTAGAATCACAAATGAAGCTGATATTTGTCAAGCCTGACTGGATGGTGTGTTTTCTTGCTGCTTATTTAGTGATGTTCAAGCTCCTAAATCTATGTTTATTGACAGTTTTGTCAGCTGTCAAAAAGAAATCTTACTTTTCGTTTATAAACCCAACAAGTGCCAGGCTCTTGTCTCTTGCATGCTTTGTGCTCAAATGTGTGGCTGAATTGAGGCAACTGTGTAGAAGGTGTGTTAGTGAGTCTTGAACTGCCCGAGTGAACCAGGTGTGTTCTTACTGAAGCTGTATGGAAGAGAAGCAGAACAAAATAATCTGCCTCTCTGAGACTAAATGGTTAATTGGTGAATGAGAGCTGGCTAAGATATTTCTGACAAAATGCTTTTCTTAGGATAGGCGAATTTCAAGAAAAATTTGGTTTGAAAAGGTTGAGATGTTGATTCTGGTCAGAACTTGGAGGTTGGGCGCCAATCATCACCGTGTACTTCCTCCTCCTGTGCTTCCACTTATGGGGAACTTGGCTTGAAGCCTTGGCTATTTGGGCATTTCTGAAGTAGAGATTGAAATAAGTCTTGTTTACATGCCTAATAATAAACCAGAAGAATGCATTAATATTGGGTCCTTCTGGATCTTCAGAACCAAATTCCATTACTGATTTCTAAAGGTCTCATCTTCAATAATATCGAGTCTATGCTGGCTAAAACAGATGCTTTACCCCTTGACTACTGTAGTATGTGTGAATATCAAAAGATGTTTAACAGTCCTACGTTGTGTAATATAAGTCTCCAGTGACAGATCCTTCCCTGGCTTACCAGAGGAAGTCTGGGACATGTATTATCACTGCTCTGTTCTTTTTTTTTCTGATAAGCTCCTTGATTACCAGAAGCAAGCATTAGTAAGAACTAGTGCTGCTTGAAAGCATTAAACTCCATTCATCTAAGTCTGATTCTGTAGTCAAACTAGATGAGGGTTCCCCCAACAGTAAAGGTGTTCCTTGTGCATTCCTCTTTTTTGGGTTTGCTTTTGGCTTTTGTGGAATTCAGTGACCTCAGGGATAATTTGCAAAATAAGTACTGTTTTTTCAGGAGCTTATCAAATGCTTGCTAAAGGGCTCTGTAATCCTCTTGAAGGTTGAAGGGTTGCAATACAGGATGTGACCAAAAGTATCTGTTCTATCACCATCTATTGAGACCAGTAGGGGCAGTGATCCTTATCTCCGTGGGAGACTTTCTGCTAATGGGCCATGCATTGAAACCAGGTGGGGCATTATTTTTAATCTTTTCACAACCCTTCCTTCTCCCAGGGAGTTATCTTCTGCTAATGGCCCATTGAGTTCCACTGCACGACTGATAAAATTACTTCATCCCACTGGGAGATGCTCCAGCCAAGGGGAAGAGCCAAGCCTTTCCTACCAAGATAAAAACTGAGATTTTGTGACACCAAGGGAACCCTTTTTCCACTGGACTCCAGAGGAAAACTGGACTTTTCCACATCATCACTGGACCTTTGGAGGGAAACTGCACCCTTCTACAGCACCATTGCTTCAACTGAACCCCATCTGTCACTGCAAGAGGACTGTGGCCACCATTATTAAATTGGACTGCTACCAATGCCCTGACTGACAGGGTGTTAGGTTGTATTCTGACTTTGTCAGTGTTTGGGGTTTGTTATTTGTAGTACTGTATTTCTATTTTAATTTTCTTAGTAAAGAACTGTTATTCCTAATTCCCATATCTTTGCCTGAGAGCCCCTTAATTTCARAATTATAATACAGTAATTTCACGATTATAAGCTGCACCATTCTGACTAAAATTTTGATCCCAACCCGGAAATGCAGCTTACACTCAGGAGCGGCCAATATATGAACAAAGCTCTGAAATTTCTCATCTGGGAAGTACAAACCGAGGTGCCGAGCCGAGCACCTCCCAGTAAAACCTGGGATTGTGCGATTGTTACAAATTGGTTACTCTGTTGCGCAGCGGGTGGAGGTGGGCTCCCACTGGCAGCTTGTGGGGGGAGGCAGCGGGCTCTGTGCTGCCGGCCCCGTGGCGGTGGGGGGGAGGCAAGGGGCTCCGTCCCCCCCTCCTGCTGCTGGCGTGGGTGCGGGCAGGTTCCTGTTCCCGTCTCCCACTGCCGCTGTGGGTGCAGGTGGGCTCCATCCCTCCCTCCCGCCACAGGTGTGGGCAGGCTCTGTCCCTCCCTCCTGCCGCCGCCACGGGTGCAAGCGGAGTCTGTCCCTCCTGCCCGCACTGCGGGACAGCGCCGGGCCGGGGCGAGTGAGCCCAGCATCGGCGGTGCAGGCAGCAGACGGGGGAGAGTGAACCCAGTGGCGGCGGCAGCAGCAGCGGCCAGCCACGAGCAGCCCCACTGAGTGGCAGCGCCAAGCTGGGCCACCCAGCCCCGTCTGCAGCCCTGAGAGGGCCGAGCCCGCTAGGCTGCAAGCCGAGCCAGTAAACTCCACAATCCCTCAATTCTGTTACTAATCTGTTACTTTGTTGCATGCGGGTCCTCGCTGCAAACGAGAGTGCAGTTTATAATCAGGTGCGGCTTGTAATAGTAAAATTACTAATTTGGAGGGCGGGGGTTTACATTCTCCATTTCAAAGAGAGGCTCCTGCCTTTCTTAGCAGACACCTGTCCTCCAAACTAGGACAAGGGTGCTTGAATTATTTGTTCTTCTTTGTTCAGCATTTTGTGCAGTTTGGAAGCTGAGTAAAGCTATTAGAGGAAATTGCCATTACAAATGACAATCACTGAGATGGGAGAGGGTAACACAGAGTAGTAGAATGTGGGATGTGGATGGAGGAAGCATGAAAATAATATTTGTAGTACTCAGTGGTACTACAGCTCACCTGAGATAGAGTAAGTGTTTATGTGGGCTGAATATAATGAAGTCAAATATCCTGATTTAAACGGTGTTCATAATGTAACCATAGGTTGATGAAATTCCATTTTGAGGTGGCAGTGGTCTGTAAAATATGCATGTAGCTCCTGAACTGACCATCATAAGTCCTTGGATTGCAAAGTTGCTACTTGTCTGTAGTGTTTCTTGACTAGGTAGTAGGTCTTAATTTTCAGGCATATTACCGTGTGATATTTTGAACTTTCCCCCTTCATCTAATCAATGTCCTTCCAATCTACAGAAAAAGGAGGTTTTAGTGTGCTGGTTTCCTCTGTTGGACATAGGAGTCATGTGTGGCAGTGCAAGCTGGCTTGTACCTGACAGTTAATTTGGTTATTAAATAGGACCCCCGGCCAAGTTCCATGGGTCAGCCCCAGGGTGGACAATGATAGCTTATATTCAAGTCCAAACAGGGATTTCACCCAATGACATTCTCTCCTAAGCTGCAGACACCTCACTGGTCAGAGAGCTGGGCAGTTGAACTCCCAACCCATCAGCTGTCATGAGCCAGGAAATTAAAACCCTCTATTTAGGAAGTGTTGAGAAGAGTAAAGAGGCTTTTGTCATATGAATCTCAGAGGGTCATGTCTGTCTCCAACCACAACCCCAATTAATGCTATAGACCTATATTTCAGATCCTGTATACTAAGACAAAGAAATGATTTTAAGCATTTCAACAGTTTCTGCTTAAAAATCAGAATATGATGCCAAGTGGCATCTTGTGTCACTTGCTGCCAAGCACCATTTTGCCTCACAGAATTTGAATCCAATCAAGTGGTGTGAAAGCAAAATTAAAAATCGGCATACTGCTGTTACTTCGAAGCTTTCAAGTGCACTTGGAAAACGGAGATAGATAGAAACATTTACTGAAATATCAAATTAAAAATAGGGATTATCTTGCTAATTTAAAAACTAATTTAAAATCAACTGTCTGCAGCAGGGATTCTAGTTCCGTGGAGGATTTGCAAAGTTCAGCTCATGTGGTTTCTAGTGATGTTTTTGTGCTTGGGTTTTTGAAAAATGGGAATGATTGTGGAATAGTCTTCCATGTTTATAAAAACAGTACTACAAACTGGAAAGCTGGGTAAAATTTCAACCTGTTTTCTTACTTTACAAATAAATCCAGATGAAAAGATTAAATTACTTTAAAAATACTATGTAGATACTCTAAAACCTCCCCACATTAGTGTGATAAAATCCTTTGTGCGGGAACTAAAATATTTCTGTAAGGTACAGATGTCTATAAACTGGTGAATCTGGCTGAGGCTGCCCTGGCATGTCTCCACCTGGGCATCCAAGTGAAACTGAGGCAGTGTGTAGCTGTGAGCATTAACCATTGCTGTCACACTGTGCGGAAGAGAACAATGTATTAGTTACATATAGGAATTGATGAGTTTTACAGTTAAGTGTGTGCCAGAGAGGTTAGAGAGTTTGCCTTCGGGGCTGGGCAGGTAGGGGAAAATGCCATATGAATTTCCTGTGAACTGAGTTTGCCAAGCCAATCAGCTCTGGGTAGGGGTCGTCCAGGCATGTCCATGGTGATGAGGGGCATGGTTGGCTCCAGCGCCAGGGGAGAGGAGGTGGGCCCAAGGGCCACATGGCATGGGGGCAGGACCCTGAGGCGATTTTTTAATGTGGTGGCTTGGGGGCGGATGTGAAGCGCTCTGACCCAGTACAGCAGCATGGAGTGGCTGTTGCATACTCCAGCACAGTAGGGTGGGGTGGCACAGAGTGTTCTGACCCAGCACAGCAGCTTGGCTGCGCTGGCACAGGGTGTTCCTGCCCTATACGGCAGCAGCCCTGTGACATGGGCTCTTCTCTGACAGCTGTTGAGGATTCACTGCTTGGCAGAGTCTCTGTCGCGGCTGTGGGCTGGCTGCCCGCTGTGACTCCACTTGCTGCTGAGGCTAAGCCTGCTGCCCCCCTGCGTGCTGGGTCATCCCCCTTGGCACTGCTGCCCACCAGGGTCACTGCGCATGGAGGAATTATGCAATGCACTACTCTGCTGCCTGCTGGGGTCTGACTGTGCCCTCCTGCCCTACACCCGCTGGGGCTGGTCTATGTGGTCGGGTGATGAGACCCTGCTCGATGCCACCCACCTGGGTCTGGCTACCACCTTCTGCTCTGCTAAGCAAATTGGATTTTATCAGTTTTAGCAATTTCAAGATGAAACTCCAAGGTCTTAAAATTTTAACTGCACTTTGATTGCCTTTTAAAGTGGCATCTATTAAGTGTTTCCCAGTCCATGTCCAATTGTTCATTACTAATGCAGTCTCTTTAGTCGGTTCCATTCCCCATTTTTTTGTCCATGATACTAAGTCTAAAAGAGTTTCTTCCTCATAATCTACATCCCACTCCTTCAGAAATTCAGTCCATACTTTAACAGCTAGATGTTCCACACTTTAACAGAGACAAATCCACTAGATTGAAATTTTGTTCTGGTTTTCAGCTTTTCTGTTTCTCCAGTTCCGATGCCATTCAGTATTCGTTAGTCGATTTTTGGCTTTTTCCGGCTCTTCATGCCTTTAATAATTTCCAGCCTTCTGGCTTTTCATGGCTCTAACACCTTTTAAAGTAATTTGCATCTTCTGGCTTTTCCTGACTCTAATGCCCTGGCTTTAATGCCATTTCAGTCTCCCCTGCTCTGTGCGCAGAATATGGCTAAATCAGATCACGTCACAGCCACCAGATACAGCGTTAATTGGGGTCGTGACAAACAACAGGACCCTCTGTGATCTCTGTGACAAAAGCCCCTTTATTGTTCTGTTTCCTTCTTAATTAGGGGGTTTGAATTTCCTGTCTCATGACAGCTGATTGGTTGGGAGTTCCGACTGCCCAGCTCTCTGACCAATTGGTGTCTGCAGTTTAGGATGGAATATCATCGGGTGAAATCTCTGAGTTTTAATATAACCTATCATTGTTCACCATGGGGCCCGTTTATCGAACCAGGCTAATGAAACTGAATTTCTTATATATGGCCAAATTAAATGCCTAACTACAAGCCAGCTTGTGCCATGACAGATATGTAAATGTGAAGTGGATATAGGACATATGAATGGTTTTGCAGTGTGGTCGCTGGCTGGGTTCTAATTAATTTTCAAATTTATAGGCTAGTTTCTTTCATTAATACTGTGTTTTTCTTTAGACTTGCAAGACTACTTCTTTTCCTTCTTGTTTGCATCTTTTCCCGGAAGAGTCCTGTTATTTGCTGAGTAGAGCATCAAGAGGATGCAGATCAAATGCTCTTTGAAAATGGGCATCTGGGATTTAAAAAAAAAATTTTTTTTACTAATTTCTTTTTTTGAATAGTGGTAATTAAATTCATGCAACGTTTCATTTCCTGCTCATACTATGTAGCAGTATTAGGTGTTTTTATGCTCCATCACTCCTTTCTTTTTTTGCTTTTCTATTTATGGTAGTTCTTTAGAAAACATTTTATCTTAATAAGAAGAGCCTATCAAGCACGAAAGCCAGCAGACTTCACAGTATCACACTCTCCGTACAGGAGTTCATCTTGTTGCTGCGACTGCTTCATTCCACACTGCTCTGACGGTGTAAAATGAGTTGTTTTTAATGGCTGATGTTTGAGTGACAGAAGTAGAGGGGGCACCCGTGGCTCATCAGAAAATGACACGGTTAGAACCAAGTGAGCAGACACGCAAGAGGTTACAGAGCTTTTAGGGAGGAATGTGCTGAACACCAGCACCTCAGAGCATTAGCATTCTCTGTTTGTTGCAGAGACTCTTTAAAATGCCATTTACATTGATGATGGTATAATTGACATGGCTCCCTGAGGAACTGTGAAGACTATAGGAAGCTTAAATCTCAGGAAAAGTCATCTGTTCTTGGGACTTTTTTATAGTCTGACATCTCATTGCTGGCGGGTTTTGCTTTGTTGTATGTTATCATTCTATTAATAAACGACCATCAGTATTATGGCTTTTCTCAAGTTCCCAGCAGTGTTTTTGTTAAATCTAATTAAACATTAACTTGCTAATTAGCATTACCATGTCATTCTATTGGATAATTGATTTCATATTTCTGTCTTGAATGGCTTTTCTGGAAGATATAGTGAAATAAACTTATATAATGAAATTATTGACTTTATATAAAGTTTCATTATTTCAGCAGTAAAAGGAGTAGGATATGCAGTAAAAATTCTGTATTTGGTTTCCATAGCTCTAAAGGCCAGGGGTAAGGCAAGTGTACAAATCAATGATTAATAACTACGGAACTAAAGAACTTAAAATGTTAAAGGGATTTGGGAATGAATACATGATTTTTATGTCCACATGTTATGTATTCAGTGAAAAGATCTTGGTAATGAAACTGGTATCAGAAGGAGTAGGAGAAGTGCTGGCTTAATGAGTCTGTGGCATGTGTGATTGCTTGTCTTTGGAAACAAAAGCTTTAATTTCAATTCAGTAAAAGATACTGAATGAAATTCTGATCTGATACTTAAGTGCAAATTTGCTGTAATTTCACTGAGGGCTTAACTTAATCCTACACTAAACTACCACCAAAAATTACATTACATTTTGTTAGTCCATATTCTTTTAACCTATAATTTAGGTGAAGCCCCTTGCTCTGAAAGGAGGTACTGTGTGTTAAGCTCTTTCAGATGAACATTGGACATATTGGTAATTTTAGGCACTCCAAAGAGAAATTGCAATGGTGAACAATCCTTATTTTATGCAAAGGTTAAAATGCAATTCCTGAGCAGCAAAAGATTGCAGTTTAAATTTCAGCTTTTGGTATGGGAAAAAGAGGCTTGAAAACAGTTAGTAATTATATTTAGTGAACATTTCTCTTAATGTGTTAAAGACACAAACCAACCACATTATGCATCAAATTATGGAAGGGAGAGGGGGAGGAAGGTCTCAAAGTGATTTTTTGGTGCAAGTTTTCCCATGATTTTGTCCTGAATTCTAGGTATTTTATGTTAATTCTGACAGTTAATGAATTATTGAAGGTTTAGAAGTGCCTGTACAGAGTAGAGACTGACAAAGGATTTTCTTTTTTGAAAGTATAAGTGAGAAAGTAGGAAGACAACATTAGGTGATTGTGGAAGGAAAAGTGGAAAGATATGGAGTAACTAGTGTTAAGGTAGATGCAGTTTATGACACAAAAGCCTTGACAAATTCACTCTCACAGGCTTTTTTTTTTCTTTTTTTGACATTAAAAAAAACCACAGCAGTGCTTTTTTACAGGTATAATAGTGATTGTTGCACCACTGGAAAAGAAGATCAAGGCTGGAGGTATAACGTAAACAATTCAGGCACTTCACGAATGTTGTCTGACACACAGCGGAGGGAATGACAAAGTTAAGCTACCACATTTAGTTCCCCTTTCTTTCTCTCTCGCAGTGTTTGCACTGTACCCTTATTTGTCTGAAAATTAATTTAATGTGTCACCTACCAAACAGTGCAAGAAACACAGTGTGGTGTGTGAAATGATTTAATATTGGTGCTTCAAATCTAGTCGTTCTTTCCTCATTTTAGTGCTTTTGAATCTATTTATGCTATCATAGGTTAAATGAGATACTTGAGAATAGGAAGCTTGATTCTGTTTATTTGTACTTTTTGAAAAATACTGAAGGTATTAAAGAAGATGGCTTTCTGTAATTTTTAATTTTCAAGCTGCTGAATTACACAAGAAATGTGAATGGTCACAGTGACCCATGGCATGTTCCCTCTTCCTATTTTTGTTCAAGTAACTTCTACTATTTGCAATTGTAATTCTCTTTTTGCATCTTGCCCTGCATTCTCAAGGAGCTAGTGCTGGAAAGAATGACCCTCAGACTATTATTTATCACGAAACATTTACCAATGTTGGCTGTGGTAATTTAATTTCCCTTGCCTCAGGTATCTGTATAATTTCATGGAATTGCATTTTTCATGTCTCCTCTTTTTGGCTGTTGAGCAGTGGCTGTATTTCACCCCAGCTGAAGAATGGGATGCAGGGGGGATGAAGTGTTCCTGACATTTCTTGAAACAATCTGAAGTTATTAGTACCTCTAGGAATTTTTAGAATCTATGTTCTGTTAATGTCTAAGAAATTATTATTCAAAGCTTAGACTTTTTCCAAAGGTGTGGGGGAAGAAAATTCAGTCATATCACTAGTGTATCCTAAGCACAGAAATTTCTTACCAATTTGCACTGTAGCTTATTAGTACTGCTATGTTTTCAGTACTCCTGCATGCTAGTATAGAAGAAAAAAAGGAAACTCCTTTTTCCTATCTTTATGCCACACTGGGGAGAAATTATTTGGTTTTTTTCTTTGTATTCTTGGAATAGACATCTGTTTTAAATTATACCTGACCTTCAGTAGCCTTGTCCTAGGAACTGCTATGGCTTTGTTCTTATCACGTCGTGAAATGGCTCTCAGTTTAAAACCCCACCCAAAGCCAGTCAACCAAAATACTTACGCTACTTCCTTGCCCATGACTGTGTTACTAGAGCCTGCATGATGGTGATTCTGAACCTCTACTTTATCCAGTACTGATTCTGGTTTTATCTTTTTTTTTTTTTTTTCCAGGAAAGAAGGAAATTCTAAAAATATTAAAATAAATATTTTCGGGCTTGACCTTTGTAAGTGACTGATGACTCAATTCAAACTTTTCAGGCCAAGGATATTTTCTGTGGGATGGTACCTACCTGCAAAGTAGTAATTTGGATTTCTCAAAGAATATTATGATAAAACGTGTTTAAGGTGAGAAGTGTTAAAGTCATAACTGTTTGGTGAGTCTTCAGAGACTTCACTTCAACTTTGTGTCCTTCTTGTACCACAAGTCCACAAGCACTTGGCAGAAGTTTGGATTGTTTACCCCAACCATGAGAGTTTTTTATGTTTAATATGTAGTTTATATAGTAACTTTATGTGGTTCATGCAGTTTTCTTGGAAGAAAACACTAGAAGATGGAGCTTTCTCTTTTTGCTAGACAAGGAAGAAAAATGACATCTCATTGCTTTAAATAAATAAGATGTATAAAGCATCCATATGAAGAGTCACATATATCTTTTTCAATCGAAGCCTCATGTAAGGAGCAGTTGGATGTTAGGAAGCCAAACAAATCTGATATGGTGGGAAATTAACATGGTTTAAACTGGGCCTGGATTCTTCCTTGAAACTTCACTTTCCTTTTCAGCTTGAACAAACAGAAATTCAGTGAACAGGCCCTTGGTGAAAATGCAGATGTCTTGATGCTGGAACACATGTCAATGCAGAGAGCCAAGTGTCCTTTGTTTTCATGTTGCTAATTATTCACAGAAAAGATTAAAACTAACTACGATTTTCCCAAATGATTTGATATTATACCCTGAATTTAAAGTACATTATGCAAAATGCTGATGTGGTAGAAAGGATTTTTGTCAGTACAAGGCTTGATCTCTGATACGTGAGAATTACTTGCATGTGTGGCCAGGTCACTTAGTTCTATCCACGTAGCTGTGGTCAGTTTGACTCATAAGTGACTCATAATGTAATTTGGATTTCTTAGCCTTCATTGCCAGAAAGTATTAGTTATGATCAAACTTGTCATTATGACCAAAAGTTTTGGTTGAATATAATTTTAGGAAGGCATCTGTGCCTTTTGGGCCTTGTTCCCAATTAGGCAGGTTGTCTAGAGGATGTTGCTTTAAGCATCCTAATAATACGGTTTTTCATCTGAATTTTGCATATTACAATTTTCTTTTATACAGAGAAGATGGATGTGTCTTGAAGACAGTATGTTTTTCTGAAAGCAGACATATGTGCTGTAGTTATAACATGTAGATTGACCCACTCTGCACCGCACTGATGTGACCCCATCCTGAGTACTGTGTGCAGTGTTGGGTGCCTCAGTACAATAAGCACATCAGATTCTCAGAATATGTCTGGAGATTATTTTATTATGTGATATAGTATTTCTTTGGTCTGTCTTTTGGGATTTATTAGGAGGCAGGTGTGAAGTTCTTAGATGGAAATGCTATTAACCTCAGCTGAGCAGGAATGTCAGTTCATTTAATGAAGTATGGTGGTGGTCAGAAACCTTGGATGTGGAGAAGAAAAGGCAGTTGGCTACCTGTAAGGGACATTTAGTTTCTTGCTTTGTTTGGCTTCCCTCCGCCCCTGTATTCTGCAGTCTGAGATACAGGGAGAAGTTGGTAATAGAAACTGAGAGGCCAAGGAAGCCAGTGCTGAGGAAAATAAAAGCAATTGTCAAGCAGAGGCAGGTGAGATCTTCTCTTGGGAATGCAAAGTTCATAAATCTGTTATGCACCCTTTGTGGGTAAGGAACACAAGCCTTGAACAGATTTGACATTTATGGGACTGCTTTATCAGCTGTAACTAACTGCTGTGGCCCTTGATCCCTCCTCATTATTTCCAGCTATGGCTCTTGAGAAAAGAGCAAAGGTCCCTGTTATCCTAAAAGAAAAGGAGAAATAGAGCTCTGTGTGTGTGTGTGCTTTTGCTTCCTTCTTGGTAAAAGGAGAAAAGTAGAAGAAATAAATTTATTCCTTATGCATTATTATGTAAGACAGTTTTACCAAAAATACTTGGGAATTATCTAGGGTGAAAGGAGGGTCATGCTTCTGTCAAAGTATTAACTATTACCCTGTCTGTCTCAGCCTGTGCTTTTATTATTCTTGGATATTTTGATGCATTTTTTCTGATAAACACTGGGAAATTACAGAATTGTTGAAGTTGCTGTGATAGTTAAACATGAATCACATACTATGCTGGTTGGCTGGAGCTGTTTGCTCTCCTTTATGGGTGAAGGAGGACTGTATGGTAACTGCTAGGGGAGGCTGTGCTGGAAGTCTACAGCTCGTGCACACCCCAGGTTCTGGGCTTGTCTCTCAGATATTCACAAGCAATCTGGGCCATGTGCTGTGTTTGAGCTTAGAATCATCTTATTCAGGAAACCTGGTCCCAATACTTGGGAATAAGCAGAGGTATTTCAATGCAGTCTGTTTAAGAACTCTTACTAGAGAAAAAAGTAGTAATGTTTGCTTCTCCTCTCCTAAGAGCTTGCTTGCTATTGACAGCTCTCAGCATTTAGAAGAAAGAGAAATTTGCTAAAGGCACGGGGATTGCAGGTCAGGTCTCCCATTTTTCTCCTTTTCTGTCAAAAAATCCCCATGTTTCTTCCATCTTAAAATTTTCTCAATCCCTCTGAGCATAACATTACCTTGCTTTTGAAAAAAAAAAATATTTTGAGTGCTCAAACGAAGTATAATGACTTTCCTAGTTTCAGGGCCCCGTGCTGTCACTTGTTTTGTCCATCTGCTGTTGTGTCTGTGGGATTTGTTTTCTGCCCATCAGTGACATCATTCCATTATTTGTGTTCCTGGCTCTGATCAGGCTTATCTTCTATTAATTTGTTCTGAATCTGTTTGCTATTCCTAGTAGCAATTACTCAATGCTTCTCTTTCACCTTATTTCTGCTTAATGCATTTGATTGGAGTTTGTGTTTTCTGCTTCAAACTGTAGATGGTGTCTGGGGAAGGAAAGGAATGTCTTCATTCAGACAGAATAAACTGCAATGGTTTATACTAATGGTTTATACAGAACTCATTTCATGTAACTTCTTGCCAACCTGGTTTCACATTGGTGATTTCTCTTGACACTGACACTGCTCAGTTCATGGTTTTTTGCTTTAAGAAAGGCTGCTACTCTGCTGGTAAGAGTCCTTTTGACCGCCTTCCAAGAGAAATCGTCCCTGCTTTTATTTCTAGATTAATCCATAAAGACTGAAAAGGGCTCAGCATCACCACTTGTTTCAGCTGAAGCTTTCAGTGTTCAGGAAGGCCTGTCTTGTTCATATCCATCATAGTGTTTATTTATCTGTTTGAAAATGAGCAAGCTATCTGAGTAAGTTAATGTAGGATGGGAGTCATAGAGTGTTTCACCACTTTCTCACAAGCCACTAACAGGCAGGCGAGCGTATCCAGAAGAAAATGCCCCAGTTCTAAACTTACCAAATGAAACCAGGGTCATTTTGCCCCCTCTCCCAGCCTAGAATTGCATCTCTCTATCCCTCCTTGAAGTGGCTTATCTAAACTAGTTAAAGTGTTATGCTGAAGTACACTTGGTTTACTTTGTTTTCTTAAAATCTTTTTATCATCCTATTGACCATGTTACTCATATATCACTGGTTTCTGGTACTTGATTTATTGTTGACCAAAGCAGCAGGATGATTTCAGAATTCTAGGTAAACTACTAAAATCTCTAATGTTTGGTTAGAAGTTGAAAAAGCAGTGAAAAAGGAAATAAAAAATATACTCAATTGAATGTCTTTGTCCTACATTTCTTGACTTCAGAAGATGTGCCTTCTGTGGACAGTGCATAGTTCCTTATGAAGATGCTTTCATTTACTTGCAAAGCTTCTGGATTTTTACCGTGGTATCTAGGAGTAAGTTTTGTGGGTTGATTGACTTCTCTTCATAAAGCATATAAATACAGAAAATACAGTTCTCCAGAAAGCCAGTACTGTTGAAAGTCCAGAATCACTAGCTGTTTATTTGATTTTGCTTCAGGCTGAGTTTGAAATTGCTTGATGCATTAGCATTTGCTTGATGCATTGATACATTAAGTGTATTTGCTTATCCTTACAGGGTTGGATCCTGTTAAATGTAGTCAGTTTAGTTTTGAAAATCTTACATTTGTGGTGCTTCACTGGTAGATGGTATTGGTATCCTTGTAGCATTTGTTTTTCTTGAGCTTCAGTATATGCTCTGAGCCATGACTTAATGTAGCTCTTGTTTTAAGGATTAGATTTGCTGCTGTGAAGGGCTTTTCCTCCAGCTTGCTTGGTCCCTGAAGCAGAAAAGTGTTCACCATTTAACTATTCCTTGTGTATGAGGTGTGTAGAATTAACCGTTTTGACTCCTGTATGCCTCTTTACCAAGTCACATATTGGTCATCACTTTGCCAATTTTTTCTACCTTGTCTTAAAGAGAAAAGCATAATGATAAAAGAATTTTTCCAAAATTATGTCCACTCAAAATAAACAGAGCATATAGGAAGTAAATCTTAGTATCTTCCCCCTTCCTGCTTAGGTGGAATTAGTATTCCTTGTGGGTGCACTGGTGTATAGGCTTTTGTCTGCAGAAGCAGGCATGCTGATAGTTTTTATAAAAATCATTTCAGTGTCAGTCCCCGATAAAACTAGTAATAAAAGTCTCTTTTCCTTCTCAAAGTCTGTGTCAATTTTATTATTATCTTGTCTGCTATGTATGAGAGTCCTGGTGGATATGTTCTCAGCTTCTACTTTATTTCCAAAATATGAACAGGGAAAGTAAAACTATTTAAAAAAATTAAAAGGTAAGAGCATATCACAATCTCCAGGAGCTATAAGAAAATGATAAGAACTGGGGCATGAATATGTAGAAGAATTTTATCATGTCTGCTTAATCTGTCTGTGCCACAGCACAGACCCCTTAACTTTTTCTCCTCTTGAGAACAGTAGATTAATGTTCTGAGTCAGAGTATTGAGAGGAAAAGAAGAGAAAATGGAGTGAGTTTTCATGGAAAATGCAACCTGTTTTGTGCTTACTTTTCTTTAGCTCCGTGCTGCCCAAGAGCCATCGTCCTGGCTCCTGAGCCCTGCAGGTGGCAATCTTGTACTGTCTGGGAGAAACAATTCCCAGCCATTCCCAACTGCAGCTGCAAACCTGTGGGTTAAGGGCAAGAGAGAGGGGATGGCAGCAGATGAAAGGAGAATTTATTTTTTCCACTTCTTTTCTTGAGCTTTTAAGTCTTGCATCCCTCAGTATTTCTTCACAACTCCTTAATCCTCAGGATTTAGTGCAGCAATTAGCTGGCAGGGCGGTAAGGCAGCAGCAGTGCGGCAGCCGAAGCAGTGCTGCTGGCAGAACATAGGGAGGCAAAGCTGCAGCAGGGACACTCCGTGCTTCTACCTCAG
Source organism: Turdus rufiventris (assembly GCA_013186435.1). NCBI lineage: Eukaryota > Metazoa > Chordata > Aves > Passeriformes > Turdidae > Turdus > Turdus rufiventris. The sequence goes on from PYHW01009509.1 coordinate 95,719, forward strand.
CACCCAAAACCTTCTTCCTGTAGCTTTTCAGGGCTCGAGAAGGATCACTAAAGGAGTCTTAACTTTGTTTTCCCTTGTGCATGACCCCGATGTTCACTAAACTCACAACTTCCTTTAATTTCTGTCAAAAAGAAATTGTTCCATGGAAGGATGGCTGAGAAGGATGTGGCCCATTCCAGTTCTAGAGTTTGATGATTGCTCATCTTTCAACCTTTATCAGCAGTACCTAGAAGAGGGAAGGTCTGAAATTTAGAATACACTTTTGAAAATGTAGTAATTTCCTGGATGAAGATGAGAAAAGGAAAAAAGCCCTCAGTGACCAGTTTCAAAAGAAACAGCACTAACCTGACATTTTAGTACAGTACTTGCAAGTAATTTCCTGCCTGTGTTCTTTTACAATAAAATACACTTTGCTGTGTTTTGTGTATTATTGAAATTACAGTAATTTCACAACCATAAGGCACACCAGACTATAAGGTGCACCTCCGGGAGCTGGGAAATTTCGCAACTTTGTACATCATATAAGGCGCACCGGATTATAAGGCGCACTTTTTTTGTGCAGTGAGGAGCTACTCCATGCACAACAAAGTAACAAAATAGTAACGGAATCGCGCAATCACAGGGTTTCCTGGCATGTGCTCAATTTGCAAACATTTTTCACAGATTGGTGTAGCCTTTAAATGCAGCCCCAGGCGCCCTCCCCATGCCACGGGCCCCAGCAGTCCCTCCCGCCCCCGGCTGGCGAGGCACAGTTCAGGGCGGCCGCAGCTTGTGGCTGTTCAGAGCTGCCCACGGTCCAGGGCAGCTCGGGGCTGCCCACGGTCTGGGTTGACTTGGAGTGTCTGCGGCTCACAGCTTCTGTGGCCGCCTGGTTCCTCCTCCTCTGCGCCGCCCATGCTGTGCTGGTGGCTGTTCTCTCCCTCCTCCTCCACACCGCCCACTCCGTGTCAGCCACGGCGGCTGCTCCCTGCTTGCTCCTCCGCACCGCCCACACTGTGCTGGTAGTGGTGGCTGCTCCCTGCCTGCTCCTCCGCACCACCCGCGCCGTGCTGGCAGCAGTGGCTACACTCTGCCTCCTCCTCCGTACTGCCCGCTCTGTGCTGGCAGTGGTGGCTGCTCCCTGCCTGCTCCTCCCCACTGCCCACGCCATGCTGGCAGTGGTGGCTGCTCCCTGCCTGCTCCTGAGTGTAAGCTGCATTTCCGGGGTGGGAGCAAAATTTTAGTCAAAATGATGCGGCTTATAATCATGAAATTACTGCAATTCCTTGAATGACAGTATGGAAAGGAGTGATGTAATAACAAAGATCTGCAGTGTAGTGAACTCCAGAGAGGCTGGTGCACTGGGAAGAAGGAAAGAAAGCTGCATGATGCAGTATTTTTACTGTTTAGCATTTCCCTCTGGCTGACATTATTCATTCCTGTGTTGTTTTTTTTTTTTTTTTCTCTTGACTAGTCACAGATTCAGATCTAACCCTAGTCTGGCCTTTTGTGAAAGTTAAATGGCAGCTCTCCACATGAAGAGAAATCAGACCTGCTTTTAAAGCTCCATGGGAGATGGAGGCAATAGACTTTTCTTACCCTAAAGCAGACAGAAGTGCTGCTGACTAAAAGCTTTTTTGGAAGCTATGCAATGAATTATCCCAATGCACAGCTCAATTGAAAGGAAAAAGATCTAACAAGCCTGAGTAGGTAATTTTTCATTAAGGTGTTAGTGATACTTGACATTCTTAATCTTGTTCTTCTGCAACAGAAATCTACTTCTAGCATAAACTGTTCTAGAGGAAAGCTCAACAGGAAAGTCCAAACAAACTTGTTCAAGAAACTTGTTTTTCTAAAAGACCTCTTCAATCACTCTGTGTGGATTTGGTTTTCCCTTCATAGGAAATGAGCAAAATAAATGATTGAGAAATGGTCAGGCCTTACTTTGTGTGCTACAGCAGGCAGTTTGTTCTATGCTGAACAGCTTAAAGCTGAAACAGTTCTTCTTAATAGCTGTTCTTTACTAAATAGGTTTTCTTTTTTTTTTTCTTCCTTATGAAATGTTTCTGTCTCTTTTAAAAATATACTCCCTATAGGAATGCTTCCACCAGAATATATGGATGACTTCTTTACTTGATTCTGTCTGTTCATATCTTTGAATGATGAAAACAGAATTCTACCTTGTTACTGAATAAACACAGAGAAAAGTGTACTTTTTAGTGTGTGGATTAGTACTACATTTATCATTCTGGGGCTGAAATGTCTTGCAAAACACAAATGGAACTGTCTTCACACAGATCTCTGAGAAGGAAATGCTATTACACCTTTTAGACTGTAAACTACAGTGCTCTTCGGTGTTTGTAGTCCAAGTGCATCCACACCCAGCATTGAAATGGTATTTTATACTTCTCCCACAGTCATGCAAAGAAAGTTCACTAATATAAGCTGCACCATTTTGACTAAAATTTTGGTCCCAACCCGGAAGTGTGGCTTATGATCAGATGCGGCCAATATATTGAACAAAGTTCAGGAATTTGCCAACCCAGAAATATGAGCCTGCCACCTCGGGGAGGTGGCGCGGAGTGGCAGCCAGCATAGCCCGGCCCCGGGGAGGTGGCACAGAGTGGCAGCAGGCAATGCCCCGGGCCTGGGGAGGCGGCCCCAAGCCGGGCCCGCCTGGCCCCGAGCCAGTAAACCCCACGATCCCACGACTCTGTTACTAATTGACAACTTTGTGAAAGTTGCACGCGGATCCTCACTGTGAACAAAAGTGTAGCTAATAATTGGGTGCAGCTGATATATGGACAAAGAACGAAATGTTGCCAACACCTAGACATGCAGCTTATAATCGTGAAATTACTGTACGCTAAATCTGACTAAAGGAAAATTATGGTCTGGATCTAACAAAGGGCAATGAACTAAGGAAATTGTCTGTGAACTGGAAATTAAAATTTCAGGTCTGAGACCATTATGAAACTAGTTAACCTCTGTAATTCACAGTGCTTTGCCTTGTTGGAGAGTTGATATGACACTTTCTTTTCTGACAAAAGAGAGGTTTCTGTGTTTGTGGACTGGAGGGTGGTTTCCTGTGTCTGAATTCTGGTGCAGCACTGCTGAAGGCAGACAAGATTTTGCTATAGTACAGATCACTGCTTTCAGATGCAGGCTTTGATTTTTGCTTATTGCCAGCCAGTAAATGAAACTGCCAACACTGCAGGAAAGGAAGGAGTCAAGGTTCAAACAGAAACATGCAAACCTTACTGGCCTGGGGAGATCGGGATCTGCACTCAGCCCTTCAGCTTTTAAATAAATCCAGAGCTGTGAGTGACAGAAACCAGTACCCTTTTTGCTCTACTCATCCTCTCATAGAGAAGAGTTGATTATAACTCCTCTCACCATTGGAAACATGAGTCTTTCTGTGGCCACAGAGTAGATTGGGATTGAAAGGGTAGTGGGGCTTTGGGCTGTTCTGTGGAAGGTCAGAGAGCAGAACTGGCAGCTGCTGGGGTGGTCAGTGTCCCTGTTGAGGGAGCTGGAAGAGGATGCATGCAAAACTCTCCTTGCTTCTGTTTGAAGTACCTTTAAAACTTAAGCTACTGTGAAAAATATCATGGAGGCATCTTTTTTTTCCCCACTTAATGCTACTTGGTAAATTTGTGTGCTTAAACCATAACTTAATGCAATTATATATCAGCCTTTTCTTTGTAAAATGTGTAGGTTTAAAAAATGATTTCTGTTTCTTTGTGATAACACTTGAGCATGGCAGTTCTCAGGACAGTGTATCTGTCTTTTAGAAGGAAGAAAAAAAAGTTATGTAATCTGGTAAATGTTGGAATGTAGCTATAATGGCCGGTCAATGAGAACCATTGTGGCTCCTTTATATGCATCTGTTAGTTCTTATAAAATACTTTCTAAGGATCTGGGCACTTTAGGTCACAAATATAAAATGAGGGTACAGGAGTTTTTTTAAATCATTATTGGGAAAATGGTTATTTGAATAAAAACTTCTGTCTGATTTTTGAGAGATTGTGTAAAGAAAAGGACTTTTAATGAGTCTTTTTAATTAGATGTATTTAAATTTCTTTAACCTATTCTGATTTTTATCTTCAGAGACTGCTCTGTCTTAGCTGAACTCTTAGAACAAATTGCCTTTGCTTTTTTGATAGTTTCTAAATGCTTCAACCATTCCTACTTAGACTGTCAAGTTGTATGTTCTGTTTTCCCTGAATTCTAGCAGTCTGCATTTTTTGGGATGTGTGGCTGCTCTTAGGCTTGGTCTGTTTGATGTAAGTGATTAACACGTGCTAACATAACCATCTTGAGAGATGGCTTGGTCTTGTCTTGTGAACCCATTTACTTACCTTCATTTTGTTATCATTTTTGTCTTATGAAATTGCTGATTATTTTCTAGCAGTTAATACTCATTTATTAGCTTTTCAACAGCCTTTGCAATGCAAAATTCTTCTGTATTGTTCATTGCAAGCAGCTGCTGCAGAATTCTGTAAATCATGTTACCCTGTTGCAGTTTTCCTGTACTGCTGTGGGTTCAGGTTGCATAGCTGTTCACGTGTTAAAAGCAGCTAAGAAACTTTGTGAGAGTCTTTGTTGCAGATGTCAATTCTAATTTTGCACAGCAAAGAAAACCTCAGGTGCGATATTTTTCGTGTTTAGTACCTATATAGTCACCTTTTTTTTAGGAAACTGTATATGATGATTATGCCTTCTTATTCTGCTTCCCCTCCCTAAGTTTTGGCCAGTTTGACAGTTTTTGTGTTTCAACATTTGCAGATCAATATCTAAGATCTAAGCCTATATTGTTCCTACTACTGCAGAAGTGTCACACATGGCTTGAGAAAAGCTCCCTGGAGTAGAGTACTTCAATGTTCACATTGACAGGCATTATCAAAACACCAGCTACATGGAATTGGTCTGTGTAGTGAAATCCAAGGGGTCTGCCATGCCCAGCCAGTGCCCAGGGAACTTCTTTTAGTGGTTACACTTTGTCTTTGTGGGTTTCCAAATGCAGCTGATAGTGCTCTGCCAGGTTAGGGGAAGAGGTGGGGAATTGCTGGAGCAGGATGTGCTCGTGCCCCATCTCCTCTAATTATATCCCTCTGTCTCCACACCATAGTCCATGATGCTCAAGCTGTTTATGAACACAGTCCCACACCAGGACAGATTTGGTGCATGTGCTGCTTCCCAGGGGGAAGGTGTTACTGGATTATAAAACATTATCTGATTGACTGCACAAACTGAACACTAATGATGAATGAAGTTACTCTTGCCTTGAAAGTGTTGGACAACTTTTTTTCCCCTGAAGAAAGATATAGATAACTGAAGGACCAAGTTAAGGTTTTATTTTTGAACTAAATTAAGAGAGGCTAAGTATAGTGATTTCAGGCTCCAGTAATTAATTGCTTATGGATAAAGGAGGAAAGAGTGTCAGCTCTTCTCTTGGATCAGCATAGCATCAGTCTGGTCAATCACTGAGAGTCTCTGGAGGAGACAGCAAATGACAGCAAACTGATACTTCACTCAGTCTTTAATACTTAGTAACAGCTTTTCCCAATTCCTCTCTTCTTAGAATGTGCTGACAGATAAAGCAATAGCTTAAACTATTAAAAATTTTCTTTAAAAATTTATCTCTGACAACATTGTTGATAAGGCATCAGGGACAAGTTGTACAATAAATGAGCTGTATAAGAAACTGGTATTTAGTTTTTTGTTGTCAGTTTGGTACTCTGAGGAAGTTTATACCTCTGACAACCGACCTCTGGATGCATTCCAGGGTAACCTAAAAAGATGAACTGTGTTCCCTCTATAAATAAGGAAGATGGACATTTGAAGACATGCCGCCTCATTCTCTTAGTAGGAAGAATGTTGTAGCAATTGATAAATCAAATTATCAGTTTCAGGGCTACCGGACTAATTATGTAGCCCAAATAATTCATATGTTTAGAGTATATTGATCTGTTTTGAGACTGGTCTAAGGGGAAGGTGATACTTCTCCACTTCTTATTGCCTGAGCATGCCATAGTGATCTTTTCAGAAGTACTATGCCAAGTATTAGTGCTTTTCCACCACAAAAATACAAGTAGGGTTTTGTTGTGATTTAAAAATTATTATTTCAGCATAGAAAGCGATTTTGTTTAATGTTAATAGAAATTTATTCTCATTGTCTCTAACAAGAGGTAGGTGGGGAAGACAGGGAGTAAAAATTGGAACAGAGAAGGTAGCCAGTTTTGAAGAAACTAAAAAGTAGTAATGGAATTAAGACTAGAGGAAAAACTAAAAATAGTTTGAGAAATATCAGTCTGTGACTTTTTGGTTTAATTGATTCAGCATTTGGAAGCTCCATGATTTTGGGATGGGGAATTAATTATTTCTACTTTCTTCCATAATTTAAATAGAATTTCCATCTTTTCAAGATAAAATCTCTCCCTGCAGTTCTGAGTATCAAATAAAAGAAGTTCATTGAAAACATGAGGAGTAAAAGACATTATGGGTGTTTTTCTTCCTTCTCCAATCAAAGGCATTTGAGTCCCCAGGTTACAAGGTATTTAGGTTTCATCTAATTTTCTGCCAAAAAATTCCTAACTAGCATTGTTCAAAACCAGGAATAGGATTAACAAGTGACTTATACTTGGCCTTGTGCTTGTTCATTGTTCTTGGGGACAGGAATCCTTCACCTCATGCATTGAGGCACATATATATTGATTTTTTAAAAAGCTCAAAACCAGCACAAGGGGAATAATCTTTGCTATCCAAATTCTGGTCATAACTACTAGAGCTCTAAGAATGTCTGTTTATATTATGCATATATTGGAGTTTCTATTTTTTTTTGTTGTTTTTTTTTTCTTTAATATAAGTGATACTTTTCTGTTGGGTGTGTATATAGTCATGTAGTAGCCTGTCTGAGGAACTTTGGGACATACTGTAGAATTTTATTCCCATAATTGCTTTTGAAGTTGGAGTCTTTGGAGGACCTCTAAAAGAAAAAAATCCAACAGTTATGTGAGTTGTATTTGGGACTGGGGAGAGAGGGAAAAGTATGTTCATAATTATCTGGTTTATAATGGTCTAGAAGAATTATTGTCATCTTGAACTGAGTTATTTTAAGTGATGCGGGAATTATTTCTTTAACACATAAAGTATTTGTAAGAAGCTGATGAGAGAAAATGTTGCAACTCTCATATAGTATTGTGATCAAATTCTAAATTAGTAATTTGAGTGACTTGCATTAAAATCAAATGTGACAACCAGTTCAGTTAAAAGTAGGTAGAAATTCAGAGGTGTAAATTCTTGCTTTCTACTGATACACCTGATCTTGTTTGAAAATCTTACCATACTGAAGATATGAATGATGCTGAAAGTTCTAGGAAGCATCAAAGATGTGTGATTTGGTAAAGTTTATGCAATGTTATTTTTAAAAAGAAAGTACTCTCTCTCCCTTTTCCCTGAAATTAAACTGGGAAAAGAAGCCTTTGCTCTGCACGGGAACAATGGTAGATCATAAAGAACGATGGCCTCCTTGTTTGTAGCAAGAAAAACCTGTCCATTTTGTATCCTATTTCTTGTGACTGTTTAGGCAACTAAGTATGTTATTTTTGTTTTGTTTTCTGGCCTTAGTAGTTTCTTAACTCAACTCATATTGTTCAATTTGATGTTTTTGTTTCACTTTTCTATTTTATGAAGTCAGGATTTTCTTCAAGACGAACCCCCCTTTTTAGGTCTCTTAGCTAGTGAAGAACTGGATGGAACTGCAAATTTTGGATGTTATGCTTATTTCCTCTAATGTGAGCTGTAATTGGTATGATCGAGGTTGATAGATCAGTTCATGGCCAAATAAATATATATTTCCTTTAAAATGTCGGGAACAAGAATGTCTCTTTATCCTTCTGAGAGATTAAAAGCTTCCATAATGGCACTGTAGCTTGTATTTATTTATTTAAAATGTGGCTTTTCTCACTTTACTGGGGAGGGAAAAAAACCCAGAGTGGAAGAATCAATTCAAAAACATTGCTTTTTACCATCCTTTATTAAATTATTTTAGATTAGCTGATGGTTCACATTTTGAATCATGTTAATTTCAACGATGTGGAAATGACATTTGCAATTTAGCTGCTCGTTGATTGACTGCTGCCAAAACAAGCTTTCCTTTTCTTGTCAGAAGAGGGTCTAGTAAAAGTTAAATTAAATGAATTATGAACATTGTTGAATGGAGGTAAATCTGCTTTCAGGAGGCAAGGAAAACAAAAGGGAAAGACACCTCTTTCCTTGTCCCATTAATCATAATTGAAAATGCCACTGCAAATGGTCAGGGTTTATATGTTGTGATATTCTGCAAAAACCAAACTCAGGTAGACCTCTGGAAAACTCACTTTAACTATTTACTAAATATCGCACTTTAAAATATTATTCTATACCTGCTTTCCCTATTCCTCAGACGTACAGGTAGTCTGGGATTCTAGTAATTCTCTGTTGGGTGTCATAGGTGAAAAGTTGTGATTTCACCTTTTAAATAAGCTTTTAAATAAGGAGAGAATGCTGGTTACTGTGTCATTCTGGGATTTTACACAGTAATCTGATGGCCTGACTTGATGGTTTTAGATGTTATGTACAGAATGACTTTGTCCTGACTGGGTTTGCAGTAAATGACTGAATGTTTTTCACTCTGGTTTCATAAAGCTTTGCATATTTGTAACCTGGCTGTGGAAATACCTCCATAGCAAGCACACAGGTTGATCGGTGTTTTCATTAGCATACCAAGGATCTGCCATTGTGTGCAGATATTAATTGTGCACCAGAAAATAAATAGGCTCTTGTAATCATACATTCATTTAATCTACAGGTATTGTTCGAGAAATGGAGTTCGAGTCTTGATTCAGCAAGAATTTAATTTTGTGTAAGTGTTCAAAGCAGGAAACTTGTGGCATCCAAACCAACTCTTATGACTATGGTACTTGTGTGACTGTGGCATTTACTAAAGGTCTTAATTGCTAAGTTCTTTGGGTAGCAATCTTCAAAGATGTCAGTGGGAGTATCCCACTTTGTGATACTACATCAGTATCAATGTTACAGATTCTCCATGGGCTCAGAGTCAGAGCAGAGATTTCTTTGGCCAATGCCTCTGAGCTGATGATAGCCAGAGATTGTTATGGTGTTGAAGAGAAAAGGGAACGAAAGTGCTAATTTCCTCCTGCAGATAGTCCATGTTAGAGGGGGACTTAATTAAAGCATCATTACTTTAATGAAATTCTCATATAAAACACAGGACATTTGATGTAATTTATCTAAATTAATTACTCTCTGCTACTAAAAGTAAGTTGTATGAAAAATTATTTGTTCTGCCTATTCATCCATTCTTTATCAGACCTTTTCCTACTCTGATGCAACATAAGGAGCAGAAGCAACCTTTTCATGGTGCTGAGTGGATTAATTTGCATTGATCCCAGGCTAATAGATGAGTTATTTCACCCAAGACAGCACTCAGTAGTTTTAATAACATAGTATTTTTCTGTGCCTAAATTAACTACCATTTTACAAGTAAGCAAAATACAAAATTAAATATTTTTAATTATTATTTTCAGTTGCTTGTTTGTTATTTTTTTTACGTTTGAAAAAAGTCTAGTTTTAAAATAATTTAAAAAACCATAAACCAGCCAATTTCATGTGTGCATACTAACACAAATCCCGGGTAGGATTTTGTGCTCATGGTACAAATAAGAAAGCTCCTAACATATTTCCAATTATAAATTGTGTTTGCACTTCAAATTTATCTGTAAAAGTCAGATGTATCAGATAAAGAGCTTCTTCATCCCATTAGAGTAAATGAAGACAAATACCTCAGAAGCAAGGTGAATCAGCATTAAAAATACTGAAGTATTGCCCTGTGAGACACAAAGTGTGAATCATGAGTAAAAGTTATGTCTTAAACTTTATTGCCCATAATCCTGTTGTTTTAAAATGTTAGGGATGTGTTGTTAGGATACTGCTGGGAGCCAAGAAAGCAGCCTTGTTCTCAGGCTGCTTAAGGACAAGAAATGATAACAATGATGAAACATCTGCTGGAGACTTGAGAGCTATTTTCATAAAAGCATGTTTTCAAGAGGTGTTACCTTCCTTGCACCAATCACATTGTGTCTTGTCTTGCTCCACGAACTGTTCTATAAAGTGTGGTGTTTCTTTAAATAAAGGGCTTTTTTATTCTCCATTGCACAAAGGAACTTTTTTGCTATATTCTTTTAGCCTCTGGCATAGCCCAAAATGCAATAGGGATGATCAACAAGAATAAGCAAAAGCAGAATAGCTTGTTTCTGATCTGGCTTAAATGTTGAGCTTTCTTCATGGCAGCAGTAGAATACTGCAGCATGGTGTCTTCATGGATTGGGGTAGAACCATATCCAAATTTTCTTGATGTGGATTTGGGTTTGGTGTCCAGTTAGGGGCTTCTTTGGTGCTGAATCTGCTACTCCAGAGCCAGGGTAACAGAGGCAATACTTGGAATCTGAGACTCTGAAGTCCTCAGGTTTTTGGGAGGAGGATCCTGGGTTGGGCAGAGAAGTCACTTTGACCTTGGCTCAGTATGTTGTTTTTGCTGCCATCTGAGTGCTTGGGCCAAGTTCTGTGGGACTGCAGGGCTGTACATCCAGTGTGTCTGGGTCCAGAGCAGGGATCAGTTCTCTCCACGGTCCCTTTGTGGTTCTCCCATGAAGATACAGATAATGACATATGGTTGCTGAGCTGTAACGGTGTGTAATATTAAAATCAGATTGTCCTTATAGAAACGGGCATGGGTTTTCAGTACTGTTGCCTGTTGAAAGCTTGCTCACAAACTGGAGCTGGCAGACTGGATTGTGAATGTTCTTTATCTTGTCTGAGCAGATAAACCTTCATTTTCTTAGTGGGAAATTCCTAAACAGTTTTTTAAAAGGATGACTCACTTTGATATGTACCAGGAGCAGCTGTTGTGCTGGTTCTTAGCTCTCAGCTGGTACCTAAAACTGCCACAGTGTCTGCAGCGCAAGGTTGATCACAAACCTCTGTTCAGGGCTTTGTCACACAGAGCAGGGCTGCACAGAGGGAAAGTGGCTTCTCACCAGTAATCTCATCTGGGTGGGGGGCTGTCATGGCAGAACTGTTGAAGCATAGATGCAGACTCATTTATAGCTACCGTCCAAGCACCTTGAGCTGTGTCTTGCCATACATACAACTTCACAAGACAAGAAACAGGGAGAGGGCTCAGCATGATTTTTAAATAGCTGAGATTTAGCCATTAAAACTATCTTCATTTTTACAGTAACGTGGGCTTTTAAAAATAACTAATGGAAGTATTTCTAATGTTACTTTCTGAGCCATTCTAATACTTCTGTGTAGTTATAAACTTAGTTGTCACCCTGGATATTTTTCCCAGCATTTTCACTTTATCTGGGAAACTTTAAGCCAACTTATTTGTTCTAACTTTTGAGCTTTGAATATTGGATCTCTTCTTATCAGAATATTCTGTTATTACTCAGACTATATGAGCCTGGCAAACTTTGTTTTGCTCAGGTTTCATGAAGTCTTGATTCAGAAAAGAAAAAATTGATGTTTCTCAGTGTATGCCCAGAATGCACAAAGGCGTTTTCCTAGGAACAGATCCTGTCTGCTGAGGAAGGTTTTGTGGAATATGTCTGTTCAGCCTGGTGGCTAGTATATTGAGTTGTGGGCACACCAAACAGTGGAAACAGAATAGTCTTTGGGGGTCTTTTGAATGAATGCACAAGTGCTGTAAAGGAAACTTTTGTTTCTTGTGTATTTTGGATAGTGTCTGTATAGCCTATAGCTAAACCCAGTGGAGTTTCTCTCATATTTAGGGAATAGTGAAGTTTGAATAGATAACACTGGTTAGTTTGAATAGATTACTTTCAGGAAAAGTCAGCCTAATTACTGTTCTAGGTTTAAATTTTAGGGCTATCTGGAAGAGTCTGGACAAGCGCCTGAACTTTGCAGTACTTACTTGAACTGTTTGAAGGTAGCTTGCTGGTAGCTCAAAGTCCCTAGCTTATTTTTTCCTTTACCTGTGAGACTGATTTTCCCCACACAATTGGCTTTGCTTGTCTTTGATTCTTGGCAGTAGCAGCTTACTCTCTGGCTAGCCCAAATGTGCTCAAATTCAGGTGGGAAAGGCCATTTTAGGCAAATGTGAAAACAAAGGTCAAACTGACATCATTGCATATGCTGGAAAAATATGACAAGCACAAATTTTACCAGCTTGGTCTAATTAAAGCCTCTAGGCAGACATGATTAGCAGCTTCCAACCTTCCCAGTTTATACTGGTCATATTTTCACTTTGTTTTTTGCAAACAAATTAAAGCGGACACCGCAGCATCCTGAAATCACCCTTTGGCTTACTTCTGAGACTTGACTGAAGCCAAAGATATGCAGGTGGTTCTGACAGCTGCACTCAGCAATAGACTCTAGACTTTTGCCCGCAGTAAGTAGGTTAATCCACTGCTTCTGGCATCGTGGCTTAGAAGAAACTCTTTGAAAATACAACTGTTGTACATTTCAGTTGTGCACTGAAATGCTGTTTCCCTTTCCACTAATAAAATACGTTTGTTGAGATTTTCTTCTCCTTTGTTAGCAATTGTTAATGTTAATATTTTTATTTTTGCAATGAACTATATTTCAAAACCTGAGTTTGCTGAAATAAAAAATGGAGTGGTTTTTTTTTTTTTTTTGGCAGGTGGAATCAAAGTGCACTTGCAAATATTTGTAATTGTAACATCTATGTGGGAACTTTTGTAATTTATTTCTATTAAGAAAAATACAATGACTTCAATAAAATCAATTTTGGACAAGTTAGGTTTTTACTTTGAGCTCTGATGAGCTGGGTAAGTTTGTTTCCACTCAGTGTAAATGTGGTTTCAGATTAGAATGCATGAATAACAAAAAGGCAAAATAACAGGCATGTTAATGGGCACTGATTAAACTCAGTGAGAGACAGATGCATTATTCCTACATTATTAACTTTCTGACACAGTTTAAATTTCCATAAATTAAATTTGCATGAGTGGTTTGGCCCCCGTGCAGAATAAAATGCTTGGTTGTGATAATAGACTAGAAGGAAATTTAAGTCAAAGGTGAAATCTTAACTGATTGAGAGCTGATGAAATTTCTTATCTGTGTTGACAGTGCAAGCTCCTTGTACTCTGGGTCACCCTAGTGGGACCAAGCATCTTCACAGTAATTAAATAACTCTCCAATACCTTTCTTTCTGAAATTGAGGCTATAGGCTGTTTGGGATATACAGTAATTTCACAACTACAAGGTGCACCAGATTATAAGGCGCACCTCCGGGAGCAGGCAAATTTCCGAACTTTGTCCATATGTAAGGCACACCGGACTATAAGGCACACTTTTTTTTTTGCAGTGAGGATCCACGTGCAACAAAGTAATGAATTAGTAACAATCACACCAGCCGTGCTGTCTTGTGTTACAATACAGGATGTGATCAAAGTATCTATTCTATCACTATCTGTTGTGACCAGGTGGGGCAGTGATCCTTATCTCCGTGGGAGGGTGTTGGTAGCAGTTTGTTTAAATAGTGGCTGCAGTCTTCTTGCAGTGACAGATGTGGTTTAGTTGAAGCAATGGTCTTGTAGAACATGCAGTTTCCTTCCAGAGGTCTAGTAGTGATGTGGAGAAATCTTGGTTTTTTTTCTAGACTCCAGTAAAGAAAGAGCTACTGAGTGTCCTAGAATTTCAGTTTTTATCTAGGTAGGAAAGGCTGGAGCAACTCTCAATGGGACAAAGTAATTTCATCAGTCACACAGTGAGACTTAATAGGCCATCAGCAGAAGATAACTTCCTGGAGGAAGGATGGCGGGGTGCAAGGATAAAGAACAATGCCCTACTGGTTTCAATGGATGTCCCATTAGCAGAGTATCTCCCACAGAGACAAATATCCCTGCCCCACCTGGTCACAACAGATAGTGATAGAATAGATACTTTGATCACATCCTGTATTGTAACACAAGACACTTTGTCAGTATTTGG
>PYHW01009509.1:112740-131859 GCA_013186435.1 Turdus rufiventris
GTTACTATTTGGCAACTTTGTTGCATGTGGGTCCTCGCTGTGAACGACAGAGCGGCTTATATTCAGGTGCGGCTTATTTAAGGACAAAGAACGAAAAGTTTGCCAACACCCAGAGATGCGGCTTATAGTCCGTGCGGCTTGTATTCGTGAAATTACTGTACTTAATCTTTATGTCTGGTCTTGGGGGGAATGTTCTCATCTTCTTTTTTCCATGTGGCTGAGGTTTCTTGTATAACCAGCCTCAGCTCTTAACATGGTGATGAGAGATCCCAGTCTTAGGAAGGAGAGCTCTTTACTGTAAAATGCAATGTTGTATGTGCCGGAGTTTTTTGTGATCCAAGTGTATTTTAGCATTTATTTTATGGCAGGTGTTAAAGATTTGTACAAAGTGATTTACTACTATGAAACCATTTGAGGAGAAAGTAGAGAAAAAAATGTTTGGAGGGTTTTTTGTTTGTTTTGTTTGTTTTAAAACTGATTCTGCCTTGTGCTTGCCAGCAAAGTGAAATACTCCATGGCAGGGATGGAGAAGAAGAGATGTAAGCTGGTATGGCTGAGTAACAGCTTTGCTTGCATTCTTGTTCTGGAGGAAATTGTACTTTCTTATAGTTTGCCATTCCATATTCCCTAAATTTATCTTTGCCGTAACTGTTGAAGGACAATACAGAAAATTCAGAAGCTTCTGCTTTCTTAACTATTTTAATGTAAATTTAAGAATTATTAGCAAAGATTTAATACATCAGTCTGATGATTTTCATTTGAATGATTTCTCTTTCATTAATATCCTGCAGAAACTACTGGTTTAGAGGGAAATAATACCTGTGTAAGAACAGTTCCTCTTTGGGCTTGATCCAGATTCTGTTGCATTGCATTATAAGAGCAGGTGAGCAATGAAGGGTGTTTTATACACCATGCTACCTTTGTATCTTTTTGATGTGTATCTTTCTTTTCCTCCTTGCTTTCACTCAGACAAGTCTTTCTGTGTGCATTGCATCTACATGACGCATGTGTTTTTTCTCAAAGATCAGAAGATGGTCCAAGAACAAGGAAGAAGCTGCCCTGGCTGCCATCTTAGTCAGGCTGTGTTCACTGTCTAGCACACTGATTTTTGTGTTTTGCAGTTACGAGTAAGATTTGCAAACTGAATTAGAAAAATACCTTTGATAAACTATAAAGACTCTTGTGGTCTAATCAGATAGATGGATGGTTGTGACAGCTACAGCTGGTCTGAAGCTGCACAGATAAATTTGGTTACAGAACCCCAATTTGCCTAGCCTAGTTCATTAAAGAGTAGAACTAAACAAGTCCCCAGGTGAGGCAATGATCAGTTGGATTCAAATTCAAGCTGGGGACCCCAGCCAATCCCATTCAATGCTGAATGCAGACGTCTAGTTGGCCAGTGAGCTGGGTGGTGTTGAGACCTCGACTAATTGGGTGTTCAAGTGTGGGAATTGAACCCCCTGTAAAAGGGGGCATTCATCAATAAACATGGGCTGCTTTCACATGAGCTTCAGCATATTCAGTTGTGTGCCTGTCTCCAAAACTGCAACCAAATGTAACAGAAGGTTGCTTTTTATTTTCTCTAATGCTCTGTTGTTCTAAACTATGTGCTTGAGTTAGGCATGACTTTTTATATGAAAATCACTTCCTTGCTGGTGTTCCTGGAAGATCACTTCTAATGTTTAATTGATACTGGTTTGCCTCACTGACAGAGGTTGGTCTCTGCACTGGTGTTCAGAATTTTCAGTCTGACTCTGTGAGTTGTAACTAATGACACACAAAGTTTATTTCCACTGGAGAAAATGTGCAATAATTATATTGAAGTATTGTATTTTTAGCATGTGATAGGGTGCCTTAGTGCCTTGTGTTTAGTCCAGCTGTTGCGTTTTTTGTGACTGATCTGCTTTTTTCCCCTGGAATTCTACCAATTTGCCAAATGAAGGAAAGCATTTGAGTAGGTGCAATATGTCTTACAAGGTACAATGAGAAATCTGCTTCTGTAGCAGAATCCTTGAAAGGGATAAATGTGGTAGATTAGTCTGAGAGAAAAAAGTTGTGAAATGCTGTGTTTATCTTAAAAAAACCCTACTTGTTATAAGAGGGCTTGACAAAATGGTGTGTATTTACCCACTAGTTAGAGTTGAAAAATTGTTTGTTTTTTTGTATCTAGAATGTGTTAGTCTGTGTAAATACTGAGTAAGGAGAAATCCTCTTCAGTTTTGAAGAAAAGTCAGCTTTTTAAAGGAAGACCTGAATGGCTCTAAGAAGTGTACCAGGCTTTAATAGCATGCATATTGTACAGGTTTCTTCCCATATTAAAGCATTGCAGTATGAGAGTATTTTTGTTTTAGTTCTTCTTGTTTCATACTTGTAGGTGTTGGCAGTGACAGATAACTAAGATACTACATTGCAAGAGCCAGAGAAAATGACACAGCAGATCTTGGACATTAGAGGTAGGATTGAAGTGAAATGTAAGTGGCTTTTGTGCCTCTGAGTGGAAAATGTACTTTGTAACTACCTAAAGGGATTTTCTCTTTTGATCATTTCAGCAAAGATGTACAGTCTGTGTAAAACCACTAATCAGAGCTAACTTGAGGGAATCTAGGATGAACCTGCTTGGTTTTAATTAGAATTATTAAATAAGCAATTACCACTGCTGTCTGCATGCAGAACCAAAAGGGGGAGTGGTGTTTCAGAGTTTCTCCTGAGGAAGGAGCTAGTTCACATCATAATACTCAGCTTCCTGCTACATTGCTAAGAAAAATAATAAGAAAATTTTGCTCCTTTTGTTGAGATACAGTGAAAATGTGACAAATGTGAACAGTTAGAGTGCGTTACCTTCTAAATAGGTGATATGAGCTCGCAATTCATTTTTGGTAGGTTTTGAAAGCTTGTGACAAAAACAGTATTTGCAAGATCAAGAGAAAGAACTAAAAGCTTAATGTGTAAAAACTTTACATTTATTCTACTTGGAAAACCATCTAGATGGCAAACTGCAGAGTCGAAGTATGCAAATGTCCTGTCTGCTTGATCATCTTTCAGGTAATCCCTGCTATATTTTCCCAAAGGCTGGCAGCACAGCTTTGAGAGCTCTTCATTTTTTCTAGATGACTGCTTAAGTGGTTTTTGGAACCAAATTCTCTCGTCTCTGGACTAGCTATCTGATCTCTTGAAGTCCAAAGAATAAAGCTGGGCTTATGTGCCTTAGGTTTATTATTAGATTTGTCCTTAAGTTAAAAAATAATCCATTCCCTTCCTTTCTTCATACTTGCGAAAGTGCTAAAGCTGTGCAAGAGCGGTCTGAGTGCTTGGACAGGAAAATTAGATGGTTTGTTATCAAATTATTTGCCTTTGTGGAAATTGGATGTTTTGTTTTAGGAATACAAGTGGTTTTCTTGGCAGAAAAAGAAGCAGATGAAGAAAAGCATTTTTGTTGTGGGCTGGCTTGATGCTAAATTGCACAAGAATGAACTGCCGTATTTCACAAATGATGGAGTGGTGGGGTGCTGTGCTCATCTGCAGGGTGAACTGGGCTTGCTGCATGCATTGCACTCTCCAGATGGGCTTTGGGTACCAGGCATGGACTCATTTTTGGGAATGAATCTGCTCTGGTCAGGTCTGCAAAGAGAGTCAGTTGTTCAGCTGAAGCACAACACTCTTTGAGCTTTGCATAGGTGGCTCAGATCAGTAATTCACATTGGCTTTGCAATATGAACATGTTTCAGTATCAAATGGTTCAGATTGTGATATATGTTATGTTGTAATTCGTGTTTATGTGATATAAAATGGTTGTATAAAATAAAGAAATAAAGAAATATGGAAACTTTTAGCCACAGCCAGGAAAAAGGTTGCTTCAGCAGACTCCAGCACCCGGAGCCATGGACAAAAGCCTTGATTAACATGTTAACAGACCTAGCTCCAAACCTGAAACCGAATAACAACCTATCAGGAAAAAATCAGTGATAAGGACATGACAAGTACCACCCATCAGGACGTCAGGACAAGGGAGAAGCCCCTGGGAGAACCACATATCAATGCCAGTTCCCATAAATCCAATCATCTCCCCCGGGAAAAATTACAGTAATTTCACAATTATAAGCCGCACCCTATTGACTAAAATTCTGGTCCCAACCCGAAAGTATGGCTTATACTCCGGAACGGCCAATGTATTAACGATATTCAGAAATTTGCCAACCCGAAAGTGTCAGCCGCGAGGAGGGGTGGGAGCAAGCCAACCCCTGCCGGCAGGAGCTGCACGGGGTGGGCGGGAGCAGGCAGGAGTGGGGCAGCCCCTGCTGGCAGGAGCCACGAGTGGGGGCAGAAGTGGGTGGGAGAGGGCCAACCCCTTCCTGCAGGAGCCAGGAGAGGGGGCAGGAGTGGGCGGCTGCAGGCAGCCCCAACCGCAAGCCTCGGCCACCCCGAGCCAATGCGGAAGTGTGAGTCGCGGCCACAGCAGCCCCAAGCCGAGCCGCGAGGGGGTGGTGGCCCCGCGGCAGTACCGAGCCGCAAGGGGCAGCGCCAAGCTGAGCTCGCACAGCTCCAAGCCTAGCTGAATTTATGTTACTAATTGGCAACTTTGTGAAAGTTGCATGTGAATCCTCACTGCAAACAAAAGTGCGGTTTATAATCCAGTGTGATTTATATATGGACAAAGACCTAAACATTGCTGACACCCGGAGGTGCGGCTTACAATCATGTGTGGCTTATAATTGTGAAATTACTGTACATTCTAAAACCTCAGTTACCATAAGTGAAAATCAACCCTCCCAAGGAAAATTACACCTCAATATGGAGCAGACCCAACCCTCATCAGGATTCATTGATGCGCAGGAAGAACCTTTGTCCTGGGCAGCACCAAGAAAATAAGTTATCTGAATATCAGAGTCCACAGCAGAAACAAAAGGGACTCTCACCCCAGGCCAGAAAAATTGTATAAAAACAGACTTCCCAGGACGGCATTTGTGAACACAGGGGCATCTGGTGCGACAGAGGCCAGGTCATCGGGGCATGTTCACTCAACTCCGAATCCGGGCTTGGTGTTTTCCTTTTTGTTTGTGGCTTCCCAGGACCGTATTTTTGGTTGCAAAAATAAAAATTGCTATTTTACTATTTTAATTTGGCTTAATTCAGTTATTATCTATAACAAGATCAGTTGCTCACCTTGAATTTGCCCAGCCCTGCAGCAGCCTCCTGCCTGCCTGGCCTGTTACCTGTGTTCAAGCAGAAGAAGGAGAGAACTTCCTGGAGTTTGTTCAGTTTTAAAATGTGTGTTCAGCTTTCTCAGTGGTTTAACAGGTTATCAATTCTAAAGTCCAATCACTGATTGGTTTTTGTCAGACATAGAGGAAGCTCCCAGAACTCCTTTAAAAAATACATTATTTCTGTGGGTTTCTTCTTCCTTCCTCACTAAATGTCATATGTGCAAAATCAACACAAATATGAACTTTCAGTGTCAATTTTGTCTTCTCACATGTTGAAGTCTCTGGGAATTTCACTGTGTTTATAGTTCAAGACTTGAAAGTTAAAAACTTGAAGAAAAACTGAAACACTAGACTGGTATTGCCTACATTGAGGCAAAGATTAAATTCAGCCTTGATATTGGAGTGAAAGTTGAAGTTAGTTTATGTAGGGAAAGAATTCTCTTTTGGTCTCTCAGATACCTCACTGAGGAAAAGACAAGAAAAATTATTAAGTGAAAAAAAAAAAAGAGGTTGTGTGGGAGAAAGAGAATTATATCATCTCATCTTCTCAGGCTAGAACTTGCAATGAGGTGGAAAAGGCAGTCTTTTATGGGCTTTTGTAGACATACACAGAAATGCAGTTACTGCCATTAATATGCAGAGTACTGAATTTATGTTGGGTGCAAGAATGTGCCTGCAGACCTGCATTAAAGGTTTAGAAGGTTTTATTGTTTGACACAAAATTGTGATGCTGAAGTTTCAGAAAAGTGGAAAAAATGTCAGGAAATAAAAAATGTTTTTCCCCTGCTGGGATATTTAAGATTAATTATTAAGTAACTTGGTAAAAAATTCACACTTGCTTCAAGGTACTCTAATTGGATTTACTTTAATGTACTGTCCTATCTTACTGGAAGAAATATTGAAGGTTTTTTTGACAGTTTGAGTTTAACTATAATAAAAATAATAATGGGCTCCTCTCAGTATTATATAAAGTTTTACAGTATACACGTAACCAAAATGAACAATAAACTAATTTCAAGTTGTGAGAAATATAGATGCAAAACGATAGTTTACTTTTTTTATTTTAGGTTTCTTTGGCCACTGTTGTTCATGGGAGATATTTCTGTAATCTCATTCTGCTTGTAGCTTGGACTTAGTTTAAGTTCCAGACTGAATTTGCTTAAAACCAGTTCTTCTGGTAATCTTGTCATATTTTGTATGCTACCATGGTATTACTGGGTTTGTTTGGGGCCTTTTTGTTCACCACTTTGAAGAATTGTATTTTCCATCACTGCTTAAGAGTTTCAGAGAGTGCAATAAGAAATGAGTATTTTAGACTTCAGTTGGTACCTAGAAGATGCAGAAGGGTCTTTCTGTTATTTTAGTACCTGATAAGAGATGAGCCATCTGGTAAATAGCAGTTTACAGCTTCCTAGGGACAGGTGAAGCTTTTTAAAGATGTTTCATTAACACTATTGATAGTTTTGATCACTGCTTTACAAAAAGGTGAGTAAATAATTTGCATTTTATTAACATTGAGAGAATTGGTGAGTGTTAAGTACAGGCTGTTATTTCTTTGTTCAGAAAATGCTCAGATATAACTTGGAAAGGTTTTGGTTTTCTCTCTTGTCTCAGGTTTATGAAGAATATTTGAGAAGGAAACTGGAAAATTTCAGTGCACTGCAAATTTCTAAGAGCTGGGATCTTACTCAACACACACTTTTCACTGACTTGAAAGTACTATAAAATAATGATAGGCTATTATATGCCATTATTTCTGTTGCCATCAGCTTGAGGATTCAGTGAAAAGGCATTTAAAATCTTGTAATGCTGTTGTACATGTCCTATATAAAGTGCAGAGATAGAGATATTTCTTAAATCTTTTTACTTTAATGCTGATCACAGAAAAGAAAGCTGGCTTTTGTCATGTTTTTCTTTAGGTTACTGATTTTTTGTAAGAGCCTTACCTTAAAGGATTTTAAAAGGATTTAAAGCTCAACATGTTAGTCTTTGTGCTTCTCTTATTGGCCATAATTAATTTTTAGACTAAAATAAAACTTTTTTTTTTTTCTTTTTTTTTGTATTTTGCAAGTCAGCCTTTTTTAAATACTTAGGATGAGTCTCTGTTGCACAAGTTATTTTACCTTGAGCAATCCCTGCTGTGCCTCTGCAAGAAAACATTGTTGCTTTGAAGTTCTGAAAACTGTGTATCCAGCTTTTTTGTCCTTAGCCCTCTTTTCAAGTATTTTGCATAGCTCTTTCTCCTAGTTGGAGCTAATTAATTAAGTTAAACCCTACAAAGTGAGAAGGAGAGCATGCTTGAAATGAGGAAAGGCTGAAGTTTGTATTCTGCAAATAAAATGCAAATTAATCAGCATAATGGATTGTTTGGATTTTCAGTTTTGTGTCCATCTATGTGGCCTCTCCCTGCCCTGATCAGTCAAAATCGAGGTCCTTTCTTTGATAATGAGCTGATGGAGACCTTGGCCATGTTCTCTAGAGAGATGTCATTTGTCCCAAGAGCTCCTTGAAATTACCTGCTTTTGGCAGTAGTTTCAGGCAGTAATTGGTGATAAACATCTTCAGGAAGAGAACTTCTGTTTTTAGAAGATGTTGATAATGAGTAGTAACTTTAGGGAATTCATGGCATGAAGGGAAAACATGCTTATTATGTTCAGGGAGTTCTTTGTATCAGTGAAATTATTCCAAATCACTATTCTCTTATTCTCTTATCTCTTCCAACAGTTAAATATGTTAAGAATCTGAAGTAGAACTTGGCACATTGTAGTCTTAAAAGATACAAGAGAAGGAGAAATGTATTTCTCTCTATTTGATTTTTTCAGAAGTAAGGGACTTTACTCCTTGCTTTCCCTTTTCTAGGACACTTTCACTCAATAGCTGCTTGGGCTCTTATCTGCTCCAATGCATTTTCTTTTTATTCATTGCCCAGCTGAATTGAGCCATAAGCACATAAGCTGATCTCCGAAAGGCTGGAAGTTCAAAGGCTTGCAATGCCAGGGTGAGGAGTTGCAACTTTTCTGACTGCCTTTGTAGACATCTGGCATAAGCTTTGAATTCTATTTTTATATAACTTCTTGATTTTTTTCTGTTTCAGAAATTACATTATTAGCTTCACTAAAAGTATCCAAGATACATTAGTTGCAAAAGGAGAGCCAAGTGCAAATTTGTATAACTTGTTATCAAAATCTGAGCCCATGTCATAAGTACAACTAGAGTAGAGAAAATAAAGAAGACAATTTAAGACTATTTGATTCCAAGGAGGGAGCTAGGTACTCTAGAAAATAAAATATGAACTTACATGAAATTATTATAATAAATGAGAAAGGGCTTCCAAGCCACTGAAACACAAATTGTAATGTTCCTTCTGATGATTTCATATCAGTCTATCCTTTAAAGCAAGCTAACAAGTAATTTTGCTTCACCATGTAATGCATGTCTTCATCAGAGAAGAATTGGAGGAAAAAACTCAAGGAGCTGGAGTTGACTTGCTGAAAGCCTTAGTTTTATCATCTACAGGGGAGATAGAATTGCTGAAAGCCTTGGTTTTATCATCTACAGGGGAGATAGAATTGCTAACACATTTTTGTCACAATAATTACTAATTCAAGGATTTCATCTCTGTCCATTCAAATGCTTTCCTACCACTTCTGTAATCTAATTTTTCTATTAGGAGAATTCACTGAAGTCTTGTTTAAGGTGTGTAGGAATTCTGGGTGCCATAGTTATGTAATATTTTCAACCAAAACATTTCTGAGGGCAAATGTAGTTGTTGTTTGATGTTTCTTGAATACAGTAATTTCATGACTATAAGGCGCACCCTTTTGACTAAAATTTTTCCTCGAACCTGGAAGTGCACCTTATAGTCCAATGTGCCTTATATAATGGACAAAGTTGCGAAATTTGCCAACCCGGAAGTGTGAGCCACAGTGGGGGGGCGGGGACACGGGAGTGCTGAGTCGCGAGGGGGGAGGGAGCAGGTGGCCACGGCCAGCAGGAGCCGTGCGGGGAGGGAGGGAGCTGCCCCTGGCAATGGCCTCGGTGTGGGGGGAACGAGAAGTCGGGCGGCGCGGGCCCCGGCATGGGCATGGGGGGAACGAGAAGTGCGAGCCCACAACAGTTCCAAGGCAAGCAGAGCCCACCCGGCAGCGGCATCGAGGCAGCGGCGGCGCAGCGTGAGCCTGCCGGCATCAGGGCAGCAGTGGCATGGCCCGGGCAGTGAGAGAAAAGCACTGAGGCGGCGCAGCCCAGGCAGTGGGGGAAAAGCGCGGCGACGCAGCCTGGACGGCGGGGGGAAAGTGCAGCGGCGCAGCCTGGGTGGCAAGGGAAAGCCACTGGCATCGACGCAGCGGCAGCGCAGTGCAAGCCTGCCGGCATCGGAGCTGCGGCAGTGTGGGGGAAAAGCCTGGGGGGGCACGGGGCTCCCGGCGCAGCATGGAGCACCTGGAGTGCTGGGGCAGCGCAGGGCTCCCAGAGCGCTAGGGGGGCGTGGTGCTACTGGAGCTGCACGGGACTACCAGAGTGCTAGGGCGGCACAGGGAGGGAGGGAGGGGGCTGCCGCAGAAGCCGCAAGCCGTGGCAGCCCCGAGCCCCGCCTCGTCAGCTGGCGCCGGGGGTGGGTGGGAGTGCTGGGGCCTGCACACGGGGAGGGTGCTTGGGGCTGCATTTAAAGGCTATGCCAATCTGTGGAAAATGTTTGCAAATTGAGCACCTGCCAGTAAACTCCATGGTTGCAGGATTCCGTTACTAATTACAGTAATTTCATGACTGTAAGGCGCACCATTTTGACTAAAATTTTTCCCCAAACCCAGAAGTGCACCTTATAGTCCGGTGCGCCTTATATGATGGACAAAGTTCAGAAAATTGCGAACCCGGAAGTGCGGTCTGCAAACTGAGCCAGGACCTGCGGGAGCTGCGGCCGTGCAGGGGGAGTCGGGAACAGCGGGAGCTGCGGCCGCCGGGTGGGGGAAACTGGGAACCGGCATGGCTGCCAGGCAGGGAGAAGCGGGGGGAAGCGGTGCGGCCACGGGGAAGCGCCAAGAAGTGCTGCGGGAAAGCGCCGAGAAGTGACAAAAAAGCGGCAAAAATTCACCTCGAAAAGCGGCCAAAAAGCGTCGAAAAAGCACCACAAAAAAGCGGTGGAAAAGCGGCGAAAAATGACCGCAAAAAGCGGCCAAAAAGTGGCGAAAAATTGCCGCGAAAAGTGCCCAAAAATCGCCGCAAAAAGCGCCCAAAAAGCAGCAAAAAATCGCCGCGAAAAAGCGCTGAGAAAGCGGTGGAAAATCGCAGCAAAAAGCAGTGAAAAATGGCTGCGAAAAGTGCCCAAAAAGCGGCAAAAAATCGCGGCGAAAAGCGACCAAAAAGCGGTGAAAATGACTGCAAAAAGTGGCTGAAAAGCGGCGAAAAATGGCCGCAAAAAAATGGCGAAAAAGTGGTGAAATGTTTGCAAATTGAGAACCTGCCAGTAATTCACTACTTTGTTGCGTGCCGCGCGGCTCCTCACTGCAAAAAAATAGTGCACCTTATAGTCCGGTGCACCTTATCTGAGCTACAAAGTTGCAAAAGTTGCCCACTCTCGAGGGATGCACCTTATGGTCGTGAAATTACTGTAGTTATTTTGTTGCACGTGGCACGGATCTTTGCGGCGAAAGGAAAGTGCGCCTTATAGTCTGGTGCACCTTATATATTGTACAAAGTTGCGAAATTTGCCGACTCCCAGAAAGTCCGCCTTATAGTCCGGTGTGCCTTATGGTCATGAAATTACTGTAATTCGGGTTTTGTTGAAATATCTTTCCTCTAAGTTTTACTTTGTGGTGAATAAACAGCAAGTTCAAACAATGTTTAGAATTGAAACAAAATACCTTTGTTATCATCATAGTTTTTTCATATGCAGAGGACTAGTTATTCAGAATGTTAGCACATTTCAAATAACCCCCTCAAATAGCAAAATTGTTCTCCTACAGCTATTTCCTAGGAATATTTGCATCCAAAAATCACTCTAAAAATAATTACTCCTTTCTGCATCTTATAATCAGGTAGCATGAAAAAAAGATCTCCATTTTCCATTGCAAAGATAATACCTGAATTAGAATCTGCAAATTGGTAGGAATGTAATGCACCAATTTTAATAGTGAGGGAGTCATTTGACCTTCTCTGTTTTTGTCTTTCTACTTCTACTTTGTCCTATTCTGTACCTTCACCTGATACATATTCAAAACTTGCTGCTGTTATGAAATTAACGAAAAGATCCATCTCATCTACCCTGATAATGTTTTTCCAGGCTTTGATAGTGACTTCTTCAAAACTCTGAATGCCTCCATTTTTATATTTTCTTTACATTTGTCCCCATCCATTCACAGGAAAATGCTGAAGTCCTCCTGGGTTCATGATGTTTTTGCATCCTTTCAATTTAGCCAAACATAGAGGATGGTAAATAGAACAGGAGATAAATAGGAGATTGGAAATTAGAAGTTGCAGCACAGAAAGGACCTTCCTCAGTGCAGGAGGAGCCCTTGGCTCCCTGCTTTCTTGGTTTTTAGCTGTTCCTCTCTTTCTTGGCACTGTCCTTGGAACATTCTCAGGTCACTGCTCAGGTGTCTAGCTCTTTCCTGCTGTGTTCCATGGAAGTTTGGAAGCTGGAAGCTAGGGACACCTATTCCAGGTCTTCTCTGCAATACAAATGCAACCCCTGTGTCTGCAGCGCAGGATTGTTGTATGCAGTTACTTAAAGGGTTCTCCTTCTTACACAGGATTTTGGGTTAGTGGTGAGATCAGAGAGGGTGTTAGTGCCAATATAAAAACACTGTGGTGAATAACTTGGGAGCAATACCTGCCAGTAAAATAGAGTGCTTCTTGATTTTCAGTTTGTATTTTCCAGCAATATTTGAGTGTTTCTTTGCTTTGAAAGAACCTAAGCCTCAGGGATTTTGGAGTTTTGGTTAGAAACAAAATCTGTTTTTTAAAACCTGAATGAACTTGTAACTGATTTGCAGTACAGCCTAACCTACTACTGCTTGTTGAGTAAAAGCACTCAGAGGGAAATAGCATAATTTTAGAGTTATTTTCATTTTGATATATCTAAAAGTAACTCCTAATGAGCAGAAACAAGCAAGAGAAGCTGACTTTAACTGCCTTACCATATAAAAAGTGTCATGTAGATTATCTTGAGAGAAGATGATCATGATTATAAAACATCTAAATTTACTTTGAGCTTTGACTGAAATTTTGAGCAGTTGGTTGTTGCTCTGTTCAGTGAATAATTTCTTGAGGGTTTTGTGTTGTGTTCTGCCTGTCAAAGACAAAACTTATATTATATTTAGACATGTAAAGTCATGTTTTCTTTAAAAGAAATCTTATGTTCAACTATTTTGCTTTGCCATGAGAACCTGCTCTTCAGATGGGTTATGAAGTGGCACATTTCATGACCTGAGACTAATTAAACCAAGATCCTCTGCAGTAAAATACACACTTGAGACAGGCAAGTTCAGCTGAACTAACCATGCAAAGGATAAGAATCAAATACTAAAGTCGATTTCTTCACTCAATGCAGCAATAAAGGTACATGTACGGAGGTGACTTTGTGTCTTTCAGTCTTTGCTCACAGATAGAGAATATGTTCTGAAATAGGATTTCAGGAAAATCCCTCTCAGGTTCTTTGTTTGCAGTATGTTCTTCCATGGCTTTTGGAAACTGCTGGAAATTTTTCCAGTAATTTAAAATGTTTTATTTTACTTTTATTTTAATTACATATTAGTGAAAGTTTCAACTGTATTCAGTCAATTTCAGTTTATAAAATGTTGTCTTGTAAATATGATCATCTTTAATATTTGTATGAAAATTCTTCCAAAAGGGAAGATTTGCATTTTTATTAAGTTTGTCCCTAATTTTTTTTTCCATGCAGCTTTGTCATACAAGTTCTGAAATGTGTAGTGGTGAGTTTTTGTTAGTGATATGCTTCTGCTGAAGGCAGAAAAGATGAGACAGGGATCAAAGGATTAGGCTTCGTTAAAACACCTTAAATTAAAGACAGCTCTTATATTTGGCTCTGAGATGACTGTGCTTCAGTCATTTCTGAACTGTGTTGTCCTGTTTGAGCAGGAAGGTGGAACTGAGTGTCCCTGCTAAGTTTCTTAGGCAGACATGCAGCCTCCTCAGTTGTCTCAGTAGGATTTAGAAGAGATGACTCTTTGTTGCTTTTTTATTTTTAACATCTTTCCTTTAAAATATAAACTTGAATGATAGCATTGCTTTGAAATATTTTCTTCAATTTATTTGTAGGAGTGACTATAAAATTTGAAACTTGTCATTAAGAACCTTTGCTCAATTGAAACTTCCTAATAAAACTCAGTTTTCTCTGAAGCTTGGTAGGAATAAAAACCAACTTCAAATGTCAAAAGATTTTTACAAATAATAGTATTTTTACTTTCTAGAATAGATTATATAAGGGTTTAATATTTAGATTAATTTTCCCTGCTTTCTGTGTGAGTTTAGGTAAAGATTTCCTGCATCTTGCAAAAATGCTTCTAAGGTTGCTCTTTAATGATGCCCTTCCTCTGTCCAGCTAAAGATTTCTCAGTGCCAAAATTAAATGTTTATTAAGCTACAGAGAAAAAAAAACAAAAAAACAAAACAAGATTTAATCTAAATTTTGGGGAAACCCAGTTACAAATCTTGCTGCAAAAAATAAGAAAGGGTTTTTAGATTCAGGTATTTCTATACCTGTAATATATCTGAGTTCCATTAGATGTATGAGTCATATTTTCACTTTAAAGACACAATTACATGCCCTTGGCAAGGAAGGAGTAAGCAGGAGAAATGTTCATTTGCAACATATTCTTTCTGGAGAGATTAAAGAACCAAGTGATTCTTTGCAAAATATGTTTAAGAATCTCACCAGGTTTAACTGTAAGGGGGAGGGGAGGAGGGAGAAAATAATTACCTGACTAAATCTTTCCCTCAAGACGGATGATCATGCAAAGAATTATAGTCTTGACAGCAACTTTTTTTCCTCTTCTTCAGTGTATTGTTTTCTTTATTGCTAGTGAGTTTGGGATTTGTGGGAACATAACAGTGAAAAACTGCTTATAAGACAGACAAAATGACCCAGTAATGTTGCCTTCTTGACTTGATGGGGATTTTTTAGACTGTCATACATTGTGAATTTTCTTTGGAGACTCATGTATACTAAAAAAAGTTATTTCAACAATGACCAAAGGCTTCCAAGGTGAAAAAGAGGATTTGTGGGTCACTTAGATCAGCTTTTACCCACTGTCTTGGTTCAGAAGGGAGCTGAAATAAATGAACCTGTTTATACAATATGTGTAAATGCTACAGTGTCCCTACAAATGAACCTACTGTGGTATCTGTAGGAGAGGTTTTCTTGCATGTCTGCTTTTCAACCCTTTTCCAGACAATGTAATGACAATTACTGAACAATTCTGGTTTTCTGACGTGTGATGCCTCTGTGTCTTGGACATAGCTGGCCAGATCTAAAACTTTAAAGCCTGTATCTTCCCCTCAGTGTCATTTCCAAATTAAGGGAACAGCATGGTGAGGGACGGTTGCCATTTCTGGTATCTAATGTGCTTTACACCCATGAGAACCCAGCTCAATGTGTGAAAGGATGAAAATGCTGCTGCTGAGCCAGATAAGGTAAACTAAGTCTGCTCTCATGGTTTGCTCTTTAACCTAAATTCAGTTTTGGGGACCTAGGTTGTTGATCACTTTATTTGTTAAATGCATTTCCCAGTGAATCAGTGATTTTGCTGTCACCCTATGGTGATTTGAGCGGATATAGAGCATACTGTACTAGTGAGCTGTGCCAGGGCAAGATTTACAAGACACTGATTTATAGAGGTTGGTTTGAGAGGTACTGAGGGAGCCAGAAACCAGTATAATCTGTCAAATCAATCTACATATGATTCTCTAATTCTAACTCTATATGAGCCATATTTGTCTGTAATTTAGTCAGCCTGTCTAGAAGTAGGACACTTTTTGGGAAAAGAAACTGCAAACAACATCTGAAAACTTGGGCACAATATGCCTAAGCCTTTATGCAGGAAAATGTATGTAATAGCATGCAACTGGAGAGAAGAATATATAATAACTAATTTCATACCATTGGGTGTGCAGGAAACTTGTCTGGCAAATGCAAGGTAGGGAGTCTAAAATCAATGTCAGCCTTCAATATTGTGACTTAACCAACCATAGTACAATCTTACATATTTACTAATTTTGAGTTTAAAACCATTAGGAATTAGGAATTCTCATTTGATTATGGTACATTTTAAGCTGTTCATTATATTTGTTATTAAGTCAAAATATATGTGTCTGGTAAAAATGTGTTTGCATTACAAGCATATAATTTTACCGGGGGTGGGGGGGAATTCCCACATTCTGTGTTTTATGGGTTGCTTTCAGTAGAAACTATTTTTCTAGTTTTAAATACTTTTTTGCTCCCAGTAGGATTTTTTAGTATTCTTTTTGAAGCTTGCATACATTTTCATCTCTTCTAGTTTTTCCCTTATCCATTTGGCAGCTCAAGCTTTTTGTGCATTTTTTTTCTATGGTTGAAATAATTGCGAAGCACTTTAACAATTTTTTATAATTTTTTTGTTTTGGTTTTGTATGCCATAGCAGGGAGCTGTGAATACAGAACCTGTTACCTCACCACCTCAGAAATAGCAGTGTCCTTTGAGCCCTAGATTACAAAATGTAAGAGCTGGAGCCTTTTCTTTTACTGTCCTATAGAACTTTGCTGATTAGTGAGACTGAAAATGCCTTATTTTTTTCCTCCTCCATCTTGATCGATGGCAAGCAAGAGAACTCCCAATATCTTCCTTGCCCATTTGAGCTCTCTATGCTTTCAAACTAATATGTTCTAAGTTAGATTTGGCCTGATAAAGATCTCAGAAGTTGAGCACAAGGCACTAGACATGAGTGAGAAATCACCACTGTTGGGAACAGCTGAAGACTCAAACTAGTTCATGTGGCCTCTGAGAGGATAAAACCTCAGTCCTGCAGTGACGCAGAGCAATAATCTATAGAGCTTCCTTGGTTTCACCCTAAGAGAGCCCCTCAGCCTGGGACCTGGCTGCTGCTTTCCTGTCTCCACAGGGCTGCTTGGCTGAAGGAAGCACAAGCTGTTGTAGCCATTACTACTTTTATACACTTGGTGCATGTGTACCCTTACACATACAATGTATATTTAGCATGCCTTAATAAAACAGTGAATGTAACAAACAGTGGCAATGAAAATTACATGCTCTTATAAACATTTTTATTTTAAACAACATTTTGTGCTGTGATGCAGCAGAGGCATCTACAACATAATCAGCTCCGTAATAGGAGAAAGTAATTTCTTAGAATGATCCTAGAGCCCTTTTTTAATGTCAAGGATAATTTGGGCTGACTGATTTGATTGCTGCTCTTTTCCAGCAAGAGGTCTCGATAAATGAAACTGCTTGCCTGGATAATTTAGGCTTATGTGATTGCCAGAAAGCTAATGATGCAAACACAGCTGAAATACAATTTCTGTTTTATACTGGAGGAGGTTTAAAAAATAAAAAAAGGAGGAAAAAATCCAAAAAAAAAAGAAAAAAAAAAAAGGAGGAAAAAAATCCACTAAAACACCTGCTGTATGGATGTCAAAACAGGGAAGAGCCATTTGCCAGTCTCAAGATGGAAAGTGACTTGCGTGTATTATGAGACATGTTTCAGACAATTGGCCTTTATAGATCACTAGGACACTGTTTTATGTTGTTGCAGGCAAGTGATCTATTCCCTTCTGCTTTCTGCCCTTGTCAAAACAGGCTGTTAAAGTTTAATGGTTTTAAGGTAGGAAATTTTCTTAAAGAAAAGAAGTGAAGCTCTGCAGATATTTACAATGAACTTAGGATTCTGCAGTGATTTTTGTGGATTGAAGTTACAGCTTCTTCATTTAGAAAATTTATGTATGAATTACAATATATTGGCTCAGACCATTTCTTTCTGGTGTGAGTACTTTGGAGAAAGAGTAGTTCTGGTGCACATAATGATTCCTTATGTCACATATAGTTCTGTCTGGGAGTAAGAGACCTGAGTCTGTTCCTCAGCTGCACCACTTAATGAGGAAATATTACAGGCCTTGAGGGGTGGGGGAAATGAAACCTAAAAGTGTTACTATATTTGGCTCTTAAAATGCTTCAGAGGCCAATTCATCATTTAGTTCTAGGTCAGCCTGTTCCTTATTACTTGCCCTTTTTTTGATTTCTTGAAGGTTTTGTACTTTTTCATTACTCCATCAGGACCTACCAACCATAAACAAATGTTTGCAAAGTTTACAAATTACTGAGGTTCAAAGCAGAATCATTTGTAACAAATTGTCTTGGCACTGATTGTTTTAAAACTGTCTGTGATAAGTTTTCTTCTCTTCAGGTGCTATGATTGAAAAAGTTCCAATTCTTGGGAAAAACTGCACCTCATTATGAACAGAAATCTGACAGCATTATGAGTTGAGCAAGTCAGAGGTGTATCAGTGTCTAAATAGCACAATGAGTAGTGTAGTTCGTAGTTCTATATCTAATTAAGTGGATTTACAGTTATGAACTTTTAAGCTGATCAGGCCATATTATTTGTTCTCCTCTGTCCTGGTTTAGGGGACAGGTACTGCCAGAAAAAAGGCAGGAGCTTTTCCTAAAATGGAGAGTGAAAATCCCCTCCTACCCAGTTTACTATAATTTGGAAATTAAGGGGGGGTCTCAGGCAAAGGTATGGGTTTAGGAATAGCAGTTCTTTACTGATATATCTACAAGACAAACAAGAACAACATCAGCTATGAAAAGCAGCGACAAAACAGAATGAAACTCAGTCCCAGTCCCTTTTCCAGTTGCAGATATTCTTCTCCTCCACACAGTGCCAGTGGAGAATGGGGCAGGCCCCTCACAGCCGTGGCAACAGCAGCAGGGAGGTGGAGGTGGAGGCAGCAGGGTCGTATCCCAGGTGGGAGAAGGGTGAAGGAAAACTCTGCTCACCATTTTTGTCCTGGTTCTCCACGCTGTTCTCAGAAGCAGGAGGCTGTAGCAGGGCCAGGCTGCAGGGCAAATCTGACCGCAGAGAAACCTCTCTCCTAGGTGTTTGGACCGGCGAGTGTGTCCCAAGCTAGGAAAAAAAACAACCAGCCACCCTGACCCCCTAAAACCCTGCCAGCGTTTCAGCCAGTGAGACAGCCTCCACCCATCCCTTTTGTCTTGAGCAATTAAAAGCTGAGGGAGTCGCCTGGCAGACTTCCTTACTATGATAATGGGAAAAATTCTCCACAAAAGACGAAGAATAAAACACCCCACCAACCCCCAAATCCTCACTGTTATTTTAATCTTTCTGTAATGTTTCAATTTATTGTCAAATGCTTCTGTCTTACAGATTGTAAAAGTCTAGAGGGGTTTTTTTTTTTTGAGCACTGCTAAAGTAAGTTGGGCTTTATGAAAGTTTAATTCAGGTCTTCATGAAATTTTAGGGAATGCCTTGAAAGTTAACAGAGTAAAATGTGCATGTGTCATATATGCATATTCGTGGTCTACATACTGTTTAGGTTTAAAGAAGTGCTTGTGTAATAATGAATTTATTAATAGTATAATGATTGTTTAACAGTAACTTTACAAAGTAAAACTTTTTTACAACTTATTTATTGTTATGGTGTATATGAGGAATCACAGAGTCACAATTTTCTTGCAGAGAAGGAAAATTATAACTTCTCTTATGTTCTTACAAATGCTGAATATTTTTAGTTGTTATTATTTTGTACTTTTAAAATGTTAAGTTTGAAATAAAAGTATGCATGTAACTTCAGATGGGAAGCAGTATCCTTCAGTACTGATTTTGATCTATGTTGTGGGCTGGGGGAGTTTTTAGAAATTTTTCCCATTATTATGTTAAGCTGGCCGGG
>PYHW01009509.1:152089-189307 GCA_013186435.1 Turdus rufiventris
GTAAAATTACTGTACATCAAGCAAGTACATTCTTCCAGGACCCAATTTATGCATAAATATTATAAAGGTTCTGCAAGAAGCCCATAATACAAGTGTTTTCAAGAAGTATCCAGAAATGTAGGTGTTGAAATGTTACTTTGCTAAAGAATCCAAATTATTTTTGCTGAAGTATGGAATGTACTTACAAAATGAAATTTCTTTATGTAATTCATTTTATATAATTAATAACTTAATGGTCTTCAGGATATAAAATTTAAAATATCTCTTGTCTGTAAGAAAAATTTAAAAAGTTGTGCTCTGTGTCAGCAGGTAATTGCTATCATGTTGAAGCCAGATCAATATTTCCAAAAAAATATGGAATGTTATGTATTATTGTAAAAGCTTTTTTTTGGCTTTCCCAGCCTTTATCTGTCAGATTTACATGAGGTTTTCTTCTCTCCTAGAAAAGATGAGTGCTGGCTGCCTGCCTTACTTTCCTTGGCTGCATTACTCAGCTGCCATGGCACTTGGGCTGACTGGTTGATGGTAGAGCTGAGAAGTCTTTCAGGTTAGTAATTAAAATAGTAATTTTGTAATGCTGTGCCTATATTGACATTCATTTTGTGTTGCAGCTTTAAATCACATTCAGGAGAGAAAAGTACTGGGCTGTATAATCGAAAATACTGCTTTTAATACAAGTCCCCTGTAAAGAAGTGCTGTGAAAATGAAATCAGCGTTGAAACAGCACAATGC
Source organism: Turdus rufiventris (assembly GCA_013186435.1). Lineage (NCBI taxonomy): Eukaryota > Metazoa > Chordata > Aves > Passeriformes > Turdidae > Turdus > Turdus rufiventris. The sequence continues at coordinate 152,822 of PYHW01009509.1, forward strand.
AAAGTTGTTGAGTGGTGTTAACCCTCCTCCTCAGCTCTGATCACTCTTTTTTTGACCTTGCAACAGCCATCTGTTTTGTGGTAGCCCTGGCACTTGTGTGACTGCAAACTGACCAAAGGAAAAGGGGTTCACTGCTACGTGCTCACCAAAAACCTTATGTGCTGGTGAGATCTGGGGTGGGAGTCAAAAAGATTGTTTATTTCAGGAAAGAAAATAGGTAGGAAAAGTAACTACAATTACATGAACATCTGTTTTGTTTCTTGCAGACCAAGGAATGATAAGTGCCAGCTGGAGAGCACCTTGTGTTCTGTGTGCTGGTAGGATAACCTGCCTGGTGTCTGATACTACTAATGAATGCTTTTGTATTACTGCTTTCCTTTGTGCCAGTAACTTCAGTGATTTCTTCGCGAAGCCCTCAGATCCTTTTTCTAATAACTGTGCTGAATAATTCTGCCATTTAGTACGCTTTTTTTGTCTTACTTGCCTGCTTGCAGACCAATTATTTTGTAAACGTATGCTCAGAAATGCTTCTGCCATCTGTTGGAGGAATCACTTAAATGATTGAAGTTGTTTAGTGCTGCTTGTGTTGTCAGTCATTATTTTATCTCCCTTAAATTTGATATCATCTACAGGCCTTGGAATTTTATTCTTGATGTTACTGCTACATAGGATTTGTTGTTGACAGCATCCCTAATAAATTAATGATAAATTTCAGTAATTGATTTTTATGGTGTTTCAACATGTATAAAAACTTAAATCACAACATTTGAGCTCCAAAGAAAAAAGGAATAAATATAGATTTGTTTGGATTGTGGTTAAAATGTAAATTAAGTGAGTAGTCTACAGTGATAAATGTGTTTTGAGTTTTCAGTCTGAGACAGAGGTAGATAAAAGTAAATGGTCTTTGTCCTGTTGGTAAGGATATAGTCCAATACACGCATGACTAACAATTCTGTTAATCTAAAAAACAAGAGAAATAGGCGAAATCTTAACAAAGAAGCTAAAATGAAAGAACTGAATCATTCACTGGCTGTAAAATCTCATGAGTACATCTTCTGTGGGTGGTGGAGCATTTGGGTTTGTCTGATGCAGGAGGCCTCACCTTGAAGGACCTGGTTTTGTTTTGTTCCTGAACTTCATGAAGAATAACCATTATAACATCTCTTCAAAATACAAAACTGCAAGAATACTGAAAATCATAATAGTCAGATTTTTCCAATTGATTTTTCCAAAGCTAAAATAGATCTTTGCTGTAAGATTCAATTCCTTAGAAGTATGTGGAACATACTGACCCTGTAATGATCTGGAAGAGCCTGTGGCGTGTCTGGTGACACAGAGTGACTCCAGAGAATGACCCCTGACTACTGTTCAAGGTAAGAGAAGACTAAACTTTCTTCCTAATCATATAGGGCAAGAATATAGAAATAAAGACTATATTTTGCTTCTCTCTTCTGTGCTTAGGTTTTTAGTGAAGAAGCTTCATTGTTTCCCAGGTCACAGGTCACAGAACCCAGTCAGACCCACTGCAGTGTGGAGGGAGGCTCAGCTGTGCAACCACAGACACTCCAGCATGTGTGCACAGGTCTGCACTTGCTCATGAGCAGCCTGAACACTGCTCAGAGTGAGACCGTGCTCTTGCAGCCTGCTCACCTCTCCCTCTGACATTTCCATTTCTGCTCCATTCACTAATATTCATTAATATTCTGAGTTCCTCACTGGGAGTCAGGAGCTCCTTGGCCACTGCCAAGATCACTCTGATATGAAGCGTCTCTGAAACTGCAGGAATCACCAGCACTCACTGCAGTGTCTACAGGATAAGAGATGGAGTCCGAGAAATATCTGACTAAAAAACTCAACCCTGTTGTCTTCCTAATTAAACCCTGTAGCTAGTCTATGCATAAAGCAGCTTTTGTTGTTTGAAGTGCTCTTCTATATGCATATTGTATATTTATGATCTTGATAACAATTCTTAATAAGAGGTGCAATGTAATCTTAATGTGGTATTAGAGCAATGCAAGGAATTTTGATGGGATGCATATTCAACTAAACCCAGCAAAGCTTGCTTGCTCCTTCGAAAAAAAATAATAATTTGCAAGCAGCCTTCCCCTATGGCTACATTTGATAAGGATCACAAATGCTATTTTTGTTTAAATGCAAAATCCTCCTAAGCTGCAGGAGAGCCTGTGTTAATTAAATAGAAGGTGACCAAAATTTATTATGTATTTCTTCAGTAGTCTTCACCTGAACCTTGTAATTACTCAAGCATGCTTGTGTAGACATGTATGTCATATAAGTAGAGAATATAGTTATTTGGAAATACATACATTTTCAAGTTTAACATCTTTAAAAAAAAAAAAAAAAGAAAATTCAAACAAATCACAAATCCACTTATTTTTCTACAGTGTAAAAAAAATAAATAACAGCTTGTCTCAAGAGAAGAGACATTATAAATTATTTAAGTTGATAATAAAAGAATGTTTTTCTATTTGTATTCTATTCACAGGATAAACATCTGATGCCCTTTGTATGCCCACACTTCATGTGATAGTATAGCAAGATATTTTAAGACACTGCAGGATTAGGAGAATTACATAATTAGGAGAATTACATAATTACTACTGTCTCAGTAGACCTCAATTCCTGTAACTAACATTTATAAGGGAAGAGGAGAGTTTCCAAGATTTAACTTTGTTCAGCTTACTGTAGGAAACTTTATTTGGTTGGGGGTCAGCCACTGCAGTGTAAATTTTACATACATAAGCCTCTTCTATTTAAATACTAATGAAATATGGGCTTATGATGAAGGGTATGTATAGTTCCTGAAGAAGTCAATTGTGAAAATGTGAATACAAGAAAAAAATGAATGTCATCAGCTGATCAGCTGATGATCTGACAATGATAATACTTTACTTGGGATTAGTGGTCTGTATAAAATAACCTTGAAGCCTTTCATTTTTTTACTGTATCTTATCTTCTGTTTTCAGAGAAATGGATGTAAGCTTAGGCCCATGCTTAAGTGCCCAAATAAATTAGGGCCCTGTTTTTTACCTCTTAGTACTTCAGTTATATGAGTAAGCTGTGGAGAGGGCTGGTTAGTGATACTTATTGATGGAGTTGTGAGGAACTGCCATCTGACTGAGCTGGTGTTTAGTGTTGAATATTCCAGGTTTGAAGGGAAGAATTTGTTTCACCAGCTATTATGTTGTGGAGGGGAGCAAATAGACCCACCTTGCTCTCTCACTTGTGCTTATAGTGAAAACATGAAAACAAGTGCAGATCATGAGTATGGTGGCAGTGCTGATAAGTCTGTAGAGTGGTGAAGAAGATAACTAAAGTGTGTGTCCTTGGATGTTTATTCCCATTTCTCCTACTGTGTTGAGACAAGAGCTTGTGGGATATAGGAGTGAGGGTTTGAAAATGAGTGGGGCTTTAATTCTGTGTTTCAGATTGGCTTATTTTGGCTGCTTAAGCTCCATAGCCTGGTGAATGTGAGGGCTGGCATAGGCAGGGGAGACAGACTGTCCAAGGACTAAGACAGGACTGTCCCTTTCAATTCAACACAAACCTTAAGCTGACAATATCATTGCAGTTTGGGGATGCCACTTGAGGAAATGTAACCCAGGTGCAATGCTCAGTGAAGAAATTTTTTCCTTGCCTGGACCACTTGTCCTCATTTGCCTGCTGCAGCCTTTTTGTTGTGCCAGTTCTACTGTCCTGGGGCTATGCTGTAAAAATAACTGTTCTGTGCAGCCAGTGGTGCTGCTCCCTTGGCAGGAGCGTGCCTGAGGTCACATTGGAGCAGGCAGGAGCCTTCTGCTGGTGCTGGGCAAAATCCAGAGCTAAGCATTGAAGTCAAATCTAAACTTCTCTGACTGGTCAGTTATCTTATCCACTTCTAGCCCCTAAATGTAAATGCTTGGAAATCGAGAACAAATTGAGTATTCCTTTAAATTAATCTCTATTATAGTTTATTTAAATTTACATATTGGAAATACCTTGAGGAGTACTTGTATAATCATTTAACACATAATCCAGAAAACAAGATTTTCTAATTATTGATAAGTTAAAAAAAAAATCAATGGTAAGTAGTTTTTAGGTTGTTTATATATTATAGAAAGTCTTGTAGTTCTGTGTTCATAAATACCTCACAACAACTAATAAATAATACTTTAAAACCCAACCAAACCGTAACAAAACCAGAAGCCAAATCCTCCAAACCCCCAGATCCACAAAACTGCCCTCCCCAAACTCTTTTTTGCTTTCCACAATTACCTTGTGTTTAAAACTTCTGGATTGTTATTTTTGAAAATTTTCTTTAATTTTGATGATCTATCCAAACAAGCGCCTTCACCGCCCCCAAATGCAAGCCTTGTAGATACGTTTTCTATTGGCATGATTTCAAGCATCTTCAGTGTTTTATATCTGTTTTCTTGCAGTGTTTGTTAACTGGTCTCCTACCAGTTGGGCCAGGAGTGTGTGTTATAAAATACCCATCTGCAGAGTCCTAGTGCTCATAGCATGTAGAAATAGCAATGCTGTAAACTGTCCTCTCATGCAGTTTGGTTACCTAAACCAGAGGCATACAGAACCAAAGCCTGCCTGGGAACTCTGCCCTCAGTCTGGCTCTCTTCCTTTGCCTTCCTAAATGTTACTTCCCACCAAGAATGGTACTTTCCCCCTGTGCTGCCCTTGAGACAGCTGAACACAGTTGATGGGACAGTCTGCCTTAGGTAACAGGAACGTGGGCTTGCCAAGCTTGGCTTCCCCTGCCCTGAGCACTATTTTACTGTAGCTGACACCTTCATACCCCAAAACTCCTTGTGCTGTGCCAGGTGTGCAGTGTGCCTTGTGCTGTCACATCATTCTGCAAGACTCAGCCAAAGAGCCATTTCACTTTCTGAGCTCTGGTGATGTGAAAAAAACTGCACAGGGACATGTCCCTGGGCTCCAGGTCTTGTATGGAGCCTGGAGGAAATCAGGAGCAGTGCTGTGCAGAGTGCACGTGGCTGCAGTACTGGAAGGGAGGGTGCAAAATCATGGCAGTGCCACTCTTACTGGAACCAGCAGGCATTCCCCTGCTCAGCCCACAGATGGACTGCACTGCAGGACAAGACCAGTTGTCACATCACGTTTCCGCTAGAAAGTGATTTGTATCATCCCAGGATTTAGTTTCCCTTGCCTTCTTAAAGATGAGAAACTTAACTCATAAAAGTGTGTGCTGAGGGTTGTGTAATGAGGACTTTGAGGGACCAAAATGCACAATTGGTGAAAACTTTGACCTACTAAAGTACCATTTAAAAATAAAATTACAGATTGGCTTAAGCAGACTGTAACCACTAACAGCAGAGAACTGCTAAGTGAATTTTAGTACTTGTGAGCATTGGCATATGCAGTTCATGGGAATTTTGTTGTACAGGTTCCTTGGAGAGTAGCAGATAGGCTTTGCAGTAGCAGAACAGAGTGAATTTCCTCCAGTAGATCTTGATTGAAAACCTCCCTGGGCAGGAAGCTGAAGATTTTTCCCTTGATTCAGTGGCTCTGAATAAGATAAGGAGTTATTTAAAGTAAAGTAGGAAGTGCAGATCTCTATAGAGCACTCAGGAAATGCTACTAGTCTGAGATCTAGATGTATCCTTTGAGAAAATGTAATACCAAGGTATCTTGCTTTATGTGTTCTTGGTTAATGTTTAATCTTGCATTTCAAATAATTTTGTCAAAAAATAAATTCAGTCTCCACAGATCTTTGTTTCTGTGTAGTGACTTTGCCTGCAGTATATGTCCCTGAACAATTCTGTATGTGAATTAACGCTGAATTACAGGGGAGAAAATAAATACTAGGTACAAACCTCACTGTAGGCATATGAATTAAAAGCTGCAATTTGAGAAATACATGTTAGTACTAAGGTGTATGTTTTCAAGGAGTGCATTTTCAGGCTGTTTAAGTGCTGACTCATGCCCATGAATGTAGTTTGATAGGGACACTTGAGGGCACATGATCCCCTTTTCTTTTTTTAAATATTTGAATGGAAGTTGTTGGACAAGCACTGGCAGAGCAAACTGTCCAAGTGGAACTTTTAGAAGCTTCATTGTGTGTTTGAAGAGTGCTAGTGCAGTTGAGGTATGTGCTGTATCATTGGCTTGACTTCAGAAGTTCTGTGATTTGGCTTTCCAGGAAAATCTGTCCTCACCAGCAGCTTTTCACATGAGAATGAATGGGAAAAGTGGCTGTGACAGATGACTGTGTTGGAGTCAAATCTGGTTGAAACTTGACTTGCAAGCAGTACAGTAATTCCACGATTACAAGCCGCACTGAGTATAAGCCTCACTTCCGGGGTGTCAGCAACGTTTTTCCTTCATATATAAGCCGCACCTGATTGTAAGCCGCACTTTCATTCACAGCAAGGATCCCCATGCAACTTTCACGAAGTTGCCAATTAATAACAGAATCACGGGATCGTGGGGTTTACTGGCAGGTGCCAACCTTGGAAACATTATTTCCAAGTGAAAAAAGATACAGACAATAGCTGTGGCAGCGTACCCTGCAAGTTCTATTTACGAGCAGAAAAAGATACGAACAATAGTGTGTTCATTTTAGAAGCATTTCTAACAGATCCACATTGCCTTTAAACAGCTGCTCAGCCACACAGCTGGGCAGCTGCTTGGGAGAGTGGAGAGCAGGGCAGCCGCTCAGCTGCCTGGGGGTGGGGTGGAGAGCAAGGCCACTCAGGTGAGTGGAGAGCAGGGCAGCTGCTCAGCCGCTTGGGCGGGGGGGGAGCAGGCCAGCCGCTTGGGTGGGCGGGGAGCCGGGCAGCGGCGCAGCCGCACAAGACTGAAAACACCAAAAAAAATACAGAGAAATATCACGGGCTCAGATCGGCATTGCCGCCCTGTCGCCGGGGCCGCTGCAGGCTCTCACTTCCATGTTTGAAAATTTGTGAAAATCGTTCATACATAAACCGCTCCAGAATTCAAGTCGCACTTCCAGGTACAGACCAAAACTTTAGTCAAAATTGTGTACTGTAGTCTTTTTTTTGCTACCTGTTTTGGCATATTAGAATAAAAGCATTCCCTCCCTTGCAGCCTGCTGGTCATTACAGGTGTTCTGTATGGCCAAGACTCTTAGCTCTGGTTTTTATTGACCTAAGGAATGAGGACCCTGAGACAAAAGAGAAGAATTTTACCAGCAGGGATATGAACCATGGATTGATGTCTTGCTGGATACAGAAGAGTGTGCACAGGTCCAGATGGTCATCACAGCACTCTTTGGGAGCAACCCTCCTGCATTTGAATGACTCTGGATAAAAGTTAGGAGCTGGAGCCACTGAAACAGCTGGGTGAGGATTTTCTGGATCCCCAAAGACACTTAGGGAAATTGCCCAAGTGCTTAAACTTGTGTCTTGATGAGGCTTCTGAAGTCACAAAGGAAATGTGTAGCAGAACTGAGAGTTCTGGGTAGAAATTCTGGATGGCCTCTGTTGTTTAGGGAGACCTGTAAGCTCTGGGGACTGCTGCTTATCACAGCAGTTTTTTGTGTCATAGGTGAGTTCTCCAAAGGATCTAACAATTTCCACCTTCCATGTACAACAAGTTTTTAATAATAATAATAATAATGGTAAAAAATGCATTTACTTGATTTGCCTGTGCACTGGTATCTAGACAGATTTTTTTTTCCATTTTTAGGGGTCACTGGTGGCTTACTCAATTTTCTTTAAATAGAAGTTTTCTTCAAGTTTTTGATCTATCTTCTCCAATCAACACTGCAACTGAAGTTGTACCATTACAAATTTTATTCCCAGTTTTATCACTTTGATGTCATGACAGACTCTTCTTTAGGTGGATAAAGTATTGGGATGTGCTGCTTTTTATTTAGTCTGAAATTAGCTTATATTGATATTAAGCGTGTTTTTTCTCTCCTCTACAGGGGAAGAGTGTGATGTGGCAGAAATTTATTATTTTGCTATTTTTAATTTTTAATTTTGCCAACAATAGTAGGAAGTAATTCTGAGACAAATTACAGAAGATATGAGTTGTGAAGGCAAGAGGAGAAAAGGAAATAAAGTGGAAAAATAGGTTAAGTACAATTCTGACATTGAAAAAGTTTCTCTTCTTTTTATTCTATTGAAGGTCGGCCTCAAGTATTTGCTTATAGGGGCATTTGAAGAGCTCAGTTATCCCTCCCTGTTCCTGATATTTAGTCTTTCTTCATGAACAATTCTAGCCAGTCAAAAATTATTGCAATGTTAGTTTTCACATGAAAATTAGCAAGGACGATTAATTTAAGCAGAGCATACAGGTGAAGGCAGAAACTTTGTCCAGATCCTTGTTGTTGATACTATTCACTTATGAGGATGAAGAATTATGCACTGAAAGATTTAACCATATGTTTTCAGTACAAATATGCAAAAATACCATGCAGTTGTTTGGCCAAAGCCTTGCTCTTTTCAGCAAGGAGAGAAATAAGAGAATTACCAAAAAATGAGATGATCAGGAGACACAAGTGAACCTGCAGGAAATTGCACTCTGTTTATACATCTCTGTTGGTCTTGGAGGAGATAGCAAGGGGTTGCTATTAGAAAAGCCTTTTTTTTTGTACCAATTGGATACCTTAGTAAAGACTAGAGCTACATAGTTAAAAATTATTTTTCCTGTGTAGTGGAATAGAGATCAAGAGTTCAAACAGGGATTTGTTTCTGCAGGGAATTTAAAAATGTGAAAAATATTCCTTATGTAGACTTTAACATTTCCTAGAGTCTGCTTTATTCTATCTCCTGCACCCCATCCTTCTTCATAGATTTGCAAATTTCTTCATCGTCATCTTTGCAATAGGAGAATTCCCAAGGCCAAGTTCTTAGCATGTCTTATTTCCAAATTCAGCTTCCTCTGAATATGTTTTTTTAGTAGTTTAATTTGAACAGAAGGCCTCAAATCCAATCCCATTCACATTCCACAAAGTAAATTTACTGTCAAGGCTGGAATATAAAGAAGGAATGAGAAGTGAAATGAACTTTATTTGAAATATAAATACAGCTGGACTAATCACTGCACTGATTGTAAGATTGTTGCAGGTGCAGGCCTTACATATGTAAAATACAACTCTAACAAGATGTGAAATGCAGATAATGAAGCCCTTTCTGATTCAGCTGCCGAGGTCTTGCTTAGACATCTCATATGAATTCCTTCCTTTGTTGAGGAAATGAAATGTTTCCTCCAATTAAACCTCTTATTGTTTAGAAATCTATTTGTTTTCTGAGTCAAAGCCCACATAGTTTTTTATTATTAGCCCCATAGTTTATTATTTCTTTAATGCTTATTCTGGAGATTGCACAGGTGTGTTTCTTAAAAAGTTTTGTTTTTTTTTTTTTTTCATTTCTGCTTTCATATTGGCTTACAAATAGATTGAGTTGTGTGGAATCAAAGATGTGCTTGCTCTCTTCCACCAGCTACAGTTTGCCTCTGTGGTATGCACAGGAAGACATTTTAACCTTCCTTCTGCAACTCAGAGCATCTCAGTATATATATATAAATAAACTGTTCTGTAGGAAACTGACTGCTGCTTAACCTGAATTCTGAGAATCCACAGCAGAACCTGAAATAACATTTTCAGTGTTTTTGTTCTCCATGGGCATCAACTGCTCAAGTAGAAATATGTCCCTTTCATATATTCTAGGGGCATGGACTAAAGGATTTCTATGAAGTACTACAAGAGGACATCTGTTTCATCTCTTTGACCTGCAGCTTTCCTGGTGATGGTGCTTTTCTGGAATTTTCCCCATAAGGAAAATCAGAATTATATGGAAATATAAGTTCACAGTGTTGAATAATAAAATAAAAAGTCTGAAAGAGGACAACAGACCTTGGTGTGCTTTTTCAGATCCATTTAGACTCTGTTGTAAATACAATAAATCTGTGGGCTTGTGACCATTGAATAACATTTCACTTGAGTGGTTTTTAGTTTCCCTGAATTTTCAGGAAGAGGATGAAGGTGTATATATATGAAGGATGTAAGTTCATACACATACACACTCCTACATAAATATACAAATATGTTAAGAAAGCCAGTATACTTAGCACTTTGCTGCTTCCAGACACAATACTGAAATCTCCACATAACAGTTATGTAAGTGAAAAAGTAAATTACAGTTTAAAATCATACTGTAATTTAGTTTTCAATTGCACATTCTTCAGTAATTTCACTTGCAAGTAGTCCACTGAAAGCTGCCTTATGGAGTTATTTCAATTAGTTGTCTTCTTAAGTAATTGTAGAATGAAGTAATATATTTAAATAGTCATAAGCACTACAGTTTTGCTTGTTGAAGGGTTTTGTTGTTCTATTAGATTTTCCCTTCATGAATTCAATTTTAGTTATGCCAGGAAACAGTCAAGCTGCTTCTAGTACTTTGGCTTGGCTGTGCTGAGGTGGTTATTGCCACAAATAAGTAAACTATTTTTTATTCTTTTGAGAGATAAAGGCAGAGGGAGACTATTAAATATCACTAGAAACCTGAGATGAAATCAATTAAATTTTATGATCTGGATGTATTCTCATTATAATCTAGGTCATGATTTACTATTTTGTCAAGAGAAAAAAAACAACAAAAAAACATCAGCAAAACCGAGTCTCTTTCTGGTCCTGTGGCTCCCAGCCATTTGAGCCAGGCTGCCAGAATGAAGTTCTGTGGCCACTAATTTTGATAAGACTGGTTAATGATATGTGACTTTCTGTACAAGCTGGGCACAAACTCTTTGGCTGCATTAAAGCTGTTCTAATAGCTTTTTTTAAAACCATTTTTAATGATAGCCCCAACAAAACAATGCGAGTTAATTATCCAGGGAGGGTTGGAGGAAAGAGGGGGAGATGACACACGTGCCAAGAAACTAACTTTCTGAAATGAGAGGAATTATATTAGGGTGGTTGTGTCTTGTTCAGTTTCTTTTCACAGTTCTAGACATCTTGAAAAACTACACTGTAACTGTTCCTAAATTTAAAATGGAGAGCAATTTTAAGCAACGCTATTTAATATGTTTTGATTAGTTCCTTGATTTCTCTGGAAGCTTGTATGATAGTGATGCTTTTAAATGTTTGAGAGATGAATGATCTCTGGTGAAAGCAAGAATTTAAAAATAGGTGCAAACTCGACCAATTGTTTTTAGTGATATCAATCAGTGTATTTTTCCTTTTCTCCTGCATATATGGTGCCATCTTTTTTCAAGTGAACATTTTTGTAGGCATGCCAAGTGATTTATAGCATTGCATAAATTTCTTAGAGTTCAGCTTTCAAAAACCACTTGTACACAGTCTGGATATGTCAGATGATGTTACTGTCCACCCAAAGCACTTAGCATAATGTGGTTGGGTTCCAGGTGATCTGTCTGTAGATGTTCTGATTACCAAAACCTCTCCTGGAAAACTGCCTGTACAAGTCCTTAAGATCAGAAGAGTACCTGACCAAGTGCCTGGTATTCAGTGAAGTAGATACTGATGTTTCCTTCTTTTATGGCATGCTCCTGTATATTGTGAGACAAAGCATACCACTCTTTGATGTACAACCACTGATTCATGATAGGAGAGAACAAATCTCTGATTGGGAAACTACAATATCTGTTTTTTAAAAAAGAACTTGGCCACAACTGTCAGTTGCAATTGAAGCACTGGTTTTTGACCATGGATGTGCAAACTGTCTGCAGATGCCACTTTCATGTGGAAATCTATGCACCTCCCCAAGTTCTGTGCAGCATTCATTGGGAGTGTTGCCAGGATCTTTAATTTTGCATTATTTCCCAGATGAGTAAAACTGAGTTTATGTTTAAGTAATGAGACGCTGTCAAGAGTACAGGGAGCTTCTCTTTTGTGTTTTCATTAAGTCAGCATACAAGTGATGTAGCCTGGGGACAGCTTCCAAGGAGAAACCCTGACTATGAGGTCTCAAACTGCACTTGACCAGGTTTTAATTCAGCCCCCTCTGTTTGCTGACCTCTCAGCCTCATTTACATTTACATTCTTATTCTTCTGATAACTTTCCCCTGCTCTTGGTTCACTGTACATGTTCTACTTTACTACTTTGTCTCAAATTTAGCCAGGCAGGAGTGTTCCTGTTCCAGATGAGAAGGCTGGGTCACAGCGGATCCTGAGGTTCCCTGTGGGACACCCCAAATTGGGTTCCTGGTGCAGTGCAGGATGGGCAGGCCCAGGAGAAGCTAGGGAAACAGATGAGGGAAGATCCTTCTTATACCTCTCTGTGTTGGCTGAGGTTTAATGTGTTAATTGACAATTGTGTGGAAGACATCTGGTTGAAAGAACATGTTTCCTTTAAAAACTTTGTATGAATGAAATAATTTATCTTGGGAAATCTGTGTGCCTGCACTATGGCTCTGAATTTTTTTTAAAGTTTTTAAATTCTCTTTAGAAGTTACAGGTCGCAGTGTGGCTTGGAAGGCAAATGTTGTGTAGTGTAAATAACTTGAATTTTTGAATCCTGCAAGTCTCTGACTGGAACTGTAGTGTTGGCATGCTTAGCTCTATAGCCCAAGAGTGTATTACAGCCACAATGTTCCTGATGTGGAGGTTATGAACAGTAGCATTGTCCAGTTCCTGAGCAGGAGCTTTTTGGCACCTGGCAGAGTCCCAGCAATCAGATGCTGACCAGGTGTGAGCAGGCAAGTTCCCTGCAGGGGCACTTGGGATCATAGTCTGCAGTCATGGTGTCCCTGAGGAGTCTGTGTGCATTGGAGAAGAGGAGGAACTGGTACAATCTGTATTTGGGCCTTCAGGGCACAAGCTAAAGGAGGGGAGTGAACATGGGATTTTGGAGATTGAGGCAATGTCTTTGCTCACGTTCCTTTGAGTCTTGATCTTAATGGTGACAAACATCCTCTTGCACATCTTTTAACTTCTTAGACATCACTGGTCTAAAAATAATGTGTACTGGAGCAATGTGATGCCTAAATAATGTAGGCAAGGGAAAGGGGTAGCTGCTGATTCTGTCTACTGAAAACATGCTTAAAGGATATAGATCTTTAAGATACCTCAAATAAATGTGTATGTTAATGTGTTGTGTTGTTATAATAAATGAAATGGTGATCATAATGCAAAGGAACCAAACCATAACCTTACCAGCTGTTTTAGCACGACCTCCTGGAATCCAGAACACTGTTTCAATTTAACATCCTACTTTCATTATGTTAATCAACAGTCATTAAGTGCTAGTGATAATATCTGTCCTGATGTAGCTGCAAGACATTAGGCCATCTGGCCAAATATAGTGTTTTATTTAACTGCATAATTACGCAGAGTAGTGTTATTCATATTGATACGTTGTAAACAGTTGGCATTGAGAGAAATTAAAGACATTGTATAATCTATATAAATCAGGATTTATGATCTGGAAAAAAGAAAAAAATTATTTACATACAAATGAAGTGTATAAAAAGTATGTAGTATGTTGAATTAATTTACAATTATTTTTCTTAGCAAGTCAATAAACTACACCATTGTTCTTCAGTGCACCTGCATAACTAAATTGCTTTCTTTTGATTCACTGCACTGAATTTCAGGTTTATGATTACCCCCATCTTATTTCCTACCTAGTTGCAAATGCATCCATAATTCTGAAAAGATTCAGATTCAAGTGTTTTTATGCTGTTATGCCACAAATTGCTGTGTTTTCGTCCCATTTTGAAAGTTCATTTTTTATTCTGCAATTTAGAATAGGATTTGCTTTGCGGTTTTTTTTGTTCATATCAGACATCGTGAATCCTGGCAACAAAGTCTGTCTTCTACTGAAATTGCTAAAAAGGAGTATATGTCAAGTTCTTACAGTGCACTGTTTCAGCTTGAAATGAGAACTTTCAATCAATGGCTTTAAGTACAGTAATTTCACGATTACAAGCTGCACCTGATTATAAGCCTCAGGTCCAGGTGTCGGCAATGTTTCGTTTTTCCTCCATATATAAGCCGTACTGGATTGTACGCTGCACTTTCGTTCGCAGTGAGGATCCGTGTGCAACTTTCACAACGTGGCCAATTAGTAACAGAATCGCGAGAATGCGGGCTTTACTGGCTCAGAGCCATGCAGGCTTGGCCTGCCTCCCCCCTCCCCCACGGGGGGGCTACCCTGGCCCAGCACTGCCCCCCAGCCACTGCCACGGCGCTGCCCGGCCCAGCTCGGCTTCCCCCTCCGCTGCTGGGGAACGGCTCCAGCCCGGTTCGGCTCCCCCCTCCCCCACCGCTGCCAGCCCCAGCCTCGCCCAGGGGTGGCCCTGGTCCTGCTCGGGGCAGGGCGAGCTTGGCTCAGCTCGGGGCTGCTGCGTGCTCGCATTTCCGATTGGCAGATTTCTGAACTTTTTTTCATATATTGGCCGTTCCAGAATATGAGCCACACTTTTGGGTTTGGAGGAAAACTCGTCAAAATGGTGCAGCTTATAATCGTTAAGTTACTGTACTCTTTGCCTTGCTTATGCGACTCTTAAAAATGAATAATATTTCCAAACACTGTTGCAAAACTTTATATCTATAGATTTTCTGCTGTGAATGACAAAGGTGAGGCCTGCATAGGCGTCCTCATGAATGATTGGTAGTGAGTGACACAGGCAAATAAACCCACAGAGCATGTTTGTTTGTCTTTCATAAATTAAAACTGACAGTAGCTTAAAAAGCTGCAGCCAATGCATAAAAGCAATAAATCTGTATTTACATAGAATGAGAGGAGATAGTGTTTGTTTGTAAATTCATAATCTATGTAGGCTGTGTGCCTGATATCCTGGAACTAGCTGAGTGCCTAAATAAATGAGTGGGAAGGACAATTTGCCTTCCTGTGGAATGTTCCACAGAAATGAAAACGTAATGTTTTTGCAGTGGAAGACCAGAGGCACCAGATGGTTTTGATTTATTTGGTTTATTTTGCTGAGGAGATGACAGATCACTGTGGTGCTGAATTTTTTAAAAAGGCGGTATTTTTCAGGGATCTTGCTTAGTTTGTTTTCATTTATTTTTTTTTAATTGAGATAATCTGCAAGGTGAAGGGTAAAATATTTTGCTCAAGTTGGAATAGATTTGTTGTCCATTAAAGCTTATCACTGCTCTCAGCATGGGGTGTTTTATATACTCCTTCCTTCACTGCAATGTGCCTGACAGTGCTGGCAAATACTGGGGCAGTTACTCAGAAATGGTTACAGCACACTTTGTCTCACATAGCTTCTCTGTTGCCCACTGATAAGGGATCATTCAGTTTTGTCACAAATTGTCCTGGGACTGCATCCCTGTATGCACTAAACAAGATGAATTTGTGGGGACGCTTCACATCCATATCAACATCAACAGCCGGACAGGGACAGTAAAGATGTGTTGCAGTGGCTGAAAGTGGATGTTTCACTTGGCTTTTTGCTCCCAAGTGCATTCCCTGGCTGCAGCTAGGATCTTGTATTAGAAGCATCAAGACAGCTGTGACAGTTTGGAGGATCCCCTAGGATAAGGAAAATCACCTTGGAAAGGCTGCTCATCTGTGTATGCCAGCAGGAACAAAACAGGTCTGAGCTTTGGGGTTTTTGTTTGTTTTTCTTTTTTGGCTATGTATGAAGACACATTGATTTGGCCAACTGAAGAGATTTCTTGAAGCCTCTGCTCATCCAAAATTGGTTGTTGCCCCAGATTGAGGTCAATAAGGTTATGTCACCTTACTGCAAATTGATTTTTTTGGGGTTAAAATTGTATCCTGTGTTAATTAATATGCTCAAATAATTTCCACTAGCACAAAGGTGTGCCTGTATGTGCCAAGTGAAATATCCTGAGTAAGTGTAAGCTGTTCAGAGCAAAATAATTCATCCTAAATTAGATAAAAACTGGCATAGATCAGTAGTAAATTTAGTCTGCTGGATCGATGCAAAAATGCTTGAGTCATTGGATCTGATCTGGCCTCCAGGCTCAGCTATTACCCTGTTCATTGCTTGGTTGACTGTGTGGGACACAACATTGAACATCTGGCTCACAAGGTGCTGTGTATGAAGTAATGTTGACACTGAAATTCTCCTTTAGGTGCTAGATCTTTGGAGTCCTTTTCAGTGGACCTGCTGAAGTCACTGATTCATTGGGAGGTCAGCTTTGAAAACTGAAATTATTATATTGATACTTCCTTCCTGGAATTAGCATTCAAGTAGTGGGGGAATGGAGGAAATGGGAATTCTTTAGAGTACAAGAGTGATGTTCCAGAAAGAAATAAGGCAATTTCTGCTGCTTGCCATTTCTCAGTTTGTGGCAGTTGAGAAAGATATTGTATCTGTCAATGAAGCTGTTATTAAACATTTTACAGTTTTGAGATGATATCTATAAAAATATTTGTGGGAACTCATAAGAAAGAAAACATTGGTATGAAAAATAACTTTTTTTTAAATTTTTTTTTTCCTTAAAAAAGCATGTACAGTAATTTCACGAGTATAAGGCGCACTGGAGTATAAGGCACACTTTTTTTTTGCAGCAAGCATCCATGGGCAACCAAGTAACCAATTAGTAACAATCAGGCCAGTCTTGCTGTCTTGGGTTGCAATACAGGATGTGATCAAAGTATCTATTCTATCACCATCTGTTGTGACCGGGTGGGGCAGTGATCCTTATCTCAGTGGGAGATAGTCTGCTAATGGGACATCCATTGAAACCAGTAGGGCATTGTTCTTTATCTTTGCACCTCCATCTTTCCTCCAGGGAGTTATCTTCTGCTAATGGCCTATTGAGTCTCACTGTGTGACTGATAAAATTACTTCATCCCACTGGGAGTTGCTCCAGCCATGGGGGAGAGCCCAGCCTTTCTTATCTAGATAAAACCTGAAATTCTGGGACAGCAAGTTGCCCTCTTCTCCCTGGACTCCAGAGGAAAACCGATTTTTTTTTCCATATCATCGCTGGACCTTTGGAGGGAGACTGCACCCTTCTACAAGACCACTGCTTCAAATGAACCACATCTGTCACTGCAAGAGGATGGTAGCCACCATTTAATGGGACTGCTACCAACACTCTGACTGATGGGTGTCATCCTGACAGGGTGTCAGGTTGTACTCTGACTTTGTGTCTTAGTTTGGAGGACAGGTGTCTGCTAAGAAAGGCAGGAGCCTCTCCTTGAAATGGAGAATGTAAACCCTYWCTCCAAAKTATTATAATTTTGAAATCAAGGGGCTTTCAGGCAAAGATATGGGAATTAGGAATAACAGTTCTTTACTAGGGAAATTAAAATAGAAATACAGTACTACTACTACAGTACTGTTATTACTAATTCCCCTATCTTTGCCTGAGAGCCCCTTAATTTCCAAATTATAGTAATTTGGAGGGAGGGGGTTTACATTCTCCATTTCAAAGAGAGGCTCCTGCTTTTCTTAGCAGACACCTGTCCTCCAAACTAGTACACGTGCCAAGCTCCGTTGAGCCCCACGGCCCCGCGCAGTTCAGCTCGCAGGTCACACTTCCTGGTTGGCAAATTTCCAAACTTTGTTCATATATAAGGCACTCCAGAATATAAGGCGCACTTCTGGTTTGGACCAAAATTTTAATCAAAAGGGTGTGCCGTATACTCGTGAAATTACTGTACTTAATTTCTGACAAGTTAGAACAACAAATTATGTCAAAAGAAGACATCCAGAAGGTAAGGATATACCTATATATTAAAAGGAATATGCTCAAAACATGTTGCAAAACACACCTTAATATTGGAGAATACATCAGTTTTGTATTATTTCAGGGAAAAATCACTGAATGTTTTATTTTGCATGTTAAACTATTAATTATTTGTAATTCAGTAAGTTCCCACGTGCCCAAGACATGATGTACACTTCACACCATCTATAGCTATGATGCATCAACACATCAGTGCTCACATGTCAATTTACTCAAGGATTTATCCCTCATATTGTCAGCCATAGGGCTGACAATGAACATACTCTCCTCTGGCAGGAGGAGGACTTTTACATGGGGGTTGTTGCAGTTGTTGAGGCTGGATATAGGCTGGGCCTTTGCAGGGGCTCTACAGAGATGTTTATTTCAGGCATGCGCATGCACAGTCCTGGGTCAGAGGCAAAAGGCAAGGGGCCTTGTGACGTTCTAGGTTAAGTACATGGAATGAGTGGGATGGGGGAAGAAGTATCTGGGACCAGTTGCCAGGGGACAGGGGGGTATCACAGAGGTGGGGTTAGGGCAAAGGGCCAATGTGGGAACAGAGTGGGAGTAACCAAAAGACTGAGGGACAGGGAGAGGGGACACGGGCCTGACCCAGGGAACAGAACAGGGGCTGCTATCAGGGAAGCGTGTTTCCTGACTAGGAAATGCCTTTCAGGGTCTCCACAGGGAGTTACTATACTGATGTGAAAATTCAGTTGTAATATTAA
The DNA here is from genome assembly GCA_013186435.1 of Turdus rufiventris. Classification (NCBI taxonomy): domain Eukaryota; kingdom Metazoa; phylum Chordata; class Aves; order Passeriformes; family Turdidae; genus Turdus; species Turdus rufiventris. The sequence continues at coordinate 171,182 of PYHW01009509.1, forward strand.
ATATGTGGGAGAAACATGCAGTGCAGAATTACCATTCTCTGATTTCTTGATTTTCTAACTGATTGTTCTACATCCAACTTAGAAGAAAGTTTTGTCATCTTTTTGTCCATGGCATCACCTCATTACACTCATGCCGTACTCTTATCCTAACTACTAGAATAAAAATAATCATTCAGCAGCTTCTGATAATGGTGGTCAATAAAATAATTTATTTTTTTGTAACTGCAGTTGAAGTGGTGCTTTTCACTTCAAAAGGAGGAAAAAAGAACTCCAAGTAAGATAATACCATGGTCTTTTTTGATTCCTAAAAAGATGTTTGCCTGTATTATTCACCTTGTTACATTATTTGCTGTTCAGTCCAGTCTCTCATACAAGTTGAAACCATAAAAAAAAGAAAAAGAAAAAAAGCCAGTTCCACTTCCAGTTCTGTAAGATACTTAGAACATGGCTGGACGGTCAGATCTCATTGTTTTTAGTTTGAGGAGGGAGCTGTACTAGATGGCTCCCAAAAATCCCTTCCAGTCAGGGCTTCTCTGTCATTCTCTGTGTGGCTTAGAATGAAATGTTAGAGCTGCAAGAAGGTGGGATAGAAGGTACTTTAGGAAGGTGGAGGTGATGAGTACAGGTGTTCTGGGGCATAACCTATCATTTGGGCTATGTTAGGGGCTGGTGCTTAAAATTCACACGGCTACAAAATTTGCCAGAAAGCTTGTAGGCAGTAAATGCTGCTGGAAAAAATGAACCATCTTATCAGTGATCCAGTAGAATAGACTGTTTAATGTAAAAATGCCTATTTCTTATACTTCTTTACAAAGAGAATCTACAGTTATTTTTCCTTAAAGTGGTTGCTTCCTTTTGTGGTGAGCAGACACTTCATTACAGCTTTGGCTGGAATTTCTTTTCAAGGATTTTAAATTCTCATAGTTTGAAAACAATAGATTAGGCCAAGTATATTATTATAATTCAGTAATTTGTAGTGAATAATGGAAATGAAGTTTTTGCATCTGAACATAGAAAGATATGCATATTAGTAGGGCAGTGTATGCATGAGCTGTATGCATATTATGTGCATATATTTACATTTCTGGTGTAATACCTTCTAATTGAAAGAAACAGTACAACAGCAGTCAATGGACTATTATGTGGAAGTAGACAGGATTTATGTACCAAAATGTATTCAGTTTTTACATCAGGATTGTCAAGATGCAAGATGTGTACTAATTACTTCAGATGCTATGCATAATTAAATTATTCAAATGTATTCCACTTTCCAGGTTTCAAGGTCACAGTAATACATTAGATGTTCTGTTTCTTTTGTTATCATGTAGGTAGTATGGACCTCTTATAGAAGAAAACTTGTATTAAGACAAATATTTTACCAGATGAACTTAAGAAATAGTCATCTTAAATAATTACAAAGTAAAGCAGAGCCCTCATGTGAACAAGCCTTTTTCCTTGTTTGCTTTTTTCAGGATGGTTAAAGGGGTTTTAAATGCATGATTTGTGCCATATCCTTATGACATGGTAATAGTGAAATTAGCTTTGTAAACCTCATTCTGATGCATTTTAAAAAAGAACAATATTCAAGTGAAACTAAATGTCACCTTGAGTAAGGCTGCTCCATGCAGCATATAGGTGAAGTGCTCATCTTATTCTGATGAGCAACTTTTTTTTTTCCCCCTTGGAAAGGGGACAAAATTCACACTGTCTCATGACTGCAATGCTGAAAAGAGCAAAGTCACAAAACTCTGCAGGGTCCTTTATTTTCTTAGCTGTAGCTATGTATGTTGAGGTTGTTTATTTCTGGGTAGGTTTGTATTGCACTTTGACAAGTTTGATATAATCTCTTCTAAAAAACCAATCATCCTTGTAAATTAAGTCAGTGCTTTCTACTGCACTAATATCTCTTCAAATTTGCTAATTTTGAACATTAGTAAAATCTTAAAATATGTGGTATTTTGAGACAGATACTGATAGACATTAGAAATTAATAATGATGGTGGTGGCTGGACATATACAGTTATAGATTAATCAGACATCATTACTTATGTACTAACAAGATATGACTGATGCACTGTGGTGCTTTACAGGAGGTTTGAAAAGTCTGTGCTTTGATTATTGATGATCAAAGATTATTGTGTATTGGTTCCCAAGACATTGCGGACGTGAATTAGACTGTCAGAAGATGCCTTACAGGAGGGGATTGGAAGTGTGGTGTTTAGAGGGAAAGTAACTGAAGATTAACCATGAAAATATGTGTTTCTATGTAATAAATACTTGTTTATATTCTTAATCATGGAGCACTACAGCTTACTATATACCCACAGTCCAGGCTTTAGTTTTTGGACAGCTAGATGGTGCCGCTTGAATGGCTACTATTTTAAAATTTTATTATCATAATGTTAAGTCAAAGTTCAAGATTCAGATATATCTGAGAGGGAATACAGATTTACTGCATGTTCCAGGAGACATAAAATGCAGCTAAGAGTGCATCTTTCCTGCACTTGACCTACTACTTTCTTCTGGCGAGGCTGATAAAAACTATGCTGTAATATTAAAATGATTTAAATGAAAACTATAGTGAGAGTTTCCATAGTACTCTGTGATTAACTCACTTGTATGAAAGTACTGATGGCAGAGATGTGGCGAGAAGTGTCAGATAAAGTCAGGCAGAATGGGAGGCTGTGAACAATAGCAAAGCTGCTGAAGTATTTTCATAAAAATCACAGCAATGAGGGTTATATGTGGGATATAATAGGAGACAGTAAAAGAGCTTTTAGAGGAGTTCCTCCAAATTGGGAGCAAAGATTGGAGAAGTTAGAGAGGTACTTGCAGTGGGTCAAAGTGCTGCTATGAGGGCAGATGGGAAGGGAGGGTTCATTTTTCAGTAATAAATGAATAATTATAACTGGAATGAATGTGAATTGTGAAGGGCTGTGTGACTGAAGTCAGGTAACTTATGTTTTGGGGGGTGGCTCTGGATGGCTGCCACGTAGTTGGAGTTGCAGACTAGGAAAATAAAAATTAGTGAGAACATACATAAGTAACAAAGACACCACAAAACCTGAATTGTGTCAGAAAATTTAGTGTAAAACTGAATTTTCACTTTTTGTTTTGAGAATTATGAATTAAAATTATTGTTTCAATTGAGGGAACAACAAATGCCTTATCTATGCACTTTATTAAAAAGTGCTCTGCAGCTTCCTGAATAGCAGCTTCATTTTGTGTTGAAGATTTTGAAGCATAAATATAAAAGGAGGTGCCATTGAAGGGAGGGAAGATGATGTCCTAAGCATTGAGGTTATATCAAAAGCAGGCACAACAGATAGGGAGTTGCCCTGTGAAATAGGAAAATGGTGTTTCAAGCTGCATTGTAGAGACTGGAATATTTTCAAGGAACTTAATTTTGTTTATGTGTGTTTTGGTTTGAAAGACTGGTTTGTTAAGGAAGGCAGGAGACTCTTTTGAAATAGAAAATGTAAACTCTTTCCCTCCAAATTATTATTTTGAAATTAAGGAGCTCTCAGAGAAATATGGGAATAGGAATAACAGTTCTTTACTAGGAAAATTAAAATAAAAATACAGTAATACAGAAAAAGAAACCCAAACCAAAACACTGACAGAGTCAGAATGCAACCCGACATTTTGCCAGTCAGGGTGTTGGTAGCATTCTGATGAAATGGTGGCTGCATCCTCCTAGAGTGACAGATGTGGTTCAGATGAAGCAGTCCTGTAGAAGGATGCAGTTCTCCTCCACAGGTCTAGTGATGATATGGAAAGGTGTGGTTTTTCTCTGGAATTTAGTGGAAGAAGGCTGCTCTGATGTTCCAAATCTCAGATTTTATCTAGATAGGAAATGCTTTGCTCCTCCCCCTGGGTGGAGCATCTCCCAATGGGATGATGTGATTTTATGAGTCATGCAGTGGGACCCAATGACCCATTAACAGAAGATATCTCCCTGGAGGAAGGATGGGTCGTGGAAAAGGTAAAGAACACTGCCTCACCTGGTTTTAACAGCTAGCCCATTATGAGAAGACATCCTCCTTGGAGATAAGGAGTGCTGTCCCGCCTGGTTTCAACAGATGATGATAGAAGATAGAATACATCCTGCATTGTAAGCCAAGACAATGGGCAAGAGTTTGTTTTCATATGCACTTCTCACAGTTTCTCACATCAAGCCATGCCTCAGCCATCTTAGTGTTTATTATTTCATCTCCAAAGGCATATGCGTGATAGATTAAAAAAGATCTTGTCATTACCATTGGCACCCCCTGGAGCATACCTGGTAGTGAATTCTTTCTCTTTTTGGGAAATGGAAAAGATGTGAAAATGACAGCCTTTCAGTCTTCTACTTTCATTCTAGTATTCCTATCTACAGGGTGTGGAATTTATGTCTGTAACTTTTGTGCTTACTGCTTAGCTGTTAAAGTGCTGAGTAAGACTTACACAATTGTATGCCGTAGCTTGCTTTAAATTGCTGTGATTTATGGAAGACATTACACTGTTATCATACAAGTTTGTTGGTGTAATATTCAAGCAGATTTTTTAAAAATATTTTTAGCATTAGAATACAAATATTTTAGAAATTCTCAGTAATATAAATAAATCTAAGGTTTCTTTTTGTGTGTATAACTATATTACATTCAGACGTACAAGCATATATGTAAAATATTTACTAACATATTTGTAAAATAATTTATTATTACTAATGCATTTAAAGCAGAGCAACCACTGAGCAGAATATTTGGGTGTTGTAAATTGTCACACCTTCAATGGATTTGACTGAATTGATACTGTCTGGATCATACAGAACTAATTGGGTCTCCTTGCACAGGCAAGGATTGACACGTAAGTATTTCAGATGGTAATTTTAGCATTGCTAATGCATTGCTGAGAGCTCCTTTGACTTTCAAAAGTGCTTGCATAGATACAAGGGAGAAGAGAGAGGTTTTTTGCTATCTTTTTACTATGTTTCTGCTGAAATGTAAAATATGTAAAGAAACATTCTGTTATTGTTAAACGCTGTCCTATTACAGTGATTTCACGAATATAAGCCGCACCATTTTCACAAAAATTTTGGTGGAAACCCGGAAGTGCGGCTAGTATTCCGGGGCGGNTAATATATTAACAATATTCTAAAAGCTGCCAACATGGAAGTGAGAGCCCGCGGCAGCCCCAAGCCAAGCTGGAGCCCGGCCAGCCCCAGCAGAGGTGGGAAAGCCTGGCAAAGGCGGGGCCAGTAGTGCGGGGGGGCGGGCAGCAGAGCCCGGGCTAGCAGCGTGAGGCAGGGGGGTGGCACAGCCCGGGCCAGCAGCGTGGGGGAGCCCAGCAGAACTGGGGTTAGCAGTGCAGGGGAGCCCAGCTGCGCAGGGGAGCATGGCAGAAGCGGGAAGCCCGGCGGGCGGGGCTGCCCGTGGCGGGGGGGAAGCCCAGCAGAACCGGGGCTAGCAGCATGTGGGAGCCCAGCAGAAGTGGGGCTAGCAGGGTGGGGGAGCCCAGCAGAACCAGGGTTAGCAGGGTGGGGGAGCCCGGCAGAACCGGGGCCAGCAGCGTGGGGAAGCCCAGCAGAACCGGGGCCAGCAGCATGGGGAAGCCCAGCAGAGCCGGGGCCAGCAGCGTGGGGAAGCCCAGCAGAACGGGGCTAGCAGCGTGGGGGAGCCCGGCAGAACCGGGGGCCTGCAGTGCCGGCCAGGGTGAGCAAACGCAGCGGTGCAGACGGGAGGGGGTGGCGAGTGAGCCCGGAGGCGGCAGCACTGCCCGGCCGGCCCCGAGCGGCCCCGCCGAGCTGTGGCGCCGAGCTGGGCCACCTGGCCCCATCGGCAGCCATGAGCGGGCCGAGCCTGCCTGGCCCTGCCCCGAGCCAGTAAACGCCGCCATGCTGTGATCCTGTTACTCATTGGCAAATTTGTGAAAGTTGCACACAGATTCTCACGAAAGTGCGGCTAATATTCGGGTGCAGCTTTTTTATTGACAAAGACACCAACGTTGTCGATGCACCGGAAGTGCGGCTTATACTCCGTGCGGCTTGTATTCATGAATTTACTGTAATTAATTAGTTGGTATATTCTAACTCTCTTGACTTGAAAAAACCAAACCCAATGATTTGAAGCATAGCAGTTTCTAGCTTTTGCACTGGTCTATGGTGTTGATTCTTTGAATTCAGCTTGTTGGGAAATACTTCTGCAGTAGGTATATTTCCACCACACATTTTGATAATTAGGAGTTTAAAACGTTTATTTCACATATTAGAATTACAAAGAGAGCAATAAAGATGTAAAATAAGTCAGTGTTGACTGTATTAACATTAAATATGAAAAATACGACATTTACTGTGTTCTAATTTAAATGTCAAAACAAGAGGATGAAAAATAGGGCAAAGCCTATGGCATCCTAAAAATGGTCATCCTGAGATGCATAGATGGCAATATAGTATTGTTTCATGAATTTGTCTTTCAATAGAAATAAAAATCTCCAAGCAAAATGCTCCTTATTAATTCTATTTTAAAATGTGAAGTTTTTTTAAGTGGTGGCACTTCCAAGAATAGAGTATGAAGCAAACTTTCACTTTAAAATAATAATTATTGCCCACTGTGGAAGACTTGTCACTTGTGAAACAGAGGGTTCACTCCATCTTGTGCTGTGTGGCTCTAATAAGTCTATAGTGTAGACTCAGGTGTGGGACAGGTGTGTATTAGTTCGGTGGTATTGAAAGTTAATTCCGGGAGTCAAAAGCAGTGAAATATTCTCCTTATTCCTGCATCCCTTTAGACACAATCTGTGCAGCATAAAAGCATGAGAGCTTTTAATAGACAACTTGTTTATGTACTTGGCTCTTGAGTTGGGTATATTGTTGTAATAACTCTTTTTCCTTCACATCTGTATTAATTGAGGATCTGAACATGTCAATGTAATTCATGTCCAGAAACCTCTCTTAAGAGTTCAGACATCTGAGGAGTATGGCAGTAGTGGCTTGTTATTAATTCTTGTTGGGAAGTTCTGGAAGTCTGGGCTTGCCGAGCTGGGAAATTCCAAGGATGCAGCACAGTAGTATCAAAAACCTATTACAAAAAAAATAAGAGGGGAATCAACTAATATAATGAAGTGCTTAGAAAAGCTGATTTGTTAGGGAGATTTTTTTTTCCCCTTTGTTTGATAAGAGGCAATGCAGTTTAGGTATAGTGCAGCACTGCATTGCAGAAATATTACAGTAGTAAACCTGGAGCTCTGGGGATGGGCTTGTGGTAGAATAGGCCAAGTGGGAAGAACTCAAATTTGGATGCTTGAAAACTGAGACTTGGGAGCTCAGAAGCATTGTGGCATGTACGTTCAGACTTGTTTTATTTCTTTCTAAATGTTTTACTTTTATGATTCTATGACTTAAACCTAATTACATTGGAGTTAGACTCAACTTAGAAATACCTAAGAATTTTGGGGATTCTGCTTGCATCATGAACAGTTTTTGGGTTTTTTTTCCCCTGCAGAGCTCAAAAGTTCTCTTGAATGTCTCTTCTTTCATTATGCAGGTGAGATGTGATCATTATCTTATTCAAAATACTCAACTTCTTTGTAATATTTTTATTGATAAGCACAGTTGACATGAGGCCATGTAACCTTGTAGTTGTTGTCACAAAGACAATGTATCAAAATATTAATGGCAGATTAATTGATGGCCATGATGCTGAGCACCCAAGGGCAGTCCTCAGCTAAACTTTTTCCTTGAGGTCCAGACAGTTTGCACTCTTGATTTCCATGGCTCTTTCCCTATCAGAGTCTCCAGAGGAGCAGTGCAGCAAGTTTCTTTTTCTCACTTTAAGAATCTTCTTTTTCTGGGGTGATGAACAAAAATCTTTCCTGTGCGGGATTCAAAGAGAATGTACTTGAATGTCATGGACACTATTCAACACTTCCGAATTGAAGGGAAAAATGGTGTGAAAAGTAATAGTTTCCAAGTATTGAAAAAGAGCAAGTGGCTGTTTTGATAGAAGTTCAAGCTTGCCAAAATGAAAGATGTTCAACCTGAGAATTAATATTTCACACTACAAAATAAGAAATAGTGTGTTTAGATAAAGCTATTTATTTTATCTTTAAGCTTACCTTGTGTTTGGCATCTTTTCAGATGTAATAATGAAAATGCATCTGATCAAAGAAAAAGGGCACACTGCCTAATAAAATTATTTCTGCTCATTTATATTTTGATTAATGACTGCTTCAAAATGTGATTTTTAGTATTTGGTGTCAAATAGAGTTAGAAGAAGGTTTCCGATGAGGAAAATCTTATGACGTGATCTCTATGGGTGTGTGAAGGGAAGGAAACCTGAACTTGGGGAGAGCAGCTTGAGGTCAAAGGAAAGGACAACAAATGGCTATGAATTGTCTGGGAATCCATCTGGGTTGGAGGATAAAGATTAATGAGAAGTGAAAATTAAGCAGCATCCCTCAGTAATTTGTCTCATTATTGCAGATGGTAATGAGGGACAATACTAAAACGTTTGAGAAGTTATATGGCCCTTTTATTTATTATTTTTAATGTTAAATATTTTTTCAATATCTCATTTGGTAAGATGGCATGACTGGGTTCTTTCTAGCACAAAATTAGTTGCATTCATTTGTGCCCAGTGAAAACTCACCTCAATGTTAACATCTCACACACTGCATTGACCATAGTTCAGCAGGATTTGGCCAGGTTTCTATGCAGAACTAACCCTTATTTTAGCATGTTTAACTTGACATTGTGAATAGAAACATGTTGAATGTTGCCTCTTCTTAATTAGGGCTGACAAGATTTACAAAGTCTGTTGTTGCTTACCATATAGAACACAATTCTCCACTACCTGTGATGTGAACATACAATCTAGAAATTCAGTTTTCTTTTCTAGAATAAGTAGTCTCCAAATCCTTAATATAGGTCCTACAGTGTTGAATTAACCTTTCCCTGACATTTAAGTATAATCTTTTTCACACCTTCCCAGTACATAATTTAGTAAAATGGAAATAAAGTGGCTTGGTGGAAAAAGATGTATCTAAGCTCTTTTGAACTTAACTGTTCAGCTGCTCAGAGATATCAAATGTACTTCATGAGCAGCTTCTTCAGTGTATCACAGGACAGTACAAGAATTATTTGCCACTCTATAATAAAGCTATTTAGATGAAATGCAGAAAATTTTTCATTTAAGTTTCTCTGAAATAATTGTATTTTAATGCTAGGGTGTTGCTTCATGTTATTTTCCCATGAGTTTATTTACTAGGATCGTGAAATCACTTCCTTCATTTTAATAAGCACTACAGCTGAGAAATTGATACTCAGTTTAATATGAAATATTAGTTCAGATTCTGCAAAGAAATGGTAGGGTATGTTTTGGAATAGGCTTTGTGATTTATTTCTTTTAATACTAACAGTCTTGTTCAATAAATATTTATGATCATTAGGAAAAAAAAAAAGAAACTGAAAAAGCCTTGATAATCATAACAAATCGGGGCAAGAAAACAATAATAATCCAAAGGAAATTCTTATTAAGGAAAGTCTCATGGAGAAGTTTTCTCATGAGAGCAAATATAACAGCAGGGACAGAACTTCTGAACTGCTGTTGTTATGCAATATTGGATCTTGCAGGCTGACCAGAATCTAGCAAATAAAGTTCTTCACAGCTGAATAACTACTGGAACAACAACTTGTGCAGCTGCCTCTCTGAACTCCAGCAACTGTATTAAAGTTTCTGACTTTGGTGCATGATAAAACATATTCTTGGTATCAGTGAGAGGGAGTGGTAGTTGCCCTGAAGGCTATAAAAGCCAGAAGCCCTCGAAGTCACTATACTTGAATATATTAGGTTGATGTGATTTTCTTTAAAATTCCTAATGTCTATGTCAAAATCCTAAAAAGTTATTTAAGTCAGATTTTCCAAAGGTAAAAGGAAAAATGCTTTGATACAAGTAACATAAAACTTTGTTTAGAATATCAGAATTTTATTGTCACAGGAAGCAACTTTTTCTTCAAATAAAAAGAAAATTAAGAAATGCCAACTGGACATGTAAAAATGGGCTTTAAAATTGTATGGCTGAAAGGAATAATCCATATGCTGTAAGAGGACAACTCTCTCTGTGGTTTACTTAAGATTTATATGGAGGTGGTGCTGATCCACGGTGCCACCAAACTGACAACATTTATCTTCAATGTCAAAATGGTTTTGCCAAAGCCAAAAGCCCACAGTGTCAGCTGGAAATCTGTTGTGTCTCGAGGAGGCTGAGTCTGCCTTGGGAAGATGGAAATGGAAAGAGAATGAGAGTTCTTAGTTACAAGTGGGATTCCAGTCTGATGGCCAGTATTTGCAAAATGCTCTTTCTTTTCCTCCTAATGAGCCATTGTAGAGTCAGCACTGCAAAGTATTTGGGCAGCTTTCATTTTCCTTATGTCTGGGTCATATACAGCATATGCTTCCTGTGAGCCCTGAATTCCTTAAATCAGTTCTTTCAGTGAATCAAATAATCAAGGAGGTAATAAAATCCACTCTCTGCAACTTCTCTATCAAAAGATATTCAATAATTAATGTCGGGAAATTTTTTTATTTTACCACAGAGGTTCTCTCATCCTCTGCTTTTCAAAACTTAACACTTCTTTTCCAGCCCTCAGCTGCATAAGTAGCTGTCCACAGCACTCAAATTTAATAGCAAATCAGCTGGTATTTTGTAGTTAACAATTTTAAACAATTTTTACCTGCTGTTAAAATACATTTTAATTAGATCCTAAAAGATGTGCAGGCTTGTTACTGAAACACTTTTTTAGTATCAACCCCCTTCACACAAAAAAATCTCCAACCACACCGTTCCTGTCTGGGTAATCCCCATTGGGATCAGTATTTTGAAAGAAACTTTCTTGGAGCATCTGTCATGGAGTGTTGTGCCCACAGGTGCTGGGTTGTCATTATAGTGATGTATACATGTCAAACTTTGATTTTTTTAAGCCAATCTAATAGGTCTTCTCTTTTCATTTTATCTTCCTGGTGATTTCCTGTAACCACTCTCTTCTTCCTTTCTGTGTTGTGGGACTGGAATTCCTTTTATATATGTTTTAAAAGCATTTCCATCCTCCAAAACAGAGAAGCAAATAAAAAGTGTGTTGGGGTTTTTTTTCTGTCATGGTGTATTAATGTTCCTCCATCTTCATATCAGCAGCTATAATATGATGAAGCTATTTTACTCTAAAATTGTATCAGAAGCCACTCCAGGGTGGCTGTGGTATGCCTGGGGATTGCTTTCAGGTTCTTCAAGAGATGGGTCTGGGAGCTCCTGTAAGGAGCTTTTAGTCAATAATGGGAGCTTTGTGCACGAAGTAACCGTTCTCTTGATGTTCCGGTGCTCTCTCTGTTACCTTGTGCTGCCTCAAGCAGGCTTAGTTGCTGTCTCTTCAGTCATCTCTGGGTTAAATTTTGATGCAGAAGAAAGTGAGCAGGGCTCCCGAAATCCAAGGAATCTGACAAAGTGCAAACTATTTACAAAAACAACTTACACAGTGTGGAAGGAAGGGCAGAGAGGAATTCTTATTCTGCCAATAAATATTTCAATGACAAATCTTTCAGCCCTCTCTTGAGCTTTAACTTAATCTTTGTATCCTTGTGCTTATGATTCCTCCCTGCCTTCTACTCTATATGTCTTCTGAGGTGGGATCTTATTTATGGGGACTGTTTTCAGTTTTTGAAGAGCAAATACATTACCGTGTTCTCTCTCTTTCTGACAAACTCCAGAAGATGAAGGCCTCTGCCCACACAAGAAAGGAATGCTGAATCATATTCCTATTAGACACATCTTCATGAGTATTTGTCAAACTGTTCATTTAATCTAGAGCCTGGAGCAATAGAGTTTATGAACAAAACTCCCAGGACCAGGCTCTTCCCTGCCACTGCTTCCCTAAAGAGAGATGGAGATTGATACATGAAAAGCTATTTTCAAAACAAACTAATTCTTGGTGTGTTGTGGTTTTGGTCTAGAAATAGTGTAGGCAGGCTAAGTAAGCAACTATTTTTCGTATTTAGGTAGGGCCTTTAAAATAAGTCTATATTAAAAAAGTATACATACAGATACACAGATATATGGGAGTACATATGTGTACGCTATCACTAACTATCTTAAATGTATCAGGAAATTTATCTAGAAACTAGGTTGGCAGGAATTTCTGAACTAAAGAAAAGTTTTAAGTAACATAAATATAGTAAAGGCTTATCCATTTTGTTACTTCTCCATATTTTTCTATTAATGATTTATTAATTTTGCTAATTTTATTTTTATATCTCTAAAAAGCCTTTTAGATTGCTAAAAGTAGTTGACAGTCATGGTAACTTTTGTTATGCTACTTGTTAAAAGGTTTGAATGGATTTATTTTCTGATTTTCCAAATGACAACCATTAAACCATGCTAAACACTCCAGATTAGAAGTGAGATGAAATTTCCTGATCAGAACCTACAAGTGAGAACATCTTTCAGGTCTTTCTAAGGAATTTGATATTTAACATATTTTTTGTATTAGAACACAGAAATTCAATTAGAAATATTACCTTTTTGGATCAATTATCATGAAGAGGTTTTTGATGAGATTCACATACACCCTGACTTTGATATTGTAAGTCATATGGAGGAAGAAACTGAAAACATAAAAAGGATAAATCCAGAAGCAATGGCATCCAGATCTCCCATTTTCAGTTTAAATATGCTATTTCTTACCTGTTGTCCTAAGAATTCCTGAATTTCATCTTGGTGAGCAGAACATCTTCTCCCACTTCTAATCGAGCTATGAATCTAAATCTATACTTCTGGGAGAGTTTTGTAGCAGTAATGAATTATAATGAAATCCAGTGGTATCATGCTAATGAGTTGAGTCCTTGAAACCTAAGGTAAATTGTGCAGGACCCATTTAGGTTTTGAATAAAATTATTTTCGGGTGTTTCTGACTAGCACATAATCAAACCATGTTTTGACTGTCTAATCTACCAAGTATTGCTGCAGCATGAAAGAAAGTTTATTTTCAATTCACAGGGTAACAGAGCGATATTTGTTTTTTTTTTTTTTATTTATCTCCTTCCTTAGTAGCAGTTTGAGGATAGTTCTCAAGTATTTGCATTTTTTCTCTTAGGCAAGCAGTGACTTGCAACAGGGTTGTATTTGAATTTTTTTTTTCTAGCTCTGAGAGATGGTGAATAACTTGAAAATGGATTGTATTGACACATCTGTCTTGCATACTATTGCTATTACAGTAATGGGCAGCCCAGCTTCAATTTATGTGCTAACAGCAGCTCTTCTGATAAGAAACGCACACAAGGCTAAAACATAGGCATGACAAGAGTGGAAATGGCTGGGCAGAAAGCACCATAATACATGGTGAATAATCTGTAAATCTGATAGGGGCTGTATTTTGGGTTTGTGCTTGAAACTGTTGGTAAGGCAGGGATGTTGCTGAGCAGGGTTTACACGGAGTCAGGGCCTTTTCTGCTCCTCACCTCATCCCACCTGTTGGCCTGGGACTGCACGAGGAGCTGGGAAGGGGGTGCAGTCAGGGCAGTTGGGAAAGCTGACCCCAAGTGATGCTTGGGATGCTCCAGATTGTGTGGAATGTCAGCATATAAACTATGGGGGAGGAGGAGGAAGGGAGGGGTGTTCTGTTTGATGGCATTTGTCTTCCCAAGTCACTGTTCATTATGATAGAGTCCTGATACCCTGGGGATGCTGAACACCTGTCTGCCCACGGGAAGTGGTGAATGGATGTTTGGCTTGACCTGTGTGTGCAGCTTTTGCTTTACCTGTAAAATTGCCTTGATATCAATCCATGAGTTTTCCTGCTTTTGCTCTTCTGAGTCTTTCTCCTGACATACTGGAGGGGACAGTGTGTGAGTGGCTGTGCACAGTTGCTGGCTGGGGTTAAACCATGACACAGGTGAAGTGAAAATGTATTTGGGAGATCTGTCTGGATTCTGAGGCTAGTTCCATGACAGCTGTAATATGCAAGAGCAAATGTAGGGACTAAAGGGAATAAATTAATTTTGAAGTGTATATTCAGAGTAATTTCAGCAAATTTTGAGAGATGCAGAAAAATGTAAAGACTAACCTAATCAATCCTGAATTCTGTGTATTTGGTTTATTTAAAAACAAGTAAAGATATCTTTGTGTCTTTCAAAATCTGTCAGCTCAGGAAAGCCTACAGAGAAGACTCTCCAAGAAGAGAAAATTTGAAAGCAAGCTTGTGCTGTGCAAGGCTGTGTTTAATTGCTGGTTGACTTCAAAGACACCGAATGTCAAAACTGCACTGGGAAAGCCTCCATACATCATTAGAGGCTCAGATTGGCTGGAAGGACTCAGTGGTGTCTTTTATTGCCAAAGAGAGTAATTTAATTACTGTCCATATGCCCTGTTGGGCCTGACTGAAGCCCTGTGTTACTGGAATAAATCTGATTAGAGAAGTCATCATCTTCACCTTCCTCGATCACTCTTGGATGGGGCCTTTTTCTCCATCTCATGCTTTTAATTTTCACAATTAAATACCACAAGGAGGCTTCTAAATAGTTTCCTTGAGGCAGTACTAACACAATAAATGAAAACTTAGTTTTAATGATTCATTTTGTATCACATTGAGCTTTTTCAAAACTTTTCCTGTTTTAGCTATTAAAAGTTTCTAGCTTAATTTAAGTCTCACAAAATATTTCTGCCTGCCTGTATTGATTGATAGAGATTTTCAGCCAACATTTAGATGTTTCCCTTCTCAAACTGTTGATGATGTTGTTATTCCTATTATACAGGCAGGGAATTGAAGTTCAGGAAAACTCCACAATTCATGTGAGGTCACAGAAAAGACTGAAGTAAGTGGTCTGAGAGATGATCACAAACCTGTCCATCTTGTGTCTTCAAGAATCATTGCACACTCTGTGGAAGCATTAGCTTCTTTAGGTTTTAATTTTCATTTCTTAATCCTCAGTTCAATGTTCTTCATTGTTCATGGTCAGAGTGTAGCAGCTTTCACTGAGAAGTCTGGTAATACTATAGGGATGGTTGGAGAGCAGATGAAGTGGTCAAAGGGGAGAGATACTGTGGCTCCAGAACCAGCCCTTCCAAGTGTGTGTATAACTTGAAAAAGTTAAAACTGGAAATTAAAAATGACATTTAGTGTTTATCTGTTGATCATTTATCTTAATATTGAAGTTTATTTTCTTGCACTGGAATATAAACTGTGAATCTGCCCCTCCCCCAGAAAGCTCAAGTCTTCTCACATCTTTATTTCACAAGCAAGGAGTTACCTAAGAGCAGAAGTTATGTGACATTCCAGTGTCCAGTTCCATTCAGTCTGGATGTTTCATCTTGACTCTTGGTCCTTGCAGATACTAATAATTGGTCTCATGTTATTACTTTAATTTGAATAATTTAATGTTATGTACCTTTAAAAAGAAATGCAAACAAAAGTTAGTAATAAAAAAAATCTTCTTTTTATACTTTGTAGAGCATAACATCTCAAACTCTCTTTGGGAATCTTGTGAACAGATCTTTCAAGCACTATTAGCTATGCAGAAAATATAAATTTGGGCAGGCAAGGAACATAAAGAAAAAGCTGTAACAGATCCAGTGGCATTTTCAAAGTGATCTTTGATGAAGAGGTTAATAGAATTTATGCACTGTACTGCTTTAAATTCTTATAAAAATTCTCATCATAATTACAAAAAATGTATCACAAAAGATTCAGGGATTAATTTAGTTTGTGTGAGTATCCAAAAATTTACAAGCTTTTTCAGGGCATGCACACATTTTGAGATGGCAGACTTAGAGTTCAGATCTTAGAAATGTTTCTTTTGAGGATTCTAGCACTTCTGGTTTGGGTAAATATTTCTGTCATACCACAACTGTACCCCTCCTGCTCCTGCCTAGGGTACAAAGTACAAATAAGGGTATGTTTAGATTGAAAAACAAAACAAACCAAACAAACAAAACCCCCAAAATAAAACAAACAAACAGAGAATAGTAAAAACAGAAAACCAAAACCCAGCAAAAGAAAACCACTTAAAAGGCCTGAAAAAAATTTTCACAATTAGAAATAAAAGTAATTCAGTTTTGTCTGGAAGAAGAACTTCATTGTGCACAAACAGCTCTCCTTTACTCTCATGAGTAATAAAGCATTTGTGCATAGGTAGATACAAAACACACTGCCACTGAATTCTACAGCTTTGCATGTCCAGTGTTCAACACTGGAGTGGTTTATATTCCTGTGTGATTTATCTCCTATGCAGCCCTAGCTCCAAGTGGATGTAAGATGTAGTTTCTGGCAAATCATTTATACTCTGGCTTCCTAATGGAAGTGTGCAAAAGCTGTGTGACAGCTTGTCATGCAGAAGTCCTCCTTCCTCCTCTGAAGCACTTCATAAAATGAAAACAGATGAAGCTGACACTGAGAACTGACTGGCTCTGCTGTGCTTCAGGGAGGGAGGGGAAGATTGCTTACTGATGTGGAAAAAGTTAACTTTTATTCAGAGATCCCAGGTATTGATCAGTGACTTGTTACATGGTGAAAGAAATGAGTGGTTTGAACTGGGAACGGCAGGTCAGGGCAGTCAGCCAGGGCTCCAATAAATAACTTACATAAATGGTGCTAGAAAAAATGACTTTGAGTTTATATAAATGATTTTTTTCATGTCCAGACTACCAGGAAATTATACTTTTACATTCTCACATGTGTTTTCAAGGTATAAAAGCTAACAGCATAAAAAATGAAGAACAAAAAAATCTTGCTTCTCTTGGCCATGATGTGTGCACTTGCTAAGAAAAAGTAGATTGTGTTTATGTGCTTTCCTGTGTTTATGGACTATCAGATCACAGAATGGCCTGGGTTGGAAGGAACTTTAAAAGTCATCTAATTCTACCCACTGGCGTGGGCAGGGACACCTTCCACTAGACCAGGTTTCTCCAAGCCCCATCTAACCTGGCCTTGAACACTTCCAGAGAGTGCTTTCTCCACAAGCTTCTTGCAATGTGGACACTTCAGTGCTCAGAACTTGAATTCTGTCTGTTAGGAGATACTTCAGAAATGCAGTACATTAACAACTTTGGTGTATTGATCACATTCTGGGATACTGCAAAAGGTGTAGTTGTTTTTGTTGTGGATATTATAATATGTTCAAATGTGAGAGTAATTTTATTTAAGAACATTGGAAGAAAATGGTGCCTGTGGGAATAAGGGAGAAGGTGATGACTCAGAAGATGGCTCAAAATGGTATTAGAGCTCAGGGAATGGACATGAAGAATAAAAGTAAAATACTTCTCTCTTCTGAAACTCTAAGGTGAACTGAAAATTCTGGAGTGTAGAAATTATCTGGAAATGAACAACAGAGGAGCAAATCTTTATTGTTGAGTTTTTAGTACAGACTACTAAAGGATGATCATCCATCTCCAAAGTCAATATCTTTTCTGCAACAATTTTTTTCTCTAACATTTATATCTTGCGCAAGGCTAATCAGGGGAGGCTTATAAATTGCTGAAATCACTTTATAGCACATTTAGAGCTCATTTCACAGCAGTTTAAGGGGTTGAAATGAAGCTAATAGCCTTCTGCATTTCCTAACTGTTTGTGATTTTAAAAATGATATAACATTTATAGCACTTTAGAGTTATTTCCAAAAGTAACATGGTAAATCTAATCATTACATAATCAGTACATGATAAAATCCCAGTGGTATCTTTCATCATGCTGTCCAATGTTTTATACATTTGGCAGAGTGATTCTTGCAAAATAAAGGACACGAGAAATACAACAGACCAGAATGCTTATAGGGTTTAAAATCCTGATCATGGGAGAAAAAATGTCACACTTTTTTTTCCTTTTTTTGAATGAAGCTAATAAATTGGAAGAAGTTATGATGATTCTGTCTTGCAGGAGCAGTTAACCTGAAGAGGCTGCTTCTTGTTCTGTAGCCATGTTTAATATAACTTGCTTCCTATATTTACAGTAATTTCACGACTATAAGGCGCACCCTTTTGACTAAAACTTTCCCCCAAACCTGGAAGTGCGCCTTATAGTTCGGTGCGCCTTATCTGACGGTCAAAGTTCGGAAAATTTGCCTACCCAGAAGTGAGAGCTGTGAGCCTCGGGGGAGCCGGCAGGGCCAT
>PYHW01009509.1:204002-244180 GCA_013186435.1 Turdus rufiventris
AGGCGCACCGGACTATAAGGCGCACTTCCGGGCTTGGGGGAAAGTTTTAGTCAAAAGGGTGCGCCTTATAGTCGTGAAATTACTGTACATTATTTGCATATGAGCAGTACCCATGAACTATAGGCATGGCCTTTATTTTATATAAAATTAGGACTAGAACAGGAGACATTTCATATAGCCTTTAGGTTAAAAAAGATGAGAAGAGTTTGCAGGTGGACAAAGGAACATGAACAAATGGGGGACTGGTATCATTTTGTCTGTATGGTAAATGGTATTTTCAACACACCACCTGTTCAGCCTGGTGTGTGTATGGTTTGCAGGGAGACTAGAACAAAAAGTAGCTTTTCAAAGCAAGATGTGACAAAAACAGGCTGTCAGGTATTTGCGGACATCTCCTATAAGCATAAAATACAGGAAAAGGGCATTCCATCCAAAATTATTCCCTCTGAAAATTTAGTGAATAGGAGATTGGAGTTGACACCATTGGCTGCTCTGAGTCAACATCTTGACAGTGAGGGCAAAGGTTGTTCTGCCTTTCATGTAGAAATGAGTCTTTGTCACACTGGCAGAGGTCTTGGTCACAGTAGTTTTACATTGAAGGTACCACCTTGAATTCCACAACATTAGTTGAGAACAGGGTGAGAAGAAAATCCGGTTGTTTGACACTAAAGTGACTTTATTATGAAGGCCTGACATACACAAATTAATTCTTCTAACTTTAAATAAAGACCATATGGTTTTATACAATGTAATTTTGTCAACATCATGCTATTTGCAGATTTCGAAGACAACATAAGCCTCAGTATTCTCAGTGCTTTAATTACCTAAGTAAGCATCATGCTTAGTGGCATTTCTGGTTAAAGTCCTAATTAATCTTCTCTATTTAATGAGAACGTGAAGATTTGGCTTGTGGCTTATTATCCTACTCATTATTATGAATGATAGAGCAACTGTATAAAGCTTCCAATTTTAAACTGAAACATTATTATTTATGAAAAGGCCTTGGCCCAGAAATGGAAATAATGATAATTACATCTAATCTTTTCATGGTTTGTTCAATGTTTTTGCAGCAAAACAGATCCCTATAGGACACTAATTACTGAGAGAGGAAATGCAATAAACTACCAGACAGGCATATTGGAAATACATGGAAGTGAGGTTACATCTTTTAATGTCCTTGTATTGTTACTTTTCTTTTTCATGTGTGTACTTTTCATGTGCTTGGCTTCATATGCGTATTTATAAGCCAATAATTATATTTACTGCTATGTTTTAGCAGTTTTCGAAGATGGACAGGAGGACTACAAAAAGCTGCTTGTTTGTGGCTGCTATTGCTGTTTCTGCACTGGTAAGGGCACAGAGAGTGCTCGATGTCAGGTGCCTCATAAGGGCGTGTTTAGGGTTAGCACCAAGGGAACTGGTGGAGTTTCAGTTAATGGACCAATTAGTGCCATTCTCAGTACTCTGACACATTCCATGTACTGCCTGAGAATGCCCCCGCTGGGTAACTGACTCTGCTTTCCTTGTGTTCTGCCAGCATGGTGTCCTTAGTAGGGATCAAAACGGGAATTTTCTTTTGTATTTTCATCATCAGCTGATATATCTATTGTTGAAATGGAGTTGAAAAGTAAAACTATTTATTGGAGAAATATTTTTTTCCTTTTAGAAAAAAGCTGTGTTTGTGGACAATTGATTTTTTAAAGTGCGAACAAAGCCTTAGCAAACATGATGAACATAATTTTAGTGCTGTCAACAGGAAGAGTGATTAAATGGCCTTGTTTTAGCCTATGGTTAAGCTGGAGAGCTGACGGGTTTTACAGCATTTCTGTAAATGTTAAGTGTTTAAGTGTGGATGCTATTTGCAGAATTCTTAAATCTGAGAGTCACTGCTAATGGCTGCTTTCTAGTACATAGGCAGTGATCCTGTGCTCTGGGAGACTGGGAAGTAGGGCACAGTGCAGAGCCAAGAAGCAGCCACCAATCTGTGAAAGAAGTCAGTGTTTCCCTTCTGTTCCCAGTGAGGCAGTGGTCTTGTCTCATGAATGTCTCCTGGATTTGTGGTGAAGAAAGAATTCTAAGTTTTACTGTAGAAGTATTTGAATGATGGCTGGGTACATGCATTTGGAAATTGATTAGTAAGTGCAGCATGGCTAGGATTTCATAGTTTCTCTTGTCAACTGCCATCTTGTGGTTTATTATTTTGATGAGTGATTTTTATTTTGATTTCCGTATACATCTTTATGTCTCTCTACTGTGTTTATCTGAGGCTTCCCCCACTCCCCAGGTAGCTCAGTAGCAGGGGAAAGCCTGAGATCCCAGCATGAACAAGGGTAAAAGATATAAAAGAGAAATTCCAGGGGGGAAAGAGGGCGAGGTCAGAGGACAGAGGTCTTTTCTAGTGTCAAGGAGGGGGCAGGGGAAATTGGATCCCTGCCAGCTAAGCATGGGAAGAGGGGAGGGGGCTCAAACCACAGGACATTTACAAGTGTCAAGGAATCTACCATTTTCAATACATCTAGGATAGTGAATTACATCTCTCTAACTGCATTGCTGGCAAGACAAAGAGGCAACAAAGAAATGGATGAGGAACTGTTCTGATTTAATCTTAGGTAACTCTTAGTGTCACTTCATCATTTTAGAACAGTGCTGATGAATCACTCTACACTGGGAGTATGTAGATAATAAAATAGAAAGCAAGAGACCAAGAGCAGAGAACAAAAATACGCAGATTAAAATGTTGTTACCATATGCCAGTATTTTTGTTGTTGGCACTTAGCTTTTCTAAGGAAATAGAGCAGAACTTAATGAAGGGAATCATTCTCCCAGTTGCTCTGGTTCCTCAAAAAGGGACCCTGGCAGCATGAGGCAAAATTGTCTCTCTGACAATTTTTGTCTCTCTGACTTTGAGCTGCTCCTATGGGAAATACATTTGAAAGTATTAAATAAGACCTAGTGTATATTGTAGCATGGAAATGTAATTTTAGCACAGATGTCACAGGGAATTACATTATCCCTGAACAGTGATGTTTTGATCACACTCTTTAGGACAACATCTTGGACCTTATTATTGCCACCCGCTGTCTGGATACTCAGATAACTACAGATCTCTTGTTTTCAGGCAGTTACCACAAGTGGTGCATGCAGCAAGCTCATGCTTCTTTTTGCTATAGTACTCTACAATATTTAAAATTTTTTACCATGTCTGTCTTTGGCTGCTGAATGCGGCACAATGCCACTTGGGTCACTAGAGTTACAGTTTTCATTTTCAACAGTATTTAAAAATTTGATACAGAAAGGAGTTAATGAAAGAGATTATTAAAGTTTCTATTTCTCAATAAACCTGAATTACAGTAAAAGGAATACTTTGGATATAACATTTTTATCCTTATCCGTTAACAGTGTCACTAGTAGTGTTTTAAATTCTGTTTTTTATGAGTGGACTATTATGAAGGAGAATAACTTCTGAAGTGAAGAAATCTACTGCATTATTTGTGATCTTTTTCTCACACTTCTCATTTGTGGTTTTCTTTTTTCAATTGGCTTTTTTATATGTTCTGAATGTACTAGCTTAGTTCAGCAATTCTTTATAGCAAGACAGATTACTCAGGGAAGTTGCTGAATGTGGGAGCATTTGTCATGGAAAAAAGCCCACTCATGTCGAAACAGTGCTGTTTTGACTAGTCTGGAAAGCTTAAATAGGTAACAGTAAATATGGATACCACTTCTTCAGTGTTCTGACAAAAACAGAAACTTTTAATGTCTCATGGTTTGTTTGGGGTTTTTTTTGGCCACTAATGGATGTCTTTGGTTTTCTTACTATTAAAAAAATAGAAGACTTAGTAGAAAAGAAAATGAGGGCTGTTGGATTTTTTTCAAACCTTAGCTAGTTTAAAATAGTTGTACTGATAATTCCTGGCTTTCTATCTGAAGGTGCATAAGGTTGAATCAAATATTTATTAGCGTGCTCGCACCCCAAGTTGGATCCTCAGCTGTTAAGACATTAATGAGAAAAAAAGAGGATATGAGCTGCATGGTGTTACAGCTGTGCAGAATTCAACTGTTCTTCTTGGATAATGTTTCTAAGTGATTACAGTGGGTCGAAGGGTCTGCTGAAACATGTCGCTGAACCTACATGCTCTGGAATATTCCATTAAAGCAGCAAAAGAATTTGCAAAAACTTCCTTGAACATAGCTGTGTAGTTTTCTACTGCTGATTACATGAAATGAATAAAAATAGAATTCTTTTGTAGTCTCCCAACCCTATGTGAATTGTTGAAGATGGATTGATAAAGATTGATAAAATATATATTTTATTTCTAAGATGTTTACATTAGTTTTTTAAAACTAGCTGTATTCTTTGCAATAATGTATTAGAAACTACAAACTGAGAGCAAGAACAACACAGCTCAGGAGGCAATTTTTTTCTTTAGAATTAATTTAGATCTGTATGACATAATCAATTTGTGTGGTTGCAGTCAAAATTCTGATGAAATCACTGGAAATAGATGTATATGTGATATCTGAAGGAGATAATAAAAATATACAGTCAGAGTCTATATCATTACGTAAGTATTATGATGTAGGTTTTAACTGATTCATATACTGAAAGGTGTGTAGATGTGCAGAACTCCTGTTAAGGCAATTACGGCTTTCCAGAAAATTAGTCATCTTTCTGTGTTATTTATTTACATTGAAAACTTGACTCTTTATGACCTCTTTGTTTCTGGTCCATTTCTGTGGCCCTTGTTTGAGTTTGTATGAATGTACAAATACACACAAAAAATTTCAACTCCTTCCCCCATTACTATTGGTAAACTTTTTAAGATTTCAAAAACCCCTTTATGGTGTTTCTGTGTACTTGGCTGAAAACACATCTATTTTTATTGTGTTTCAGTTATGACTTACCTGTGGTTAAGCTTCTTCCAAATATGTTGTTGTATAAAACCACATATCTCCTAGAGAAACAGAAAGATATGATGCTGAATTGTACTACTGTCATCACCATCTGGATAGAAAGATTATTATTTTTCTCATTTCTCTGAAAAACCTACAAAGAACAAATGCATCCTTTGAACAAACCTGAAATAAGTGACATCTATAGCTAGCACACTCAGTAATGAGAGTGCAGATGTAGTTTTCTGTGCTTTCCCTGTTAACTTAGTTCTGTTCTGTAGGAGATAAGATAGGAGATTTCATGGGAATTGAGACAGTTCAGGCATGCTAATGTGTGTAGGACTGGACAAACAAAGCAAAGGCAAAAAGATAATTTATAGTCACAGTTCACCCAGATCTGAAGAACAGGAACACACATAAAGGTATAAAATTTTTCCTGTGTGGTCCAGCCCCAGGGTACAATACCTGTCTAAGAAGTTTATTGGGTCCAATACCCTGTTTATGGCTGACCAAACCCAAATACCTGTGGTATAGGATGGGAACAAAGCACTCTGTAGCTCAGAGGAAGCGGAGGTGACTGTATAGTTAGAAGTTTGATGTGTTTGCCTTCATTAATTCACTCTTGTCTCCTCTTGGCCTTTGTGAATTCTTGGAGTGCTGTGGCAGGAGGTTCCAAGCACCGAGTGCCTGTGTACAAAGCACCCACCACCTTTCTGTCCTTTGCCATCTGCCTTGTGCTGACCTCACTCTGTGGCACCCAGTGACATATTAAAATGATTCTTATTCAGGGTAATCATGGCTTATACATCTCTCAGTGGTTCTCCCTATTTATTTGAGCTGACTGTCCTTTGCCCTTTTCCATGTCACACCCTGGAGTTATGTAGTGGCACAAAATGTCTTATTTTTGTATTCCTTCCTAATCTTTCCCTGCCCCCTGAGTTTTTTTGGCAGTCAGCTAATGCTTTTGTCAGCTGATTTTGAGACTGAAAATTCAAAACTCTTGTTCATGCAAGAGTATGGATAGTCTGGATCATTAAGCATATGAAATTTGTTGGGCTTTGTTTTTTTTTTTTTAAATCTATTTTAATTGCCATTGAATTAAATCAGTATTCCCAAATTTTTTTTTTTTTTTTCAGTTGTTAAATGATCTCCCTGTCTTTGTTTTGGACCACAAGCTTTTTTTATTCTTGCTCCTCCCTCTGTTCCGTTGAGGAGGGACAGTGATGAGTGGCCAGGGGTAGCTGGCCAGAGCCACCCCCCGCTATTTGTCAATGTGAAGAAACAGTGTGGTATTAATGCAGATTGTGAAACTCCACCAGTGACTTCTTTGTACTGCAAAAACTGTTTACTTCTGTTTCCAATCTGTGTATACATATCCCAAGGTAAATACCTTGTGTCTTATCTCAGGGCTACTTAATATCCTGCAGAGGTGCAGAAACTTGCATTTCCCTTCTTTACTCATTCCTATTTGTTGATTTTTTTGGAAGAACTTTTAGTTTTGTGAGATAGGGTTTTTCCTTCTTATTACATAAAGTCATATGACTGTTTCTCCAGTGTACTCTCGGTCTGTGTATCTGTGCCTCCTGAATGGTTATCTGGATTATGTCAAACTGTGCAGCTGATGAGTTTTCCCAACCTTCCTTCCATCAAAGCAGTAGTTTTGCTTTCTCCTCTGTTCCTGGCGATTGATTATCAGAGGAAACCAATTTTATTTGGTGTTTACGGGCTGTATCAAATGCCAATGGATTCCAAAATTATCAAAGAGGGAGGAGAGGAGTGTGAAAAACAAGAGAAGTGTCATGTAATACCAATTTTTCCTCCTTCCTTAGATGAGCTTTTCCTACAATGAATGCAGTCTGGAAATAGACAGTTCTGTAGATTTTGAATAAACTAGTGCAATGAAGAGCTCTGATGTAACACATTGCAAAAGATGATGATCACTTCTGTTTATCCAGTTTGGTGACAATTATGTGTTTCTTCAGAAAAAAAAAAAAAGTTTATAATAGGAAGTATCTATGATCTATTAATTATATAAGATGAAAGAATAAAGGGTCACAAACAGAATAATGGTACCTATATTAAAAAAAGTCAGGAATGTATCATCCAGAATGTATGAAAAGGGCAGTCTTTTGGAGAGATGATTGCTGTTAACTGAGAGTTACATGTGTGAGTATATCGATGATGGACAGACAGGGACATCTGAGTTTGGATCAGAAGCCAATTTTATTGAGTATACAAGGCATTTATATAGGGTTTTATTTGTATGACACTTATATAGAGTTCTATTTTTGGTAACAATTTCCCATTGGTTACACATTCTTTGTGACATCACATCACCGGGTAACATTATCTTACCACAAAGTTTCATAACATGTTTCTTGGTCCCTTCTCGCCCAGGGAGCATTTATCTGTGTCTGTCTCTCCCACAGTTTCTGCTCAATCAGGCCTAAGATATCAGGCCCTTTTATCAGTTCCATTGTACTGTCTGTTTTATTCCCTTTATGAGTGTATGAGTGTTGTCTTGCCTGGTGAACTTAACTAGCATACCCAAACAAATGAGTTAAAGGCAGTTAAAAATCATTACATTTAATCTTCCTAAAAAGAGGCAACTGACCCACAGATTTCCTTAAGTAGGGGAGAAAGAGGAAGAAGATCTGTATGTGGATGAGAAAGGTTTTTGAGATTTGTTTTTCCGTGTACGAAAACCAGATCATAAATACTTATTAAAAAAACCCAAACAAACCAAAAACAATTAACAGTCAAACAACTAAAAATAAGTTTAAAATATTTCCATAAGGATTAATGACTGATTGCCTACGGTTTTATGTCTTGCAATCTCCCTTAAAATCTGTCTCGTCTCTCACTAATCCCTTAAATGATTTTCTTTGTGCTTATGGCTGTCAACAGGCAGCACATGCCATGGTAGCTTTGGAACTACTCATGGTTGACTGATCATCTGATCATTGCCCTTTAGCTGATGAGTGAAATGAGCAGAGCAGCTAAAATTTGAATTCTCTCTGCTCTCCTTTGTCAGAGTACTAATTGGATGCGGTTCTGTAATCAGTCATTAGAGTTCACAATGTTGAAACTTAAATTTGCGAAACCTTAACCTCATCAAATCTGGTTGAAATGGTCCAGTGAATTGAAAAGTGATTGCAGGGAGAATGAAAGATTGACAAATGAAGATGGACAAACAGGGAGTGTGATATATACTATTTGCTTTTTTAGGAAAAAATAAATTTAATTTAGAACAATGTTCTTAAGCAGCATAGATCTGAAACAGTTAAAGTTTATCTTACTGCTGTATTTCTTTGCCTTAAACAACAATATTTGTTTTGGGAATACAGTCTGTCTGCATGTCTCCTGCTGAGTATATTGAAGCTGCATGGAAGTTGCTTGGAAAACACTGTAGATTTTCAACTTTTGCATGTTTAATGCAAATATAATATCTAATACGTAAAATCACACACATTGTGTAAAACACAATTTGGGTTTTTGAAAATTACCTAAGCTGGGATCTTGAGAGTTCAGAGAAATCCTATCTGACCAACAACTTTTTCCATTCAACTGGAAAATATCATCAAAATCCTGTGGTCCAGTCAAATCTAAATTATCCTGTGATTCTGATAATAATGTTCAATGAAATCTACTCCCTGTTTATCTCTGTTGATGGAAGCAAAATGGCTTTACATTGGGAGAAATGTTCACGGCATTTGAAATGATGAAATGCAGGATAACTAGGAGTACCCAAAATCTTGGAAATCATTAGGAAAAATCATGATCGAGGCATTTGGGACTGTCTATGAGAAGATGAAAAAGCTGACCTGGTGTATTATAGTGGCTCAAGTGACTTTTTTGCAAAATGTAAATAGTTCTACAGGCAGAAGTTTTCTTATATGTCCATGGGCTATTGTAGGTCAGAATAAGCCAGTGCTGTGGCACAGGGCTGAGTGATGCAGTGCAAGGACTTAAACAAACCAGTTCTCCTGGGTTTTGGTCATAAATGCCAAAGGCATAACAATTTCATATAGTGAAATATATGTCATATAGTTTATATAGTTCATATAGTCAAATATCTGCAAAAACCAAAGGATATACCATTGGTTAAATTGCTGCAGTGAGCACAGATCAGTGAAACTGAAGTGATGATAATTGGAGTGCTGAAGAATGTTTACTGTACTATTCACTCTGCTAAATACCAAAGTGCTTGATTTACATCCTCTGCATATAGAATATTTTTTAAAGTACGTAAAGAAGAATGAATACATTTTGCAGTTTGAGGGTATGAAAGTTAGGAAGGTAGAAGACTGTAGAGAATTATTTTTTTAACATTTTCAAATAGCTGTTAGTGTTAACAAGCAGGTAGACTTGAATTCCAGATGCAATGCTAGAAGGAGGCAACTGAAAATAATACCAGGAAATACTGGTGTAAGGACATGTGAAAGTAACACTGGGGAGACTTCCAGACTCTTTAAGAGTTATAGTATTGGTTTACCATTGAGAGAAGACAACTGAATGCAGTAGGAGTCAGCGATCCATGATATGGGAAGGAAGACCATTAGGCTGGAGCTCAATAATCAGTTGTCAACCCAGTATAACTATGGTAGGGCAGATACTAACTGAACTGCTGACTTAGTATTTAACTATGAAGTAGTAATAAATTACTGATGTGTCATTAACATGGAGGGAATTGCCAATTTAACATTTAGAAGGCTGTAAGATAAACAATGTAATAATATTGTAGTTAAGGCAGAGAGAGGGTGAAGGGACTGGTTCTCTCTGGGTTGGTTTTAGTGGGGCAAATTCCCAGTAGGATAACTGCAGGACAAGAACATAGTAATGGGTCATGTTTGGGTTGGGTTTGGAACTGGCTCAGCTGGGATGAAGAACAAATCTTTCTACACAATTAGTACAAGTTAGCACAACTCACAAAAATCCTGGGACATACAAAGTTAACATTTAGAAGTGTGACCTGCAAAAGATGCTGCAATACTGATGGTCCTTTCACTAAAGCATGGCCTGTTGTGGACAGGAACATCACTGTGGGCAGCCCGGATCTGCCTGGCAAAACTCTCTTGTACCCCTGTGCTGTGAGTGCCAATTGCATGGACCAAGAGAGGAGTCTAAACCTTTGTGAGCTGGGAGAAGTCAGGGGTTCAAGAGCATTTGTCATGATTATAATGCTTTGTCAGTCACCGGTATTATACCTGTGTGCTCTCAAGTTTATCTTAATCATACAAAGCTGGGGTTAGGCAAATATAACTGACAGATACGAGTGCTACGCTCAGTGTGACTAACCACAGTTATCTGTGCAGGGTGTAGGGAAACATTGCTACATGAGGCTGTCACAGCCTCTGTCCTTGCAGACATTTTTTGCTTTCCCACTAATAGCACAGAAAGTGATTAGGAGGGATTCAGGAGAAGCAACTGAAAAAATAACTGACTTGTGAAAGATTTAATGAACTGAATTTATTTGCATATCCAAGTGAAAATGAATTTTAGTTAAGGGTAACACATACAGGGGAATAATACTCTAGTAGTTGATGACTTTCAATCTAGTTGAAAAAATCATCATAAAATGCTGGCAATAATGTGACAACAGACATACTGGTAATTAAATCCAGGAACACATTCATACCTCTGTCCATAGTTAACTTAGCCATGGGAACAAGGATGTGGTAATTTACCAGTATCCAAAAACAGGGGAAAAAATTTAATTTAATCCTGCATTTTTAAAATGCATACTGAGAAATATTGGGGTCAAGGCCATGCAGAAAGTGAATAAAAAACATTTCAAAGTAAAATGTAGTTGTGATACACATGGGTTACTGCTTGTCTCTGAAGTACAGTAGCATTGCATGTTTTTTATTTTCCCCTGGAGTCATCTCAGTTAATAATTATTGTTACTAAATCTGACATATATTCTACATTGCTAGGGAAAATGGAAAGATTTTGTAGAATAGCGATGAATATTGTACTTGTCAGATTTTTCTTCTTCTGGTAAGTGGTAGGTGTTTATATTTCGTCATATCTGGTTTTGGGACTGCACTTACTAGATTGCTCCTTAATTCAAGAAAAGAGGGTCCCGTCCACCATTTTATAATGTCACTAGATAATGCAGACAAGACAGAACAAGTCTGAGATGAGATGAGATGAGATGAGATGAGATGAGATGAAATGAGATGAGATGAGATGAGATACTGTTCTGTGCTTTCCAAAAAGGACAGTGCTTGCGTCTAATTTTATCTTTGTCTAGACTGTGCTTCCAATGGCAACAGTTCAGCACTGAGCACTCTGCAGCAGGAGCTGGGATGAAATCAATTTCAGGAATGGAGTTACCAAACACAGAGCATTTTTATTGTCCACAAAGAGAGGAAAAGTCTGGCAGGTGTTATCTTGGGATCCTCACTGAAACTGACCAAGAAGGATGAAAATGTCCCAGATTGTAAAATTTCAGACTTTTAAAATGCTCTTCTTTTCCGCAGCAGTTCACATTGTTTTGTAATTTGCACTTGTGTTAGGTGAAAATAAAAATTTTGGAGGTACTTGTGCAAAATATTGCTAAAGGAAGACTTAGTTGCTTCACTGTTTCCCTTTTGATTTTTCTCTTGGTTAGAGCTCAGGCAAAACTCCTATTTCATAGGACAAGCCCAATTTCTTGTTTCATCCACATTGCCAGTTTTTATGAAAAAAGAAAAATAATCTGTTACATTGCAGGTGGCACGAACCCAGTAACCAGTACAAAAGGTGAGAGAGATCATCGGAGATGCTTATGATGGGATCTTCTGCTTGAGCAATGGGAATATCTGAACAGAGCATGTGTTTTCAGTACATCCCTCTGCATTGTCAGGCAGAACAACTGATATCGTATTCCAACAATGTCTAAAGAGCAGATCACTAACTCCTTGACAAAAACTTTTAAATTCTAAAAGGAGGGAGGGAGGGAGGGAGGGAGGGAGGGAGGAAGGAAGGAAGGAAGGAAGGAAGGAAGGAAGGAAGGAAGGAAGGAAGGAAGGAAGGAAGGAAGGAAGGAAGGAAGGAANGAAGGAAGGAAGGAAGGAAGGAAGGAAGGAAGGAAGGAAGGAAGGAAGGAAGGAAGGAAGGAAGGAAGGAAGGAAGGAAGGAAGGAAGACTCATTATGGATGATAATTTAAGCAGAAAAAATTTTAAGAAAAAAGGTTTTCTGCAGGAGAAGAGATGAAAGTTTCATCAGTATGGGTACAATAAAGACCTGGAAACTGAGGAATAAAAGGATTGAATGAATGGATGGATGAAACTAGGACACATTCATTATTATTATATTTGTATTTTTTGGAGGTCCTATCAGATGTGAGTTTCCTGATTTTTATTCTTTTAAAGATTTAATTAATTAACATTATATGTGAATGTGATCTTCCCTTTTTTTACTTTCAAGAGTATAAACCTACATTTCTGCTGATGCCAAATAGATTATTAATTTGTATGTACAACCTGGACAAAGGAGTAGTTCAATAGCTACAAAAGGCTGCTAGAGAAGTAGAACAAATTAAACTTCACTCCCATTACATAAGATCAGGTGATGTTACTAAAATTACAGCAATTTCATGAATATAAGGCGCACCAGATTATAAGGCACACTTCCGGGTGTCGGCAAATTTCCGAACTTTGTCTGTATATAGGCTCACCAGACTATAAGGTGCACCTTTTTTTTGCAGTGAGGATCTGCGTGCAACAAAGTAACAAATTAGTAATGGAATCGCATTATCATGGGATTTACTGGCAGGTGCTCAATTTGCAAACATTTTTCACAGATTGGTGTAGCCTTTAAACGCAGCCCCAGGCGCCCTCCCCATGCCACGGGCCCCAGCAGTCCCGCCCACCCCTGGCTTGCAGCTCGGTTCCTGCGGCCGCTGCGCCTTGTGGCTCACACTTCTGGGTTGGCAAATTTCTGAACTTTGTCCATATATAAGGCGCACTGGATTATAAGGTGCATTTCTGGGTTTCAATCAAAATTTTAGTCAAAAGGGTGCACCTTATAGCCATAAAATTACTGTAATCATGCTTTTGGGTAGGTTTGACCCACTGATGCCGTAAGACAAAACCTGAATATCCAGCATGAAAGAGTGTGTACCCTTTGCCTGCTGTAAAAATGTTTCCGCCCTCATTTCACTACAATATTAATGAAGCAGAAGCAGTAAAATGAACAGTTCCACATCTGTGATATGAATCTGCTAACTTTCCTATATCTTCATGCACACTTTAGATGGATTGTGAATGCCTCCTTTTTTTAGGTACAGCAATTTCACGACTTGTAAGGCGCACCCTTTTGACTAAAATTTTGGCCCAAACCTGGAAGTGCGCCTTATAGTCTGGTGCACATTATATATGGACAAAGTTTGGAAATTTGCCAACCCGGAAGTGCGATCTGCGAGCCGCGGGAGGAGCAGGCAGGGCTGCAGCAGCCGGGTGGAGGCGGGCCCGTGGGGCCATGGCTGCCAGGTGGAGGCGGAGCCACAGCCAGCAACTGCGCAGGGGGAACCAACGGCGGATCCTTGCTGCAAAAAAAAAGTGCACCTTATAGTCCGGTGTGCCTTATATATGGGCAAAAGTTCAGAAATTTACCAACACCTGGAGGTGCGCCTTATAATCCAGTGCGCCTTGTAGTCATGAAATTACTGTAATTTTTTTTTAATAGAAGTTTTTTTAGCTTTAGTTTTTTTCTTTTTTATCAAAAGAAAGCAACTTTTGATCACAACTCATTTAAGCTTTCATCTTTCAAGATGTTCAAAAATACACAAAGTCAATATGCAATATATGGAAGATTTGCCTGTGGTGAAAGGTCAAGAAAAAGAATTTTTCTCCTAGCTATTGACATAAACACTTGAAGGTGAAATATTTTTCAAGGTATTTTGTGTCACACTTGAATTCACATTGTGTGATATAATAATCAATAAAAACCACAGTGATGATAATAATTTCATTCTGTCTGTATCAATGTTTATGAACAGTACTGATATATCTCTCTTTGGCTGCTACGGGGTAGATTAACCATTGTCATGAAACAATGATTTATTCTGCAAGCATTTTCTTTTTCAATCTAAAAATATTATGAAAACACTTCTTAATTTAAAGTAGAAAGAGAAAGATATAATACATTTGTTCCAACTGATAAGCCTCAATGCAGAAATATGCAAGTTGTAAAGTTTGGTCTAAGCAAAAATAATCTCACAGGTATTTTTTTCACATGTGAGAGAGCTAAAATGTTAAGTATTCACTGTGCTTGAGAAACTTTGCTTCTGTGACATATTGATGAGATCAGAGAAGTATACTAATTGTGGAATAGATCTTAAAAAGGGTTAGCAAAGTGTCGAGCGCTCCAATGAGCTTTGAAAAGGAGTGATGGTTTTAGAAGTGCTGGTAGGTGAATGTAGTGGCAAAGTATTCACATTTGTGGGGATGCTGAGGTAGTCTGCAAAAACTTGGCTGTGTTCAGCAGAAGAGGATCTCAAAAAATACCTTACCCCCACCCCAGTCATACGGTGTCATGACTTCATTCTGAGACTTGCATACATTTTACATACTGGAAATCAAAGTAAGTTAACTAAACTGGAATGATTTTTTATTAATTTCTTAAAAACTACGGGAAAATGTACAGTGCTCTAATCTGCAATGGTTAATATGACACTGTCAGTTTGACATTGGCTCTTAAAGCCATAAAAATCTGGTTGTTGTCCTTTGAGTACAACAAAGTTACAGTAATTTCATGACTATAAGTCGCACCCTTTTGACTAAAATTTTCCCCCGAACCCGGAAGTGCACCTTATAGTCCGGTGCGCTTTATGGTCGTGAAATTACTGTACATGCATTAGGAATTGACTTGATGTTGATTCCTTATTGAAAATCATGTAATGAAAAATTACTGATGAAGAGTCCACTGAGAAAGCCTGTATTTTTTCTTTATAATATACTGAGCTTTCTAATATAATTAAATTTAATCTTTTACTTTAGGATGTAATTTCTATAAAGCAATTGAAGTTTACAAATCATTCAAGAAGTTGTCTTAGAATTTTACAAAAATTTGGGTTGGAAGGGAGCTTTGAAAGTCATCTCTAAATTGGAAAAGAGTAAGCAAGGATATAAATCAAGTGGAAAATTATGTTTGAAATTAACAATTTTAATGCAAAAAGCCTTATAAATATTTTTCTCATATTTTTATACCTGCATAATAGGAAATTAGGTTTTTTTATTGTGCTTTATTTTGTAGGTATTTCTGAAAACCAAGCTGAGAACTAAGCTCATGGTGCTGCCTGCAGTCATTGTGCTAAGGATTGAAATAACCTCTGGAAACCCACTTGGAATGTCTTCGCCAATCAAGGTAAGAACTGAAGTGATTTTATTGTTTTGGGGTTTTTTTTTAAATCCTTTTTATGTGTTTAACTGGTGCTCAAGAATAAAAACCTGATGGGATAAAGGCCATAGACACTCCATAGGAAAAGGGTGGTATAGTATCACTCAGTAGTGATTTGCAGAGATAGTGAATGGGTATAATTATAATTTGGTCTTTGCTGCATCAGCAGCAGTTTATATTTTTAAATGTAGATAGGTCTGGAAAGCTAGGCAATGGCCCAGCTCTAACACAGGGATTTTGTTTGTGTTTATGACTTAAGCTGAGAGGAAAATCTCTGTTTTATTTAGGGTTGAAATGGGACCTAACCTCCATCAGTGTACTCTTACAGTAGGCAGCATGGATTCAGTGAAACAGCAAGCTTTCTTTTAGACTTTTACACAATTCTATATAGAATCATTGTGCCTGCCTGAAGTCCATTAAATAGCCAAACCATTAAAATATTCCTACCTTTAACCAGACAAAACTTTTCATGACAAATTTATTGTAACAGTTAGTGAATGACCACATGGAAGTTGTTCTAAAACACCAAGGTTTTTTTGGAATATAGAATGCAATTTTGTGAGAAAATGGCCAGCAGGGTACTGGAAGAGATGATTTTATGAAATACAAAGCATAAGGTAACTTTTCAAAACATCTGGGTTTTTTTTTATTACCGTGTTTCCTTAACAGCATCAGAAGTATCTATTTGAAACTAGAAATTAGGAATTTATAATGACATCAATTCATTAAAAATGAAAGAAACACCGTATTATGACACCTTAGGTTGCTGTAAACCCATTGCATTCTACCCTTATATTTTCTAGCTCTATTGCAAAATATACATTAGAAATAGCTGTTTAATGATAACAAAAATCAATCATTGTGATGTATGAAGTCAGACATAGCTTCGACCCTCCTCATTTTCTTCTTGTAGACTTTATTTACATAGTAGAAGATCTATGTTTTTACATGGACCTGTGAATAGAGGTTTTGGAAAAAAAAAGACAGCTATGCAGTAAGAGTATTATGAAGATCTCAAACAGTATCACAGGAGAAAAAAATTTTCCTTTTCAGTTTAATACACGACTTGGAGAGTTGTCTGTAAATGCAAATACCAAATCAGGGCCATGAAATATGTATGTGTAGAAATTGGAAAAAAAATTAAAATATGGGAAAATCTCTAATACAGAATCTCAGCAAGTTGTACTCCCCAAGAGCAAATAGCCCGTTCTGATATAAAGTGAATGAATGATCCTTTTGTTGGGCTTGAAGGTCACTCCCATTACATGATGCATTTTGGCAGTGCAGACCAGAAGTCTCAGTTGCATGTAGTAGCAGAAAGCTGGAATTCCCAGGGTCTGCAGAAGGCACAGCTCAGCAGAGAACATAGGAGGCTGCACTTCAAGTCCTCCAACCCCTCAGAACAGTGAAATAACAGGCCTAAATTCAGTCCTGAAAATAGCTGGGAGCTTGAGTGCAAGGAGAATATTGCTTCTTATCTATAGGCTGAGATTCAATCTTTATCAGTTTCAGACTTCTGCAATACAGATATCTGTATCTTAGCTAGATTTCTTTTGACCTTGATGAAGAGAAAGAGGCTCTTCTAGAGAGTGATTCATCAGAAGTATTTTGTGGTTTTTTTAAGGAAAAGATTAGGTGACTTTTGTAGCATTCTGAGTGGGGTGAAATGATAGATTTTGCTCCCTAGGAAGTACAGATATTTCATGCTGTTTCGTGTGGGAATTGTTTGATGAACAAGTTGAGTTAAAGCACTCTTGTTTGAACTAGAACTTCCCAAGTGGGCTAACTGTTGGAATCAGTAGCAGTAGCTTTAATGAATAAATCATATCGAAGTATTTTGTGGTTAAAATTTATGGGTATGAAATACTATGATACCATATTTCTTTCCATGTATGCATTGGAACAATCCCAGGTAATATTTTGGGGTATTTTTTTAGCTTATGGATTAAAAAGTTATCCAGAACAATGTATCAGTTTCAGTTTAGTGTATTGCTAAAACTTTTTCAAAGATAATAGGATTGGACAAAAAGTAGTAGCATGAATATATCCACAATATCCCTAAAGGAATACCTGAAAACATTTTGTGAACTTCTAAACACATTGGCGTATGAAATAAAAAGTCACATGAACGATGAAAGATGATTCTGTATTGTCCTGCTCTGCCAGTGGTAACTCATGCAGCACTACAGCTTCCCTCCAGATTCAGGGTTCTGTGTCACAGATACATGGACCAAAGTGAAGCTGCTGCAGGAATGAACAGCAGGGGATGCCTGACTGTCCTTCACAGCCACAGCCCGCCACAGCGTCCCCTGCTCTGCGTCCAAGCCTGGGGAAGAGGGAGCACTGCTCAGTGCAGCTGCACAGCTGTGCTATTCCTGCTAAGTCTGTATCCATTCCTGCAGTGGAGAAGCCACTGAAATCTTCTGAAAGATACTCCTAAATCCCCCAGTCCACTCTTGTAAATATCAGCTCTTGTTTTTGTTCACCCTCAGCTTTCCCCTCCACCTTTGTTTACATTATATCTCATTGTTGATATTTGTCTATTTTGGCCATGGCTAAAGGCCAGAATTGAGGCTTACTTTTGCTTCTCTGCAGTATGTTGTATAAATACATGCTATATAAACGTCAGTTAAGATAACACAGTGATCTTAGAATTTTTCATTTTTTTCCAGCTGAATATATTAGGAAAGAATCACCAAATGCTTGTGTCTCTGTTAGACTAATTTCTAGATAGATATTTCTTGGTGAGGAGACCACCAAATACTGAGTAGAGAGGAGTTTAATTAGCTAGTGTGGAGAAACTGCAGGAGGAGGAAATATACCTTGTGGTAGATAGAAAGTGAGCAAGATCGATTTGTTTGTGCTGGCAGTATCACCCACAGAGTATCACTGCTAACAGGGATAAGGGCCTCACCCACAGATCCATAAGAGAGGCCAGAAGATATGTATTGCACAAAGAATAATGTTCACATAGGACTGAGATGTTTTTGTGACCTTTAACAAAATCTCAACACATTCTGAGATTTTTAATCATGCATGATTGTTCTAAGATGGTTAAAAAAAAGAGTAGGAGCATAAAACCCCTTGGAATCGAATGTCTTGTTCATGTGAAAATTTATAAAATCACTAAAAAAGAAGATGTTGGGAAGTCTAAATTTAAAAAACGAACAATAATTCACTAAATAAATTGAGGAAAAAAAGGTAATGATTATCATTTTACAATGTGATGCTCTGCTGTAGAATTTAGGTGCTTAAGTAATTTTTTTACAGTTATTTTTATCAGTATTCTTGAAAAATGTGCAATAGAGACCCTCATCCAGTGCAAAATTTCAGTGTTTCCGTGTTTTTTCCAGTTTCTGGTAGTTCTGGAGCAAAGCATTGCTTTACTCACTACCATTAATATTAAAGATCTGAAAGATATTAAGTTATCTATGTAGTTGTTTTTAATTACGTGGGTAGTTGGTTAAAATTTGACCAATTTTTTATTTGGGGAATATACTGAGCTGTTCTGCATTCCCTGTTCAATAGCTAAACTCTATGACTAGTACTAAGAGTCTCAGTTTAAATACTTTGAGGAAAGGGAGAAAAATCCAAAACATTTTTAGCATTTTTAGCCAGTTCCCAGCAGCCAGTAGATGTCATTCTATCTCTGTTTTAATGCCAGTTTCTACTGTTCTCATAATATTTTTCTAAATAACAAATTGCAGACAGGAATGGGGGGGAAAATTTATGTTTAATTTTTTTTCTGATTAATGCATAAGCCTATATCTTTCTTTTCAGTAATGTAATGTGTCAGAGTGTGAAATTGGTACTTCTTGATGCAACTGAGCCTGATAAACTATTGTCTTTCCTTCACTCATCCATTAGTACTATTTAATTTATTTATATGTTTGTACAAGGAATTTGTCAGCTTTGCACTGTGCATAGTTTTTCTTTCTTTTCTTTCTTTTTTCTTTGCAAATTCCTTTTGCTTTCTGAGCACGCTTGCTTGATGCTGTTCCTGTAGTTTTTTTTCCTATCATGCCTCAAGTGTCAAGGCCAAATACAAGAAGAGTTTTGTAACCTTGGGGGAACACACAGACTGCTGCCCAGAGTCACACAAAAGAAAGGTCTGAGACCAAATGGGAAGACAAGTTTGTTATTTCTTTTCTGCATAACTTTATTGTTAACTAAAACCTAAATGCAGAGCCCTCCTGGCAATTGTAGCAAATGGACAGACTTCAATCTCCCAATAAAGGATTTTTCAGTCTTGCTAAGAGAAGCAATTTGTAATTAGCAATTTCATTTCTGTCCAAAAATGCATAGTGACTGTCTTGAGAATAGTGTGGGCAGAGGGCCAAAAAAC
Source organism: Turdus rufiventris (assembly GCA_013186435.1). Taxonomy (NCBI): domain Eukaryota; kingdom Metazoa; phylum Chordata; class Aves; order Passeriformes; family Turdidae; genus Turdus; species Turdus rufiventris. The sequence continues at coordinate 223,628 of PYHW01009509.1, forward strand.
TGAGACTGTGAGGAGACTGAAATGCATGTACTACCTTTGTATGCTTACGATAGCATGTGCTAGTAAGAGTAGGAGGAAACCGGACATGTTATTCATTCTATGGCTGGAGTAGCTCAGGTGCCAGGACTGTCAAGCTGAGAGTTTTTAAAATACTGAATTCTTATTTTTTCTTTTTTGCAGCCATTGTTTCACTTGGTCCTGCTCTGTCACAGAGGGATCCCATGTGTTTTGTTAGCCACTGAGCTGAGCACAGAATTTGCAATCTGCTTTAGCACAGAATTTGCAATCCATGGTCCCAGAGAAGCCCTTGCTGTGCCAAAGCAAAAATACCTCTTATTTCGCAGAATCAATTACAAACATAGGAACATAGGAAAGACAGGCCTGACACGAGCTTTGAGATGGGAGAACCTTACCTGGCTTTACAAAAGTAAGGTTTTAAATGAGACTGGAAGAATAAAAAAAGGATTGCAAAATTACATTCTATAAAGCCTTTCTGTGATACCTGTTCTTAAAGGGCTTACAATATACATTACCTTTGAACCTACAAGGATTAGGCTGAATGGCAAACTTAGTATCTTGATTTGGGTGTAACCAATGCCACTACAGTTTCTCACCTTGCAGTCACTGAAGTCACATAATCAGGTGGGTGATAATGCCATAAACTGGACTTCAGATGCTCAAAAGGAATCTAATCCTCTGTGTGTGTGCTGGGTAATACATGTAGGGAATTATTACAAACTGCAGGTCAGGGTCTGGCTGTTCCTGTTGCACTTGGGGCTCTGTGACAACTCATGCTAGTTTCCCACATATGTTAATACCACACTAATATCACACCAGTGCCACATTGTTACTGGAAAGTATTTGACATAGGAGCATTGCATTTCCTCTGGATCTTGGAGCTGTGATCTTAGACAAGATAGGTTTTTTACCTTAGAGAGTTACCATCTCAAGCAAATCAGGAATTAAAGCCAATAGGGATAGTTACACAAAGTGTTTGTGGTACCCTGTGTCTTATTGGCATATTCATATTCATGGCAAAAAAATCACAGTAAAGAGCTACTGCAGTCACAAAAGGAAAAAGAGTAAAAAATCCATCATCAGCAAGTGCTACACAAACAAGAAGAGAGACTGAATGTCCTTGTAGATACCGACTGGCAAAATGTCTGTCTGCTGAAGAATATGATAATCTTGGTGTTTTTGCATAGCTGAGGAAATCGGTTATATAACCAAGCAAAATAAACACTATTGCCTGTCTAGAGGAAAAAAAATAAAGGAAATAAGTGTGATGGGGAGTTAAAAGAACTGAAGAGTATAAAGACACCATGAATAGAAGGGATCAAGCGCTAGTCAGTTTAAATCTGTCTTGTACCACTACTAGGATGAGCACGGAAACAAATTACTCTCGACCAGATAAGGAAATAAAGAAAAAGTCTTGGGAAATGAGTCGTGGCAAAGGATCTAAAAGACCAAAGATGTCAAAGCTCAGTTGGTTGGACAGAGGACAAAATTTTTGTTGACTTGCAGTGTGCATCTGAGTAACTTTTGCTGAATTCTGTGCATTTTTACTCACAGCACCAAAAATAAAGAAATTGCATTTTACCTTTTAAACTGTGAGTCACTTTGCTGAAGGGTCATTGCCCAGACAGTCTGAATGTGCCCAGCAGACAGAGAATACCAAAAGGGAGTTGAAATTTACATCATGTCTGTGTCGTGACAAAGGAAAATGTAAAGATAGCAACTTCTCAGGGGGTTGTTATTAGGATCCTTTCAATCTGTGCCAAAAGAACATTATTCAGAATTCATACTGGGATGTGACTTGTGACTGACAAAATCTTATTCCTGAATGTGTCAACTCATCATCTGGAAGAAGCTGTATCCTGTTCCTGCATGTCCTTAGAAAAAGGTTGAAAGATGAAAAAGTTGAGAAGAGCATGGAAAGGTGCAAAGAAAAGAGTTGCATGGAAAGGAAAAGGAAAGGAGGAAAGGAAGGTGCATGGAAAAAGTTGAGAAGAGCAAGGTGCGAAGGAAAGAAGGGAAGCCTCAAATAATTTCCCACTTCTTATTTTCACCCACATGAATTATGCCATGCAATGCTGAGTTTGTGCGCGCTCGGGGTAAGGGAAGGGAGGACATGCAGGAATTTCTGCTTTAATCTGTCGCCTAGCCCCATTATAAAGGCAGGATAAATTGTCTTCAGAGAAATTGGCACAGTCTGACTGGAATGGCATCAGAATAGTGAAATATATGTGCTTGGAGAGAGGTTGACTGGTCAGTTGCTTTTTCATTAAATTGTAACCTTGTCAGCAGAGCTGGACTCATGCTTCTCACATTGCACCTCTTGCATTCCCCTGTTCCTGTAAGGACCATCATGACATCATCATTAAAGGTGTGTCTGCTTCACATACCCGTGGGTCAGCTCAGTCTGAAACACTGGAAAGAGAAAAAACCCTGCACTGTGTTTCCTCAGAAAGCTATTTTCCTGCAGCATCTGATCCACAGGGAATTGTTTTGCATCTTAGGACAGGCCATAGCTTTGGAAGCAGGCTGATCAGAGAGGCTGCTACTGCTCTTACCCCTTTCTTTGCCTTTTCATTGAGCTTTACAGTATTTCAGATATGCCCAATTTGTTTGCTTCGGTGGGAAAATATGTAATGTATTATCCAGAGACGAAAACAACCTATTAATGCATCCCACTATGTATTTCAGTAATTGTATCTAGTGATTCCATTGAATGAAAAAATTGAGTTAGTGCCTTCATTTGTGCTGTGAATATGATCCATCTTTTTTCCTGTGTCAAGGGCTCTAACTGCAATAATTAGTTGGCATAGACCATTTGCAAGTTTGATTATGTGATTCTTTCTTTGCTTTATCTTTCTGTATATTTAGACAGGAAACATATGTCATCAACTGTGCATGCAGCTTTTACAAATAGGTGACTGTCCTGTGCACTGTGGTGCAGAAATACCTCATTTACAGATGCTTTGTGGTTTGCAGGCCCTACTCTTCCAAAACTGGTACTTTCTAAAAGTAGAGAATTAAGCTTTGCTTATCTTTCTGACTATGGTATGTATGTATAAATGACTTGACATAGGAATTTAATTATTTTATGTACATCACAAAGTCAAGGCAAACCTTCCATTCACCTCACCTTCCGTCTTTCCATTTCCCTCTTTTGTGATCATGTTATGGAAACATTAAAGTGATCTTGTCCTTTTTAAGCATTTGTTTTCAGTTCCAGATAGAAGTGATACGTTGTACTTCTTCATATGAAAATTTCTTGTTCACACCAGCAAGCCTACTACCAGTAAGCCATACTACCCTGTTGTGTGTCTCCAGTGGTACATTGGTGTTAATTACTGCTGAGTTTAATTGTTTCTTTCTTTCTTTCTTTTGCTTTTCCATTCAAAGGTGATTTTTTGGAATCAATGTCTGCCCAATGCCAGCTGGTCTGATGCAGCTCTTTACCAAATACACATAAACAAAAAAAGGATCTACTCATATTTTAATATTTTACTATTTACATTATTATTCATTCTCAGTAGTCAAGGAAATTATATCTGGTTTTCTCTGTTATTTTTTTACCTTTTTAATGTTGCACAAGAATTCTAATTTTAATAGGCAGAAATTATATTTTGGGGGGGGGTGGTAAAGAGCTTACCATTATTTTAGGTAGAGTTTAAAAGTTTTGAAAGAAGTAATTTTGGAATAATTCTAAAATTGTACTTAATTTATTAGGAATATATGAAGAATAAGCATTTGAGACTCTGATTTTGTTTGTTTCCTAAATTTCAAAGCTAAATGGCTATCTATTAGTTATACTGTACAGAATTTATACCTAAAGTGTCCATTGTAGTAATTAGGCTTCGTTTTCCCATTTCTTTTATGGGGAGAAATACAGTAGCCTTCTGAGATTATTGAATTTTTAGCTGTTTCTTTCTACTGCATATAAGTAACACTGTTTACATGCTCAAAAAAATAAAAAAGTTAAAAAAAAATAAATTACAAAGGAAAGACCTTTGAATTTAGCTGTCTTCTAGCTTTGGTCATAGGCTATTTGTAGATATAAGAATATTTTGTATGTAATGAAATATCTGGAAAGTACCAGCATGTTGGAACCCTGGATATCGAGAATTTTAGACTTTCTCTGCTGACAGGCACTGACCCAAAAGAAAACACTGCTTTTGACCTGAGACCATGGAGAAGACTTCCAAAATTCAGTGGTAGAACTGGTATCACTGGTGTGTAGTTTGAATAGAAGTATGAACTATATGGTGGAAGATTTGGAATTTAAGGTTTTAGAATACAGTAATACATGTAGGGCAAGGTGGAGGTTTTTGAGCACAGGTTTTTTTCTTTTCACCTTCTTTTTCATGGGTCCAGGTGGTAGTGGTACTTTTGTAACTGGATACAAAATTCTGCACTGTGGGTCATAGGTGATTGGTTATTGGGTTAAAAGTAAAAATAATTTAGGTGGCTTTTCTTAACTGGACAATTTGGGCTTAAAAGGCCTTGTAGAAAGAGAGGTATATTGCCATTTTTAGCTTGTTAGCTGGAAGTGCTGTAGGACTCACTATAGATAAGAATTAATAAACATCTGTGTCCAAACACAAAATACTGCCTCTCAAGCATTTAATCCCAATTCTGACAGAAGAAAAAATAATATAAAATGCCATACCAGCAGCTATTCAAAATTACTCTGGCTGAAATAAGCAACATAAGGGTCACACTTAAGATAATAAATATTCATGTAATTAGGTTATATGTAACTACACAGAATACAATAGCACCAATCACCACAAGTGATTGAAATATTTTCATCAAACTCAGTGATGGCTGAGAGATGAAGAACACTGCCAAGTAGATTATGTTCTTAGAATACTCCATGGTAGTTAAGAGTGACTGTTCAAACTGTGGGAATCATTTAAATGTCTTTGTTAAACCCCAGCTTTTTTCTCTTCTGCACAGTGCAGTGTTCATTGACAAAGTCTGGGTCAAGTTGCTCCCATTCAGCAGCTTTTTGCATCATTTTTGTGTTAGAAAAATTATCTGTGCAAGGCACAATGAAATAGAAAATAGAAATGCTGCTCTTACAATTTTCATTATAGAAAGAAGACCTAAATAAGTCACAACTTTCCTTGTACACAGCAACAACTAACTATGTTCCTCCCTTTGTTTTTTTGTGAAAGTTAAGGCATTAGTGCCAGTATCTTTTCTAAGTTCCATTTAAAATGATTACTTCCTGCTTCTGAATTCCTTCTGAAATTTGAGCAGGATTCAGGCACTCATTGCCTCTAATCTTAAACCATTTTGTCTTGTATTGCAGTGCATGGCAACATCTGTCCAAAAGACCTCTGGCTTGTAGGGATGCTTGTTTCTAACCCACAGGTTACAAAATACAACATTATTATTCACATGTGTTCATTTATCTTGCACTGCACTGCAGCAGTTGGAGCTGTAGCGTAGCTCTGCACAAGATACCATGCAGGGAGACAGACAGTCCCATAGGGTTCTCCCTGCATTTGCAGAGAGGGAGAACCTGATGTTCAGTGCTTGGAATAGCAGAAGTTTAGCCTAATCCAGCTAACTTGCTTATCAGTGCAAAATCGCAAGTATTTTATGGAAGACCAAATTCTAAGCAGGAAAGAATTGGGCTCTCAGTACTGTGTATGTTGCCCTGCCCTCTGGAAGCAGCCTTACCCAGGCAGTTGAAGGCTGTTTCAAGTGCTCAAACAGATAAAAAGTCCTCCAAGGTCCAGGTGGCACTAAGGAAGTTTATATATTGCCTTTCAGACACACTACAACTGAGATATGGAACTTTTCACAAAAAGCATTGGGGGCTGAGGGCTGTGATAATCCAAGGAGTACAGTGAAGGAATTGGTAAGAGACTGCAATAGTTAAACTACTATACCTGTTCAGGCAGAGCTACCATCATTGCAGGGAGCAGAGGGATCAAATGGAACCTTGGAAAGGCACGAAGAGAGAAGATCTGGTTGTGATTAACATATGGCATTAATAAAAAAAAAAAAAAGGTTTTGTTATATTGGACATGAATAAACTCAATTTAGTAGGTTTCTCATCAGAGACAATGAAAAACATTAACTGAGATAGAATATTTACCCACCTAGAGGCTGTAATGTCTTACAATTTCATGTTGTTTAAAAATATTGAAATGGGAAAAAAATTCTAGTTTGTGCTTCAAGGTGAGGGACTGTTGACTTGGATTAAATAGTGAGCTATTCTTATAGAGAAATGTCTATCTTTAAGTGTGTTGAATTTCAGTTAAAATCAGTTTATAGGTAATTTCATTATTTTCTACTTTCAGAAGTGTAATCCAGTGATTATTTCTTCTTGTCTAGTCTTTGTTTAGTTTCTTTAAAGCAAAACAAAATATATATTTAATTCAAAGACTGTTTTTGCTTGGCCAATATGGGAATTAGGCAACTGGGAACTGAGGGGGGATTGACCCTGCTTGTCAATGAGGTAATCTAAGACCATGGGAAAAGAGATGCTAAGAAGGGAGACATCTAGCTAGATTATGGTGAGGAGAATAGAATTGTGAGAACGGTTATGTTAATGTAGTAGTGCCAAATAAAGTAATGTTCTTAGTTGGTAAGCAACATTTTATATATAAGGTAACATAATTGTTCATTGGTTCACTGCCCTCTGGCAGCGCTGTAACAAAGTCTATGAATTGCCGTGCTTTCCCCATTACAGGGTCTTTGGAGATTGTTCTATACAGTGTACAGTTTATCCCTTCGTTAGTGCTTACTAAAATTGTTTTTTGGGCAACCTCTGTTGGTCCCGCTTCTTCTGTCAGTGACAAATGGCACTCAAACAGGGACCTTGGTTTTATAAAGTCCGGCTGTGGGCCATATCCTAGACAGTGACCTTAGTTTTATAAGGATACCAACTGTGGGATTATCAAGTAGTTCCTCCCGACCAACCGATGTTCCCCCCAGGAATTTAAGGAGCACTGCTGACTGGTCACACAGCAGGCAGACCAGTGGAAAAGCAGGTGGATTTTTGTCAGGCCTGACACCTCCTCTGCAACGGGACTGCAGGTGAACCTGGGGAGAACTAGCCATGGGACAGGGGATGTCTGTGGATTAGAGAAGCATATATCGATGGTTTAAAGCACTTTTCATTGAGTATGATACGAAACTGCCAAAAAAGGACTTTAAATTGATAGCAAAGTGGCTTTACCATAACTTCCCTAACACTGAGGCTGCTACTGTTTTTACTATTAACTGTTGAGACTCTGTGGGTGTTAGCCTCTACCATCTTGTGACTACAAGAGAACCCGTAGTTCCCCATATGCTTCCAGCCTTTCTTAGCTGATCTCAGATGATCTTTCCAGCGTGATCCTAGAAACATTGAAATTGCAAGCCAAGCTTTGTGATTCTGGGACTCTGGTCACCTCTGATCACCCCAAGGCAGCACGGTCCTCTACTCTTTGCCTTTTGACTTCTGTGAGTAGGATATGAGATAGAACCTGCCACAAGGCACAGATGAACTACTGTCCTTCTGCCATCTTGTGTCTTCCTTCTCCTCCTTCGGCCCAGGATGGTGATGGCCACACCATTTTGGACTCTCTCTGTTGCTCCACCTTTTCCTCCTTCCTCCACCAGCCACCATTTCCTTGCATCATCCTCCACCCCTTCTGCTTCAGGCTATACCCCTTCCGGGGGAACTGGAACCACAACCCCAAACTTAAAAGCACCCCCACAACATGGTGGCACCCATGCGGTTGATACCAAAGCTGATTAAACACCATTGCTGCTATGCTGCTAACAATAATATTGTTCTTGTCTTGAGTTATTCCTCCTCCTCAGAAGAAAACTTAAGTCCTCCTGGATCCAATGAACCTCCACCTTACCCCTCAGATCCCAAAGACCCCTAGGAGAAAATCCGGACAACAGCAATTAAGGAAGGGGACTGGGAAGTGGCATCAAAATTCACAGTAGCTCTTGTTCGGTATAGAAGGGGGGAACGAATCTGAGGTGGGAGCTATTGACATATGGGGAAATAAAGGAACTATGTAAAGCAGCAAAATACTGGGAGGGAATCACCATACTTCAACAACTTCGTGCCACCTTCACCTCTTGTTTTGACACCTCATGACTTAAAGTATGCAATGATAGTGTTGTTTTGCCCAACACCATATACACTGTGGGAAGGGGAATGGAAAAGATTATTGAATCAATTGCTACTAGATTATGCTGGTGATCAATCATGGGCAGCATTAACAATTGACCATCTTGCGGGAGAAGAAGCACAAAGTCAACCTTGCAGACACAAGCTGTAGGGCAAGGGACTGCTGAGGCTCTAACCACCATGCAAATTATCCCTCAAGGGCTGCAACGACAAGGTCCTAGCCCATGTTATGAATGCAGCAAACATGGACATTTTAGAAGAGACTGCCTTCAGTGAGGAGCAAAACCTAAGGTTCCTACATGTCCTAGGTGTAAAAAAGATTACCATCACACCAATCAGTTTCGCTCAAAACATGGGGGTTATGGCAAGCTGCCATTGGGAAACTTCCAACGGAGCATAGGAAAATCTCATGTGATGACACACACACACCGGCCACTTATGCCTGCAACCACTGGAAACCAGGTAGCCCACAGCTTCAGCATCCTATCTCAGGGCTACCAGCAGCCTTGCATCCAGGAGCCAGGCTGGAGTTGGCAAGTGCAAAGTCAAAAATGCTTACTGATTTCTTTACACATGCTATATCTACTGGCCAACTTGGGCCCAAAAATTGGCCCTGTGAACTGCTGATTTTAGGAAATTGGAAGTCAAGGACCGAAGAATTCTTTGTGTTACCCTCTGTGCTATCAGTGACATCACAGCAAGAAATGACAGTGTTAACCATATGTCCTGACTCACCTTTATCCTGCAAGGATTGATAATCGCTCAAACAATTTTACTCCCCGAACAGGACATCAACAGTACACCAAAATCCTTGGTGATGTGGACCAAAATAATAAGTCATAATTGACCTCAGTTGACCTGTACACTGGAATTTAACACAAAAAGGATTTTTCTCACAGAACTCATAGACACAGGTGCAAACATGATGGTCATCTCACAATCCAAGTGGCCTCCCAACTGAACTCTTACAGCTGCTACAGGAATGTTATCAGTGATTGAAGGTAACAGCAACAGCCTTAGGAGTGTGTAGCTGATCGAGTTTGAGGGACCTGAAGGCCATATTGCCACTACAAGAACTTTCGTGGTAAAGGCCCCATAGTTTTCTGGGGGAGAGACATTTTGTCCCAGTGGTGGCTGTGACTAGAGACAAATTTTTAACTGGGGCCATTAAGCAGTGCAACACCCTGAGACTAACCTGGAAAACAGATAAACGTGTATAGATACATCAACGGCCCCTTTCTGAAGAGAAATTTGTTGTGGTCAATTCCCTAATACAAGAGCAACTCCAAATGGCACATAATTGTGCCAACTACAAGTCCATGGAACATACCTATTTTTGTTATCCAAAAGCAAAGTAAAAACAAAGATCTGCAAAAAAATCAATGAAGTGATAGAACACATGAGCCCGTTACAACCTGGCCTTTCTTCACAGCTCACACCTTGGGGTTGCTCTGGTTCAGGGCGGCTCAGGGCCGCTTGCGGCTCGAGGCAGCGCAGCACTGCTCGCTCCCTCTCTCGCTGTGCAGCTGCTGGCCATGGGCTGCCCGCTCCCGCCCCCCTCGCAGCTCTGCGCTCTTGTGGCGCTGTCCCCCCTAGCGGCTCGGCTCACAATTCACACTTTTTTTTTGCAGCGATGAGCTGCGCCGCGTGCAACAAAGTAATGAATTACTGGCAGGTGCTCAGTTTGCAAACATTTTTCACAGATTGGCATAGCCTTTAAACGCAGCCCCAAGCACCCTCCCTATGTGTGGGCCCCGGCACTCCCGCCTGCCCCCGGCGCCGGCTGGCGAGGCAGGGCTCAGGGTGGTGGTGGCTTGCGGTGGTTCAGGGCCACCGCGGAGGCTCGTGGTTGTTTGGGGACACCGTGACAGCTCACGGCTTCTGTGGCAGCCTGCTCCCTCCCTCCCTGTGCTGTCCTGGAGCTCTGGCAGCCCCCTGGTGCTCCAGGAGCCCCACACTGCCCTGGCACTCCAGGTGCCCCATGCCGCACCGGGAGCCCCGCACCCCCCTGGTGCTTCAGGAGCCCTGCACTGCCCCAGCACTCCTGGTGCCCTGCGATGCCCCAGTGCTCCAGGTGCCCCGTGCTGGCAGGCTCGCTCTGGCCCGGCGCTGGCCCGATGCCACCACCGGGTGGGCTCTGCTCAGCTCGGGACTCTTGTGGGCTCGCACTTTCCAGGCTGGCAAATTTCGCAACTTTGTCCATTATATAAGGCACACCAGACTATAAGGTGCACTTCCGGTTTTGGGGGAAATTTTTAGTCAAAAGGTGTGCCTTACAGTCGTGAAATTACTATATATGTCAACCGTACTTTCATGGTTCAGTAAAAATCCTCTGCAGTTGCCACCAGGAATGTCATTCCATCACACATTAAAGGTGGACCATGTAGCTTGGGAAGACTTGCTCTACTAGTACCTAACATCATGCTAATTTGAAATGGAGAAATTTGAGAAAAAAGATTTATCCATCAATTTGAATCAGAATGTAAAGATGAGATTATTTTCTGAAACAAAGGAAAGAGTTGCAGCATCCATATTGGCATCTTGCGTTGCTGCAGCAAAAGCACTAAAGCAATTGGAAAGTTTAGGGTGTTGGCTGAGCAGACAAATCAATGCTATGTCCCTTGCACTAAGTGGTCTATTAACAGATTGTCCTGGTTTAGAAGACAGTGTTGCCAGAGAAAAAAACCCACCTTTTCTCAAAATGGAGAGTGAAAATCCCCTCCCCCCCAGTTTACTATAATTTGGAAATTAAGGGCTTTTCAGGCAAAGGTGTGGGTTTAGGAATAACAGTTCTTTACTGATATATCTACAAGACAAACAAGAACAACATCAGCTATGCAAAAATCAGTGACAGAACAGAAGGAAACTCAGTCTCAGTCCCTTTTTCCAGTCAGACGCCTTCCTCCTCCGCACAGTCCCAATGGAGCAGGGCAGGCAGCCTCTCAGTCGCAGCTGCTGCAGGAGCAGGGGAGTGAGGCGGCAGGGACAGCAGCTATCCCAGGTGGAAGAAGGGTAAAGGAAAGAACTCCGCTCACCGTGTGTGTCCCAGTTCTCAGCGTTGTTCTCAGAAGCAGGAAGCTTTAGCAATGTTACAGTGCAGGGCCTGGTCTTACCACGGAGAAAGAAGGACTTCTCTCCTCCGCATTCGGGCCGGTGAGCAAGCTAGAGTGAGCGTCCCCTTGCAAGGACAAGGCAACTCCCAGCCATTCATCCCCACCCTCTCTTTTGTTTTGAGTAATCAGAGGCCAAGGGAGTTGCCAGGTTTCCTTTAACATGCTAATGGAAAAAATTTCTCCACCTAAGGAAAGAGTAAAAAACTCCCCCAACCCCCAACACAGATGTTGATAGTGTTAGGCATCCCACTCTACAGAGCAGGGCTGTTATTGATTTTCTGCTGCTGGCACAAAGGCAGGGATGCCAAGACTTAAAAGGATTATGCTTCATGAATTTATCCAATCACAGTGAATCCATACATTGGAGCATCCAACTGTTAAGGGATGGAGTTAAAAGGCTGCAAATCAAAGATAATGTGGACTGGCTAAATGGGCTGTTCAAGAAATTAGGTTTATCTGGTTGGTTGTTATCCTTGGTCAAAGCGGGGTTGTTGATTCTTGTAGTGATTGTGGTTATGTTGTTAGTGTTGCCATGTTTGATAAGTTGTTTGTGAAAGGCTTTGCTGAAATCTTTACAGTCAGTATTTATTGCTCAACAGAAAGGGGGAGATGTGGGAGTTGGATGACCGAGGACCAAGGGTGGATCGGCCCTGGTCGACAATGAGCTAAGCATCAATCTAAGACCATGGGAAAAGAGATGTTAAGAAGGGAGACATCTGGGTAGATTATGAAGAGGAGAATAGAATTGTGGGAATGGTTATGTTAGTGTGGTACTGCCAAATAAGATAATGTTCTTAGTCCTTGTTAATGATTGGTAAGCAATGCTTTACAAATAAGGTAGCATAATTTTTCATTGGTTCACTGCCCTCTGGCAGCATTCTAACAAAGTCTATATATTTTCATGCTTACGCCATTACAAGGGCTTTGGAGATTGTTCTATACAGTGTATGGCTTATAATTTTGTTCTCATGTTGAATCTTCATTAAGATTTCATAAAAATCCATTAGAATCTTCCTTGCTTAGTAACTGCAACAAGACCTGTTCTTCCAGGGGCCCAGAAAGTCTGAGGAGCTCAAATTCAACTTGCTAAGAAAAAGCTGATCAGTGTTTATTATCTTTTTTCTTTTTTTCCCCATTTGGCCCAACAAGCTCCTTATATTACATTTTAGCTTTTGCAATATATATGTGCAATTATTTTTTTTAGTCTCTCTTAAAAATGAGGAAACTGAAGTCTCAGGCAAGAAATTGGATTTTGTGATGAGAACCTAACCATCAGTTTTTACCTGATGTTATTTCATACTTGTGGAATGCAGTTCACAGAGAAAAGCAAGAGGTTGAGTGTTTGGAAATATTTCTTACATTATGTATGGTAACCTTTACAGCAGTATATGGAGTTAGTAAACCCAGCAAGACTTGTGCAGTGAGCACCATAAAACATAATTAATTAAGATGAATATATAGGGCATTTTCATCTCCATGGGAGGTATGAAATAAATGGCTTTCCAAAGCTGGAAAAAAGTAGATGTATTTGAGAACTGAAAATATGGTGTGGTTGAGTTCTTATGTTCTTCATCCTGTCTGTCTTGTGGTATCCCAGGATTCTGGTCTCTCACATGAGGTCTGAGAATGAGAAGTTTGGGCTTTTAATCCAGCAGCTAAAAAAACTGTCTGATTTTGAGAGCTATTAGTCATCCTCTGGGCTATTTTGAAGCTATATTCTTCATGCCAGTTTGCAAATTGTTCATCTGTGTCTAACTTATCTCACTTGTCTGCCAGGCTGTCCTGATGTCCTAATATAGACCAATAATTTAAAATTCACATAGGTGGATGAAAGCAGTGTGTAAGCAAGCAAGAATTTAAGTTGTTAAGAAAGGACAGTATTATTAGACATAATAAAATTATGTCAAATGGAAACAAGAGGTTGTTTATGAATAGAGAAATCTTTCAGCACTGGTTCTGACTATATATGGACATTTCTTTCAAAAGGAATTAAATAATTATAATCTACTGTTTATAATGCACTTTTTAAAGGCAAACATTTGCAGAGAAAAAAAAAATTACCTCTACTACAAGGAAGAAGAGTTTGTGATCTGGAGTGGGATGTTTAGTTCAGACAAAGGCACCAGCTAATAACACAAATAATTAAAGAATATTCTCTTGAAGGTGTTCAGTTAACCAGCCTTAATGAATGTCTCTGTAAGTAGATCTCTGCTTTGTTGAAAACATTGAGAGTATTTGCTTTTTGATGGTGGTGGTGTGCTAATGAGAGCTAGCTGCAGGGAAGTGTTCTGAGAGAAGGATATTGGGGAACTCACTTTTCATCATGTAGATGGTTTTTACCATGTGCAACAATTAAAACTGCTTTAGTCCAGAAGTTAACAAGAAGGAAAAACCCCAAAAACCTTCAACTTGCCATCATATTTCAAGGTGCCCAAGAGAAAAAAGGCTCCTCCTATTTCATATGAAAGCTCTAAATCCAGTTCTTTGGGGTTTAAACAGTCTGAGCTGAATTCAAAACCCAACTCTTTCACTACAGAGGAGGTAAACAATATTGGGCAGATGTTAATATCCTGAGACTCAAGTGCTAAATGACTTCTAGTTTGGCATATTTAGATATGGCAGACATTTAAGAAATAAGCACTGCCAAGGTCTAATTTTTGCAAACTAATTACAGCTAATCTTTGCAAACTAATTACAGTTGTTGAAGTTGAAGCTCAGGAAGTGTAAAGTGCCTTCAAGAATTGCAATTCCCTGGAGATGTGATTAGCTCACAATCCACCCTGGTAGTTCTGTTTGGGGCCTTCTTGTGTAAGAAAGGCAGATAGGATTGACAGATAAACCTTGTTTCTATCTGAGTTTCAAATTTTCACAGGCTGATTATTGTGTAGAAAGTTGCACAGAAAATTTAGCTATTTACTTGGAAAATGGGATGCAGTATTCTGCAGTGCTGTATACAGAAATGTACATCAGTGATTGTGATTGTGATTGTGTTCACTCCTTGGCTGACAGAGAGCACAAGGGCAGTAGCCTTTTAATGCAAGCCTGTGCTTCTGCCTGTATGAACTAAATGTTGACCTATCTCTTTGTGCATAATGCTTTTGTGTAGATGCTTGTTTTGCCTGTGGACTGGAGTTTGCAAGCACTTGCCCTGGGGTTTTGTATTTGTGTGGGTTTTTTTGTGTGGTTTTTAAGTTGCAGTCTTTTAGCATACAGTAAAAGAGCATTCAGGGTGAGGACAGAATAGAACTATACTATTTAACCTGTCAAACTTACTCTTCGAACTGTTACAGAGACAGGAAGCTTCTGAGCTGAAGGCCTCCTCACATAGGGCACTGATTGCCTGTTTTAATTGCTGATCATAAAGCCTGCATACTGATAAGAATTTACCCCAGTACAATTACTAAGCATGTGCAGACTCTTCTGTCTTCTGTCTAGAAGGAGGAGATATTTGCAATGAAGCAAATTACTAGTATTCCATATAGAAGGAATAAAAATGAAGCATGAGAGGAAGCTAAGGGATTTCAGAGATGAGAGGAGACTGTAATTTCACTTTGAGTCATCGCGCTAGGAGCTCACTGAATTTTTTTCTCTTTGTTGTCCTTTCAGGGCTTTTTGCTTGCTGTAAATATGCTAATATGTTTTAGAGCTGTTAACTGTCTTGGTTTTGACTTATATTTGAGCTCCTGTAGTAGCCTGTATTCCCTACATGCAAGATGGTTAACCCTTGAGCAAATGAAGAGTTTATAAATAAGGTGACTCAAGATTAGGTTCCACCCTAATCTACCCTCTTCTGGGGGAGCATTAATGCAAAATACATTATGAAGCTGGTAGTAAGAGCCATCTCTGACCATTTAGCTGAACACAAAAAATGAAAACACAGAGGGATTGTCTTAATACCAAGAGGTGAATCAAGGTTTGACTGCTCTTTTAACTATGTCTGAGGATAAGAAGAGGACTAATTGCTGGAAATAGTTTGCTAACACAGGCTCAGCCCTTTTTTGAATCTACAGAAACGCCACCTTACTCTGAGTTCAGAAAGTAATTATATCTATAACTTTCTGTAAATAGTACCTAAAATAGTACCTATTCTCAAAAGGCTGCTTTAGGTTTGCTGAGTTCAATAAAATACATATTAAACAAAATATTGGCAGTAATCTGAATATGTTAGAGAAAACTGGACTATCAATCTTTTTTCTATTTTTTTTTCCTAGTTTGATTTGGTGATAGAGGTCTGAACCTGCAGCTGCAGCAATGTTTGATTTGTATTGGCAGTGTTATTTCTGCATGAAAGAGGTGGCTGTATTCTATAGGGACTGTGAGATGCTGTGTGATGCAATAGATACATGTTATGTATTAAACCTCTTAGGTCTGTATCTGTGCCTCTGGAAGAAGCATATTAGGAAACAAGGATTGGAAAAAGCTTCATGGATCAGCAAATCATGCTGGTATTGGTGTTTCATAAACTACAAATCAAACTTTTATGTTAGGATTTGTCTTAGCTGCTGTACTTGGAAAACTATTCAGGAATGTCACTGTTCTGAAGGCTAGAAACCTTCTCTAGAGAGAATCCAGTTTATATGCATTTCTTCCTCTACCTACTTTAACCTTTAGCTTAAATTGTTCTTTTAAATACCTAATCTTTACCCTGAAGTGGATTTATACAGAAGTCATATCCTCTGATGAGCTGTTCTTTCTTCTCATGTAATAGTCTCTTCATTCTTCTGCTAGCTTTTATTCTTTTTATGTTTCAGTCTCACTTCACTTTTAAAAGTATGAATAACATAATAATGACAAAGAATAATGTTTTACAGTCTCTCCTGGAAATGCCTGTTTTGATTGTCTCCAGCTGCTCATTTACTTTTTTTTCACTTTTATTCCATTGGTGGCTCATCCTGTGACTGGTGATTGATATGCTCAGGTTTCTTCGTGACATCGGCAATTGATGAGCTTACAACTTCTAGCAAAATTGTCAGTTATTAGTCCTCTGGTGAGCTGAAAGATACCAAGAGCTGAGTGTATAAGAGTTGGCCCTGTCATATTAGTGACCGAAATAATGCTCCTTATTTTGCTTGCAGCAGCTTTGTAGGACTTCTCAGTCACTTTATTTCTAAGTCTGGGGGGAAGAGAAGGATCACGGCTGTCTGTTTTCTTAGCTATGGATGAGGCTAGTGAATTGCTTAAAGAAGTAAATCACAAAGTCAGGACCTCCAGAGCTGCAGCATCTTTGAAGTGAATTACTGCATGTCATACCTCCATATGCCTGATAATTTGTATGAGGTGCAAGTCTCATAAGAACCTTAGAGGTGCTACAAAGGAGGAATTGAAGGCATCTGAGGCCTCCCACTGAGGTGGCCACTTTGACTCTCTTTTACAACCACATCTGAGTGTCTTCTAAACTTCAAGGAAATTGGAAGGTTTTAATTACAACAGTTTATGAAGGTTTGTGACTGAGGACAAAGTATTATTTGTTTTGTGTCTATCTTGCAATGAAACATGAAGATGAATAAAGATATTAGCCTCTGGGTATAGCCCTCAGTTGGTTATTCCAGTATCCTTTGAACTTGTGAAGAATGGGAAAAGATAGGAACTTATGAATAGTAATGAGCTTGGCCTATGTTCCTCTTGAATACTGGGAGCCACAGCAACTGGAATAGGAAAAAAGAGGAAGCTGATAGGCAAGAAAAATTATAAAGGTGTGGGAAAAGTGAGATCTGTGAAAAAGTCCCTGTATATTTAAATTAGTTTTTCAGGTATGTATTTGCAGGCCCTTACCTTTATCACCTTCAGCTGGGGCAGCAGTACAAATTCAGTCATATTTCCACAAACTTCAACTAAGGCCTTTGTGAATTTTTATTAGCTGAGAATTCCCTGTGCTGTGCTGCACTAATGACTGTATCTGCCCTATAACTTATGAATACAAGAGACAACAGTGATTGAACACTGTTTTTTTAATTTATTATTGGTAGCTACCTTAATTTCCCAGAATATTACATCCCACTCCTTAGCAGGCATTTGTACACTGCTGTATATTTAGCAGACCTTCAGGTCATAATTTGACCAATGAAGTGCACACCTGGATGGCAAAGGGAAGGAAGTGATTGCCAACCAGAGTATGATTCAAGTGTTTGTTGGTTTGGTTTTTAATAAAATATTTAAAGTGAAAAACATTTATTTTTTAAAAGAGTAGCAGAGTATCTAGGGACTCCAGGATCTGTATAAGATGAAGATCAGACATTTCTAAAGACTAAACCTGGCAAAATTAACCATTTCTTGTGCTAATACCATCTGTCTCAGTTAAGAGACAAGTTTAGGAGAAGAACATTCTGGAATTAGTGTTTCCTCTAACAAAAAAAAAGGGGTTCCAACAATCCCTTTCTGCCAATGAGAAAATTAATACTAGTGGATGAAAGTGAAAAAAAAACCAAACAAAACCAACCATTTATTGACAAAGTGCCCACATGGCATGGGAAAAAAATTAATAAATACTAGATTTATTATTTAATACTGAATTGTGAGAACTGTCCCCAGCCATCCCCCCCCCGAAACAAAAAAAAAAACCCAAAACAAAACAAAACAAAATCCAAAACAACAACAACAAAACCCCCCACAAAATCCCACCAAAAAACACCCCCAAAACTAAAACCAACCAACCAAAAAACAAAACAAACAAAAAAACAAACCAAAAAGAGGAAGAAAAAAAAAAACAGTGGCTGACCAAGTGGAAGGGAGGAGGGGAATGGAAAAGAAAAATGGCAAGGAATTTTTTCTCAGGGAAATAAAAAACAAAGGTTTGCCCAGCAGCTCGGGAAAAAAAAAACAGATGGGAACCTGGGAATCTCTGATGTTGGTCTCTTCATAGCAGATGAAGCTGGTGGATTTAGGGTCCTGTCTTTTGCTGGATTGGCTTTTTTTTTTTTCCCCTAGGTCTGGGGCCAGGATGGAGCAGCCTCTCAGCTCCTCACTGGCTCCCCGCTTCTTCCATCGATAGTCCTCTCTGGTCTCAGACCAAAACAAACAAAACAGTTCAGGAATAAAGCAAAGGCCTCAAAGGATTGTTGCCACAGTCTCCAAGGCCAGGGAAAAGGAAAAAAACTTCTTGCCTAATCTAACAAAAAAACAAACTAGCTAAGCAACAGAAAGCCCAGTCCACTTGGCACAACCGATGCTGGGGAGTGAGGTTTGAAAAAGCCCACTCCAGAATCCCAAGGTTTCCACTGCTCAGCCCTACTTTAAAGCTACAGCAATCTTTGGGCATAGAGTGGGACATAAGGGAATAGAAAACTACCCCAAGACACCATCTTCAGTATCCCTTGATGTGTCCACACCCTGGCAAGCTTCTAACTGGCCTTTTACCTTGGATCTGGCAGGAGGCTACTTTGCTTACAATTTTTACATATGTTCTGGAAACAATTCCCCTAATTTCTGCAATGTAGCCAATCATGAAGCAAATGAAGTTGCAGTTGAAAGTATGATGTTTGAGAATAATCTTTCTAGCAAGTAGTTTACTTTGCTGAAGATTAGCACAATTAAACTCTGGTTGCAAGAAAACATATCAAAAAAGCCCCTTTTTCCAGCTCTCTTTTACTTGCTTTCAGAATTTTACATATAAAACAGCTACTCCCGTTGGTATCAGCTGAGCCACTGAATTCTTTCCATTTTATATGACTATTTTGAAGTTGAACAACAGGAACAGTGTTTTGAGTGGTTTTGGACAGTGTGGGTTTTGGAACACTCAAACGACAGAATTCTTCATTCCTTTGCTGAAAACAATACCATGGAGAAGTTCTTGGCCTTATAAATGGGGTTTTCCCACTTCTGCATGAAATACGGTGAAATGTCTGGCACAAATAGTGAAGTCCAATTTTTCCAGTGCTGTGGACAGATGGTAGTTTTGGAAAACCTCCAGTAAACTACTCTCAAGAGTCACATATGTAATTCTTGAAACAGACAATTACAGCAAGTAAGCCACAGTCTATCAATTAATGCTTGAAAAGTTGTTCAAGAAAATCCTTTATACAGAATGTTCTTGTTGTTGTTAACTGAAAGCATAACTTTTCTGTGTTTAATTAAGTCAAATACATGTGTTACTTAGAAATAATGCTAAGTATTAATTTATTTTCCTTTCTAATTTTAATTATGGTGTGTACAGAAGCTTATTAAAAATACCTGATAAACTTTTCCTTTTCCCTGCTCTCAGGTCCTAAGAACAGAGGAAAATAATAGATACTTCAAATGAACTGGTGTAATGGTTTTGAAAGCAAAACCAGTGAGAGAGTCCAAGTACCTGACACCCTGCTAGTTAGTGTGGTGGTAGCAGTCCAGTCAAATGGTGGCTGCAGTCCTCTTGGAGTGACAGATGT
Organism: Turdus rufiventris; assembly: GCA_013186435.1. Lineage (NCBI taxonomy): Eukaryota > Metazoa > Chordata > Aves > Passeriformes > Turdidae > Turdus > Turdus rufiventris. Next base: position 243,256 of record PYHW01009509.1, read on the forward strand.
GGTTCAGCTGACGCACTTCTCCTGTAGAAGGGTGCAGTTTTCCTCCGAAGATCTAGCGATGATGCGGAAAGGTCCGGCTTTCCTCCGGAATCCAGTTGAAAAAGGCTACTGTGGTGTTTCAAATATCAGTTTTTATCTAGGTAGGAAATGTTTGGCTCCTCCCCCTGGCTGGAGCATTTCCCAATGGGGTTAAGTAATTTTATCAGTCATACAGTGGGCTCAATGGGCCATTAACAGAAGATATGTTCCTGGAGGACGGGTGTGTAGTGGGAAAGATAAAGAACATTGCCTCATCTGGTTCTTAGCAGATGGCCCATTACCAGAGGATATCTCCCACAGAGATAAGAATCACTGCCCCACCTGGTTTCAGCAGATGGCGATGATAGAATACATAGTTTTGGGCATATCTTTACATTGTAACCTAGGACAACTGGGTCAGATTTACATTTTGAGGAAAATCTCAGAGCCATTAATACATGAATAGACATAAATAGACTTACATGGATTTGCTCTAAGAAAAGAAAAAAAAAATTTGAGAAGTATAGAGGTTTCCTCTTCTGAATTTTCCATCATGCAGGACTTTAGGCCTTTTTTAAAAATTTCTTCCTGTTTAGGTTTGAAAAACAGGTGAGTGTTTAGGAGGCAGGCACCCCTTTTGAAATAGAAAATGTAACCCCCACCCCCCCCAAATTATTTTAATTTTGAGATTAAGGAGCTCTTAGGTAAAGATATGGGAATATGAACTAGGAAAATTAAAATAAAAATACAGTAATACAAAAACCAAAACACTGACCAAGACAGCATACAAACTGACACCCTGTTGGTCAGGTTTGAATCTGATTACAGTAAATTCACGACCATAAGGCGCACCTGACTATAAGGCGCACCCCCCGGGAGTCAGCAAAAATTGCAACATTGTAGATCA